>JANVCC010010406.1:33250416-33604486 GCA_025345505.1 Todiramphus chloris collaris
CCCCCCCCCCCCCCCCCCCCCCCATTGTAGTGTTTATTGTAGGTAGTTTAATTCTTTTTAAGCAAGTGAATAGAATCTTACTCAGATGATATGTAGTACTAAAAGCTTGCAGCAGTATTCGGCTGTGCTGTCACCCCACTCCATTATGATGCCTTCCTTGTTTATGTAACTGGCAGTAATTTGCATCAACTCATATACTGTTGGTATTTTTGATCTCTTGCCAACCTGCTAGATTAATTTGGAATTTCTTTCAGTCCTAGGCCAGTAAAGATTGATGACATTTGTTTTGAACAGGACGTTCATATTAATGTGAAAAAGATGACCACTCTCAGCATCTGAACGGTGACTCTATGCCATGAAGCATATGCTCTTTGAACTTGAAACTGGGATTTCAGACAACATTATCATTAAGTACTGGTGTCCAGTACTTTCATGTCCATCGTACCAGCCAAAAGAGGTGGGGTTCACAATGAGCTAGGAAAAACGTGCTGAGCTTGTGCTAGTAGAAGAGGAATCCCACTAACTGCTAGCAGAGCTGGAATAATTTCAGAAAACTCCCAGGACAAGCGAGAGGCAGGAAATACATGAAATTGCCTCAGAAATTAAACTCGAATCCTATCCACACAACAGAAAAGCGTGTGAGATTACACAGGTTTGGGTTTTTGTCACCGTGCCATCAACCTCACTGATTGATTCTTGGGGAAGGTGCAGTTTTGCACATCCAGCTGCACTGCCAGGTAGAGAAAGCTTACCACAACAGGGCATGGGTGTCTGCTCCAGGCTGGGCCCAAACACCTGTCTTTTCATTCCTGAATTGAACGGGACCACTGAGATAGCAAATAATGTTGACAATGCACACAGAGAAGGAAACTCCACAACCTCCCTGGGCAGCCTGGGCCAGTGTTCTGTCACCCTCACCACAAAAAAGTTTCTCCTTATGTTTACATAGAACCTCCTACGTTCCAGCTTGCACCTGTCACCCCTTGTCCTATCATTAGATGTCACTGAGAAGAGCCTGGCTCCATCCTTCTGACACTCACCCTTTACATATTTATAAACATTAATGAGATCACCCTTCAGTCTCCTCCAGGCTAAAGAAACCCAGGTCCCTCAGCCTTTCCTCATAAGGGAGACATTCCACTCCCCTAATCATCTTTACAGCTCTGTGCTGGACTCTTTCAAGCAGTTCCCTGTCCTTCTTGAACTGAGGGCCCAAAACTGGACAAAATATTCCAGATGATAACAACTGTTCTGTATGCTAGTCTCAGATTTGCAAGAGGAAGTGAAATCTCAATCTGTGCCAAAACTACAAAGGTAAAGAACAAAAATATGCATATAAGTTGAAAAGTGACTAAGATGCACTAACAGTAAGACAATATAATGAAGTTGCAGGAATGCTGGAACCCATAAATGCTAGTTTCTTAGGGCTTCTATCCTGTGATTGATTCCCTGGTGTGTTATAAAAAGTCAAACAACTGAAGTTTTCCTTGGAGTGGAGACTTATGCAAAGTCTCTGCTGTGTGATTTCTCCACAGCCTAATAAAGAGAAATAACATTCTGTAGTTTTCTGTCTCCCAGACAGGGTTTCTCTTATCTCATGGGTGACCTCTTTTAATGAAACTTGTAGGGACTTACAAAGCTGGGACTTTACATTTTAAAGACAAACACATGCAGATACTCAGTATGCACAACTTGAAATAGGGTAAGAAAAACTTTGCTTACACAGACACAAAAAAAGGGCAAAATTTAGCATGAAACTGAAATACAATGACAGAAAAATAACTTCAGAGAAGTCTCAGATTTTCACATTTATGTATTTGAGAGAATTGGCCTTGAACATAGGACTATCCAATTACCCAATTGACATAATGAAAATCCTATCTGCTGCAGGCAGCCAGACAGAATATATTTTTCCAGCTTTATGCCTTTAGCAATGTATGGTGGCAATAAGTTCTGGACTGTAAATCCAAATATTCTCTGAAACTATTTGTTCCCTGTCCTGAATGACTGCCTTTTCTCCCCTATGGCATGAAATTGAGAAAGCAGTGTTTAACTGACCATTTTATTTCCCCTTATCAATCCATATTTAATCTTTATTTTATTTCATCATGAAATCACGTGAAACATGGGAAGCTTTCTTCAGATGTACCTGTTGATCTCTACGTAGAAACATTGCTGTCTAAATTATCAGAGCATCAGGATATATCTAACCCGAATTAAATACAATCCTGTTATATCCAAAGACAAAAGTAAATGTACATATATTTCTACTGTAAGTGGCACAGGTGACTGCAGTGCAGAGAAACATCATCCCTTCCAGTCATTTGGAGAAATCTTGGGCCATTCAGATTTCACTACTTGTAACCAAGTCTTACCCCTATCATGTTATGGAACTGTTTGAAAAAAATATTTGAGGTGAAAGTAATAAAACAACCACACTAATTCATACAAGTAAGTTTCTGTGAAAAATCGCAGGAATGCACACCTGATTTATCCTGGTAAATAGAGGCATTCAGCTGCTGCTAATTGGCATACCCATGTCCTGCAATTTAGTAGAGTTTGGTGGGTTCTGAATAATTGCAAAGAAAAACCAGGCACTACGTGTTAAAACAGTGTGGACAAACTCAAAAACAATCTAGGCTTTAAATGATACTAAATGTAATTCAGGTCCCAAACTGGGAGACAGATCTTGGAGGTGCTTCAGATACTGAATGCCCAATTAAATTTACAGAAACTTCAGGAACATCTCTTATTAGAAAGTAATAGGACTTTTATTATCCCTAAGTAGATTTCAGCTATTAATTCCAGAACAGTTTGGTGTGTAACCAAAGCACACTAGTAGAGGTACTACTCATAAGCAAAGTATGCTACCACATGAGATTCAGTAGTTTGACATGCTATGCCTCGCTAAATAACTGCTACTTTTCTAACATCACAAAAATAGTCCAAGAAAATTGTTGATTAACTGTTTTCCACTCTGAAAATCCCTGACAAAGAGGCTGATTACAGTGTGCACAAATAAATACTTGAATGAAGTTATAGTGAAATTGTGGAGGATAGCATCAGGGAACAACTATATACAATGTCCCACCCATTTATATATTTAGGAAAGCATTCCAATGATTTATTTGCTGAATACTGCAGTGAAACCATAAAGGAATTTCTGAAAAAACCCACAGCTGAGCTGTACATGGCAATGATACCTAAATAGGACTGTGCCCTGGAAGATACAAAGATGTATAATTTTGAGAAGTCAGTATGCACTTTGGTGCTTTGTGTCTACCACGTGATTGCTTCCCTTTTGGTTTTTGTATTTTTAGCCCTGTTAGTCCAAATGCGAATTTAGAAGCAGATTAACCACCACTTGTTTCACTGAGGCAGTACACAGCCTACCTGTGTGACAAAACCAGAACCATCTGAGACCTCCTGGTTGTTAACACACTACATTGCCCTATCTAAGAAGCAAAGCATTCAAATCAGGGAGTAACATCAGTCTATCACACAGGCCATTGTTATGGGCTTTATTTTGGAAGGTTTATTGTGTAGAACAGGTTCTGTAAGGACACCAAAAGGAAAGGACTTGCTTTGGTGTGTAGCACATCAGTGTTTGACCGTATTGTTAATAATAGGAGCATAGTTAAGTGACAGTATTAATCAAGCTTTTGTGGTAAGCATGACCAGCTATATAAGCTGCTTGCTGTTGCAAGAAAGTGTCTCTCCTGCACATCAGCTGGGGAGTCCATGTCGTGATTCACTACAAATGGCACCCAAAAGGGGCTTTACAATGCAGAGTGACTAGGAGAATGCTGTGCTGTTGGCGAAACCCAACTGAACCAACAGGAAGCACCTGCAACACTATCCAGAATTCACCACGTCCATCACCTATACAGGTGAGCAGTTGCGAATGATGGGAGGAAAGATATCCCTAGAACAGGGACAGAATCTGGATGCTTTGCAATGCCTTATGCAATGGCAGGACCATGAGGTCTCCACTGTAAAATTAATTGGTTTTATGGACTGGGTGACAGGATGTGTCCCAGATTTTCCCTCTGATGGCACCTTTCAGCTGGAAGCCTGGCAGGAGGTGGGGAGGAAGTTATATCATGGAGCAGGACACGGAGACACGGGGGCATGAAAGCATTTATCGACTTGGGGGGCTGTTTTCGCTACATTGCGCACTGCTTGGACCAGACTCAGGTTGCCAGTGGAAGCCCAGGACCATCTGTTTTCATGGTTAAGTAAATTAGGTATTGGAAAGTGGGCCGTGCACATTATTTGTATGGGATTTATATTTCTGTCAGGTTTTGTATGCATTATGGTTTGTATTCCGTGTATTGTCATGTGTATAACATATGATTGACTGGAGCATTACTTGTGTTATGGCTGCACAGATTAACACAGTGTTAGTCCTGCAACTGGTAAATAAGAAGGGGGATGTGTTTAGTATTATGACATTGCCAGGCTGGTGGGAATATGAGGAGTGTCAAGATGGAAGTATAACCCTCAGGATGTCCAAGAGGTCAAGTCTGAAACAAAGACAACTTCAGCAGCTCGAGTGGGAGCACCAGTACAAACTGCTCATGAACAACTTGTGAGCATCTCTTTGCTGAACTGTTTCTTTTTTATGATAGCTGTAAAAGGAACTGAGAAGGACATCTTTCTTTGTCCATATTGTTAATAATAGGAGCATCATTATGTGCCAATATTAATCAAGTTTTTGTGGTAAGCATAACCGGCTATATAAGCTGCTTGCTGTTGCAATAGAGTGTCTGTCCTGCACATCAACCATGGAATCTGTGCCATGATTTGCTGCAGTGTGTGAAGGACTGGAAACAACATTCTTCTTCATAACTCCCCCAAGTTTTTACAGTTTTGTCACCATCTGGTTATATATAGCAGTTCTACTTTGAAGCTGTGTCCCTAAAGCACTTCATGTGCTGATCACCAGATCTGGACTTAAATCAAATCTTGCCTGAAAATTGCTAGGTACAATTTCCCCATGCAATCATGATTCCATGGGATCATTTTTAAAAAACATTTAAATCCACTGAAGCACGTAAGCTTTTGTTTAGAGGTATTTTTTAACCTACACTTTGCCAGTGCTAAGGCAATTTCAGTAATGTTGGGAACAAGTGGGAATGACACCAAAGACATGCTGGTGCTAACCAGTGCTGCTCAAACCTGTTCCACATAGATGTCAGAGTTTTCCTTGAATGTAGCATGAGCAGATTCCTACCACTCCGGAATGGTTGGAAATTTGCCAAGTGGCAAACTTGGTCTGATATGTAGGCCTATGTCAACAGAAGTTTAAATAAAATATACTAACTTATTTGGTTCATAGGGCAGATGCAAAGTAATGTTCCATTTTTTTTCTACAACTCATTCTAGATTTGAGAAAATATGAGAGATTTCCGGGGAAGTGAAACTCTTTGCCTATCTCCCATGCCAGTTCCTCAAGAATGCAAGGTACTTATGATGACATAATTTGACAAAAAAAATTTTTAAAAAAAGCAAGAATTTATCCTAGGAGGCCTATTACTGTTCTCAGTGAAATAAATTTAAAAATTCCCACTGACTTGAATGGAAACGGGATTAAACTTAGTTACTTTCAGAGGAATTTTAATAGGTGAATAGATATCTGCCTTGGACCAAAAGAGAGTAACAGACTTTCAAAGTATCAGCTTAGAGAAATGGGATTCATATTCCATTTATTGTGCCCAGATAATTTAGTGTGGGAATAAAACAATTAAATGTACTGTGGTCTTCCTTTACAAATTTCCTTCTCCTACTTTTTTCAAATAAGACTTAAAAAGAAGACACACACACACACACACACACACACACACACAAAACCCTCCTCTTGAAGCTATAAAATTCATCCCTCCCTCCCTCCCTCCCTGTTCTTCCAGGAACAAGCCAAATTCTGTTTCAGAAAATGCCTCAGCTTTGCTGACAATTTCATCTTTACCTGCCACCATCAGTTACATGTATTTCACCATATTTATTAATTGGGTAGTGATTGTATTTCCAGTGTCTCAATCTAGGAGTACACGCTATGTCAGGATTGACTTGGGATCTGGCCAGAGATACGGGAACACAGCATACCTGCCTCTTGTTCCCAGCTGTACCTTGCTCGTTACACAGAGCTAACCAGGACTAGCAGCCCGTTGGAGACTTGCAATGTCCTCCAGCAGGTCCTATGTTCAGCATGCTGATGGGAAAGAACATGAGATGTGCCACAAAGCTCATTTACTCCACAGTGAAGACACAGCCTATTTGTCCCAGACTAATAATGGAAATCTCACAACTGTTGAATTTCAGTTCAAATTTCCTAACTACTGATATGTACATGCCTGTGTAAGATATCAGTTTCTCTGGCTTTTCTATCCATTTAGCATTCACCCATATATGATGGTTGCATGTATGATTTTTACAAGCACAAGCACAAGCACAACAAACAATCCACAGAGGAAGAAAACGGCTACGTAGTCATTCATTTCCCAAGGTGGATGACAGTTCTGAAAACAGGGAGTAGGAGCAGGATGAAAATGTAATGGAAGCTCAGGATATTAAATTATTAAATATGTCACTGTTAGTTTTGTTGTTTATTGTTTGCCTTGGGCCAGCATTCAAAAGTCCCACTGTGTCATATTTAAAATAAAACCAAGAAAGTTCTTATATATGTAGAAACAGATCCTGCCTTGAGGAGCTCAAAGTTCAGAAACTCAAAAAGTTCAAACTCAAAATTCAAAAACTCAAAGAATCATAGAATCACAGAATCATTGTATCAATATGGTTAGAAAAGATACCTTTAAGATCATCAAGTCCAACCATTATTTACTCTACCAGTGCCACTACTACACCATATCCTTGAGCACTATATCTAGATGGCTTTAAATACATCCAGGGATGGTGATTCTACCACAGGGCAGCCTGTTCCAGTCTTTGATAACAACTTCAGTGTAGAAGTTTTCCCTAATGTCCAACCTAAACCTCTCCTGGCACAACTTGATGCCATTTTCTCTTTTCCTATCAATTCTGACTTGTGAGAAGACACCAACACCCACCATCTCTACAACCTCCTTTGAGGTAGTTGTAAAGTGCAATAATGTCTCAGTCTCCTTTTCTTTAGACTAAACAACCCCAGCTACCTCAGCCGCACCTCATAAGACTTATTCTCAAGACCCTTCACCAGCTTTGTTTCCTTGCTCTGGACATGCTCCAGCACCTCGGTTTCTCTCTTACACTGCGATGCCAAAAACTGAACACAGCACTCAAGGTGCAGCCTAATCAGTGCCGACTACAGTGGGACAATCACTTCTCTGGTCCTACTGTCCCCACTGTCAGTCAACATGCCCAGGTCCCTTTCTGCGGAGCAGCTTTCCAGCTGCAAGCTTGTAGTGTCGCCTGGGTTGTTGTGGCCCAAGCGCAGGACTTGGCACTTGACCTTGTTGAAGCCCATATGATTGGCCTCAGCCCATTGATCCAGCCTGTCCAGGTCCCTCTGAAGACCATTCCTACCCTCAAGCAGGTCAATACTCCCACTTAACTTGATGCCCTCTGGAAACTTACTGAGGGTGCTCTCAGTCTCCTAAAGAAGAACAAGATGGAGCAAGTAAAAGTATGAAAGAATCATTAAGGAGGAGGTGAGGATGTTTAAATGATCAGTTGGGTTGCCTTTGTACCACTCTGACAGTTCCAGGCTACCCACTGAAATACAAGTCTTTCTTCCCAGGTTTTCATCAAAATGATCTGTTTCACCACAATTTGACACTGAATAAGATGCCTTTTATGGTGCTCAGTTTTGTCGCTGTTTATACCAGGAGCGGAGAGATGCAGCAACACACAAATTCAGCAAGAGCAGGGAAAAGAAGCAACTTTATTAATTTATAACCCCATTTTATATACCCTGACCCCATAGGGTGATTGGTCAGTGATCACTCATCACATCTCCTAGGGTGATTGGCTAAAGTCCTACAACACCCATTTCAAAATATTTTTCCAATGCACCATAAACAGAACTTAGCAAAACACCAAGTGTTGGTGCAACTTAAAAAAAACATCCTACTGTTTCTCATAACATGTGTGAGAAAGGCAGGATTCTCACCAAATATTGTGAGAACCTGAGAAAATCCCTCTGCTAGCAGCTTTTCAGCATCCACGCAGTTTATGCAGAATTATAAATCACAGGTGGAAAAAAAAAAAACCACTCCCCAGGCATATTTTCCAGCATTTTATTTTTTCCTGTTGTTTCTTTTGCTTATAATAATTTTTCCTTTACATTAGTGAGGATTCAGGAATTTCCATTTAGGTCACACCTGCATTTATCTTCCAAAAGCTCCAAAATATGTGTAGTGTAGAAATCAGGTCCTCTGCACTGAATGCTTTTCTCTGCTGCAGTGCTGCTGCTGCACCATGCTACTTGCTCATGTAGAAACTGTCTCTCTGAAGTATTTCAGATTTAGAGTAAGCAGCAGCCATAGCAACGCATGGACAAAACCTGGTCGGAGTGTGTTGGGCTTTATTTCTCTTCTAAGCAGCCCCGACATACTGTATACCCTACTATAATGTCTAAGTATGGATTTACGTATGTAACTAAGTCATCAGAGTTTCAAAGTGACTTCGAATCTGGCTCAGAACTCAGGACCTTTGGCTTCCCAACCTATACTCAGGACATCTTATAATCCTACCCTGAACATAGGATATTTATTTGGTTTATATTTTCTCATTTGAAAAATATAACTGTTGGATCCTCACTTGGCAGAAAAGAAAACTGCATTCATATATACTTGTTTAAGTTTCAGATAGACCTGTTGTGACACAGAGACCTCAAGATGTAGAAATGTCCTAAAAATTAGCTTAGACCATCAGAATTCACCAGTGTACAATAGAAGTTGTAAATCAAACAGCTGGTCATAGAACATTTCACTTTCATATCGTTCAGAAATTAGACCCTAAACCATGACAGAGACCCTGCGTTGGGTTCAAAGACTGATTGTTGTATTTGTATTCTCTACAGAGAATTAATAAATATTTACATCAAATACATGTGCATGCATGCATGGTTGAGAGAGTGAAAGATCCAGTTTCATGAGGCTCCAACAACCATAAACTCCTGTGAGGGCATAAAAATGGAGAAGTACCTTGCAAACTGAGTCACTGGTGCATACTAGCAAAAGCAGATTTGCAAATAACAGTGTTTAAATATAAACTAATCATAAAAATAACTTCTGAAAACTGTCTGTAACAGAGCAAGTCGTTCATTAAACACATCCGCAATAGGTTTTTTTTTTTTATTCTGTTTTGTACCAGTGGTTCTGCTGTAATTAATTTTGTATTCTTGAGTTGTTGTGAACGATGCTACCATCAGAGAAACAACTGAAGTGACTTTAGAGACGGCTGTCTTTATATGGTCAAAAGATGCTAATACTGCAAGACTGCTAATTCTGCAAGCTGACTTACTCTCATTTCATGCTTCTGTTACTCCAGATAAAATAACTATTGCAGAAAATGTTGTGCATCGCTCTGTAATTTCTCCTCAGGCTGGCAGTAAGGTGCTGCAAAATGCTGTGTTGTCAGCTGCTGCTTCTCCTATACTTCTTTCCCAGTTGACTCCTTGCTCTGCTGTCAATGGTGAAGTGAGTTTCCAATTATGAACTGTAATAGACTTCCTGCGGCACTGTAGCCTTGAAAGGAAGAGAGATGCTGACAGGGATGAGTGAAAGCACCTATGGAAGAAACAGAGCCTTCTTCAGTGTCCTGTTCCAGCAAGGAAATAATCTCCTTGGCTTGTGCTTTTGACTGGGCTAGACTGAACATGAATGTCCATTCTTTGATGATGCAAAGGGTCCCTTTTTTAACCACAAAAAAGGAATGAAAAACACATTCCCTAACTTGCTTGAAACACATGTTGTGGTGGACAGATAAAATGCACTTCAAGCACTCCCTCATGATTCAGGTCTGCAAATAAACTCAGGAAGATGGTAAAGCACATTGCTTATGTTTGGATCTCAGGAGACTTCTGTAGGATTTAGCTTTCCTTTGTCCCCCTCCCCCCGCCCCAAAAATATCATTGTGGTAACTCTAATAGATTATTAAGGCCCATGTCAAACTTCACCCAGACAAGTAATCTCCTTTGTTTATCATGTTTGAAAATGCAAAGCTACTTGTATCTGACACTGCCTGTCACAGTGCTCTGCCTTGTCCTACTTGCCCTCACTGACTGCCTGTTCTGAAGGGAGTGCAGGTAGCCCAGCAGTTAAAGCCTGCCTGCATGACTTGTCAGCCTCCAGAGCTGCAGTTTCACCAAACACGTGGCCTGTAGATATCATTAGAATGGCAATCTGCCTTGCAAGTAACAAAGATGGATTCTTTTTTTTTCCCTTGTATGGGAACAGTTTGACTGCCTTCTGTTAGACTGTTCACAAAGTTGCATGTAGACTGAAGTGCTGCTGTGCACAAACAGGAAAATATGAAATGCTGATACTGCTCTAAATTGTTTCACTTCTTTGTCTGATAAAAGAATTTGGATGTAGGGTTTAAGTTTTTACTGTTGTTAAAAACTTCAGTGTGAGAAGAAAGAAGTGTGGAGAAAAGTGTCTATTCCATTCACAGTTAAACTGGTGAACATGAGAGAAAGCTCAGGATGTTGCATATACTTTAAGTCTTAAAATGTCTTGTTACTAGCCAGAAACTTTTATTATGCAAAGACATACTTTTCCTGCTTCATGTAATCTGACGTAGTTTATTGAAAGACTAAGTTTAACAAAACTATTTTTATTTTCAGGAAGTCATAGTTTATATGGTTTAAAACATGAATGCACGCAAGACAGCCCTAGGGAAACTAAGTCCATATCTGGAAAAGCAGCGGAGGAATCCTTGTGCCAATTGCCAGTTTAAGTCTGTTTGCAGAAGTCAGAACAAATAATGCTCATGCTCCCAACTTACTCAACACTAATCCTCTTAGCAGTAAACATCCTCCTCTATTTTATTAGTGATTTTGGTCTTATTCTCATAATTGACCATTTCTTAGAGTTCTTTCCTGTAATTGGAATTAAGTATCTCTATTATACAAAAAAGCAGATGTGAGTAATGAGCTGCTTTGCAAAGAAAGTGTCACTTAGATCAAAGTCATGAGACTTAGCCTTCTTGAACTACACTCTCAGCTCTGCCACCAACTTCCTCTAAGACCTTTGATAAACCACTTAATCTCTTTGCATCCATTTTTCCACTTGTAAAATGAGAATGGCAATACTTTCCAAGCTCACTGATTAACATTTTACAAAATACCCTTGCAGCTCATGAGTACAGAATGTCTTCCAAAAGTTGGGTGTTACTGCTCAGGCCTCAATGAACTTGGCACAGCACAAGGGATGAATGAAGTCCTGGTCTGACCTGAGGGATTGTGCAGCTGGCTGGCCATGACTGTTTTGCATGTTGATACTAGCAGAGGCCTATAATCACTGTATTGCAGAACTTCCTTCATAGGTTTGTAGATCTGGATGTTATTTAAAAGATAGTTTTATTAGCAGATATTATATACTAATCTGTCAGAAAATAGTTTAAAACCACAAAGTAAAACTATATGCAATTAATTATACACACACACCCCCCGGGATTTAATCTATTAAAATTTTCTTAGGCTCATTTTTTGTTGCATCTTGAAAATTGACATCATTTTCCAGGCGTATGCAATTTGACTCTTGATGTGAAGATTTTCTGAACCTAGGAAACATATGGAGAGTTTGGGGAAAGTTCAGGATTAAAAGTGGAGGCTGATGCTGAGAAGATCTATTTGTCACTCTGCCAATCTCCCCATCCCTTTGTCTTCCTTGACTCACTTTTTACCTTTTTTTCCCTTTTTCCCCTTTTCCCTTCCCCTTCCTGCTAAAACATCACCAGTCTTCCTGACACCACCAGAGAATGAGTTTGAGTTGTTTACATGCTGTATTATGCCACTGTGCTGTAACACAGAGGGGTAGTGCTGATTGAATAAACTTAAATAAACCTTTAAATTTCACTGGGGTTTGTTTGGTTGGTTGGTTTTTGTTTGGTTGGTTGTTTTTTGTAATAAAGAAACAATGTAGATTTATACCAAGACTGTTTCATGAAAAGGGGTCAGGAAAGGCAAATAGTTCCTTAGAGGTCCAGTGAAAGACAGAAAACCACCTACCTGAACAGGACAGACTAACCTTGGTATCTTTTTTTCCCTATTTCTCACTTAGGTATTCCTGTACTGAGAACTTACTAATGATGGCCTTTATAAGCACCATTCCTTACCATCCAGCTCATCTCGAGCACTGAAGAGAAACCCAAAGGTACCAACTCAATTCCACTACTAAATCAGACAAAAATATAGGGCTTACAATATTCAGTAGTGCAATGGCTTTGTCTTTATGTGGAGATACCTCTAGACTTCTCTCAAGTGACAACATTTCTGTTATATAATCTAGGCCTTATTTAGGCACCTTGCAGTAGAGATGGGAGGTAAACATGGAAAAGAAAAAGAATCACATATCAGTCACCAGAAATGTATACTTCATTTTTATCATCTATTTAAATTTTATTTTACTGGTGTTTATTACCACCAACTTCTATATAGGGATGCTGCTGTTAGTTCCTTTAATGGGCTTACTTTACTCCTCTGCCTGCATGCTTCCTTTGAATCAAATATGCTTTCCTGGCAGTATTGATTATGAATCAGTTTATTTCTGACAACTATTCCAAATATAGCTTTTAGAAAGCCATGGAATCCCTTCTTTCCCAAGGTACAAAGAAAAGCTAGTAATATGAAATAATGTTTTCTACAAGCTTGGCTATAGTGAAAATGATAAACTGCTTTGTATCGTAACAAAGGCAGAGATGGAGTTATTTTTGACCAATGGTATTCACTTCACCATAGGGTAAGCAAAGAAATCTTTATGTGATAGATGTCCACAGTAACTCTGCAGGACCAGGAAGGCAGAGGTCACAGAGCAGGACACCAGTCCCACAAAAATACTTGCTAAGGTAATTTTAAATGGAGGTGTAGGCTGTGAGGGCTGCTGGGAAAGTGGATAACTACTGTTTGTTTATTTATTTTCCCTTATTTATTTTCCCTTAACAATGAAATTTTAACTGTAGCTGTAACCAGTTCTGCTAAAATTTCCATAAAGACTACTATACTTTCAGAGGACTTGAAGCCAGCCTGTGAATGTCCCCAGATGTAGCTGAAAGAAAAAAAGGATTCATTAATAAGAGTAACATCCAATTCACTAAGGAAATGCAGAGGCATGACTTGTAGCTGTGGCTTCCTTCTTAACACTTTGCATCCCAAAAGAGAGGTTCCTCCTGAGAAAGGTGAGGAGCAGTTTTTGCCAGGAGTTCTGTTATCCTCCTGAGACACAGGCAGCACTGAGCTGAACCAAGGGGGCATCCTAACTGGGGGTATAGTTTCATTGCCACCTGATCTTAGGACATGTTGCTTTAAAAGGAGCAGTCCTATGACATCCAGATGCTCAGGCTTACCATGTATTTACACTGGTTATAGTGATCCCTCAAACATGAGACATTTCAGCCCTCTGATCTTACTGAAGGCCAGTATTTCATTCTTGAAGGCCTAGTTTACAACCAGATCAAGAAACTGATCTGGCTTGCCAAACAATTCCTTGTTTTGATAGGAAAGAAGTAGCAAGAACATGTGCCTGGAAGCAAGGCATAATCGCCCTTTTCAGGGACAACTCCATATCAAAGCAGCTTAACCTAACAACGACACTATGCCGAAAAAGTGTCTCGAACACATGCTTTTCTCTGCCAGAGTCACCTGCCTTCAGCGTTCACTTGTGTAACTTCCATTAGCATTACGCATGTCAAAGTGTACTTGTGTCAAACACGGTGATAGTGCCACCACCTGGTTAAGCCAACTTTGAAGACAGCCATTATACTTAGATGAGAAACCTTCATGTAGCAGCAGGAAGCCTTTGGATCTGTCCTTACATCCCAGTGAGAGCACTAGGCCTGCACAGCTGAGGCAAGGGCTAGCCTGTGCTCTAGAGCAAGAAGCCCACAGAGACACGGTTCAGACTCTGGGGTACACTCCACACCCACAAGTGTAGCTACACGGTGTCAGACCTTTATGAGCTATTATTTTGGAATCAGCTTCTCTAAATCTCACCTGATGGCTCAAGACATTCCATAATTACCTATATATATGAATATATAAGCACACACACAGCATATACCATAATCTATGCATTTTATTCACAAAACCACAACTTCCAGAGCTTCTTCTAGGATAAGCTAAATGCAAACATGCTGTGTTTTTTTCTTTATGTCTTTTTTGTAAAAGTGTACAACATGAAACAGCACACCTGACAGCTAGTGAAGTGATTTATAAACTGCCAACATTTTTCATACAATCATTGTTATCCTGTTCTGGGCACCAGCAAATTCTCCCCAACCTTATTATGGATGATCCATGTCTCCCAAATGGTTATTGCTTACAAAGTATTTTCCGTGTGAAATATCTATTTTGTAGCACAGTGAGAACGTATCTAATTCACCAGAGAATAGTAGTACTGCACTGTATCTCACTGAATCAATTTTAATGAGTGATTTCTAACAAAAATTCCTTCTGAGAAGCAAAAAATAATTAGAACAGTCTTGAGTCCCCGCAGATGCATTCTTCAGTTCACAGATTTGCTATTCCAGATATAAAGCCCTAAAAATACTACTGCTTCACTGTAAAAAAAACCCTGGAAGTAACCTTGTCAAGCTTAATAGACAACAAGATGGCAATACTGCTGTTATCAAGACTTTTTATATATAAGGTGAATTTGTGAAGTGCATATACACTTGTACAATTCACATACATACATACCAATCTTCAAAAAAGGAAGGAGGATACTAAAACTGGGGATTACAAGAGGAATAAGGCAAGGTACAAAAATCTACAAAAATAACAGGGACATGACCTCAAGCACTGAAATCTAATGTGAAATATGGCAGGACATTTCCCCCCTGACAGTATTGTTACATCCATCTCAGATACACACTGTGAAAAAGGACTTGACATCCAGAACATTAGTCCAAGTCCCAGTCTTTTGCCTTTCCTCCAGGCCTTTCATCCAGGTCTTAGATGTCCGGATTTGCCAGGGCAAGGCCAGGTAAAAAGGCAATGACAGGTGTTTTCTTCTCACCAAACTACTGGAAAAAACTTCGTCGTTTCATGAAGCCTTCTCTTTGTGGGCAAATTCATTTAAAGACGAGACATGGTAACTGCCTCTGCCACTACATCCCCATATCAGCTGTGCTAAGCAGACCATCCAGGTGCATGAACAACTCCTAGAGTGCGCATTGAAAAACAGGGGTTTAAAAAAATTACCCTTACTCCTGTCCCCCTGATGTCCAAACTCTTGATTTCTCTAATAATGAAGAGATACTTCCTCCTAAGGAAACTGTGGTGCCACCATAACTGTTTTCTTTCTCCTAGTCCACTTTCACAGGTCTGCTTGTGGCCAGCTGTAAGTAGGTGCTATCCTGCTTCTTTGGCTACTTTTGCTGTGTATTCTGTACCCGTTTAAGAAGTATCCTCTTGTGTGTTGTGCTTAGGTGCATAGCTGCTGATGACTCATACTCACACCTTCCATAGAATTACAGAATCACAGAATGTTAGGGGTTGGAAGGAATATCTGGAGATCATCAAATCCAACCCCCCTGTCAGAGCAGGATCACCCGGGGCAGGTGGCACAGGAACAGATTCAGGTGGGTTTTGAACGTCTCTAGAGAAGGAGACTCCACAGCCTCTCTGGGCAGCCTGTTCCAGTGCTCTGTCACTCTCACAGTAAAGAAGTTCTACCTCATGCTGAGGTGGAACTTCCTGTGTTCCAGCTTGTGACCACTGTCTCCCGACTTACCACAGGGCACCACTCAGAAGAGACTGGCCCCTTCTACTTGACACCCACCCTTCATGTATTTATAAACATTAAGAAGATCCCCTCTCAGCCTTCTCTTCTCCAGGCTAAAGAGCCCTAGGTCTCTCAGCCTTTCCTCATTAAAGAGATGTTCCAGTCCCTTAATCATCCTTGTAGCTCTCCATTGGTCTCTCTTTAGTATTTCCCTGTCCCTCTTGGACTGGGGAGCCCAGGACTGGACACAATAGTCCAGATGTGGTGTCACTAGGGCAGAGTAGAGGGGGAGTAGAACATCCCTTGACCTCTGGGACACACTATGCACCCCAGGATGCCATTGGCCTTCCTGGCCACAAGGGCACATTGATGTTCCATGGATAACTTACTGTCTACCAGGATTCCAAGGTCCTTCTCCGTGGAGCTGCTTTCCAGCAGGTCAACCCCTAAACTATACTGGTCCATGGGGGTATTCCTCCCCACTCTACACTTAGTCTCGTTGAACTTCATTAGGTTCACCTTTGCTCAGCTCTCCAGTCTGTCCAGATCTCACTGGGTGGCAGCACAGCCTTCCGGTCTATCAGCCACACCTCCCAGTTTAGTATCATCAGCAAACTTGATGAGGGTACTGAGGGTGCTGAGGGTACACTCTGCCCCTTCATCCAGGTCATTGATGAAGATGTTGAATAAGACTGGACCTAGTACTGACCCCTGGGAAACATCACTATATACAGTTCTCCAACTAGACTCTGTGCCACTGATCACAACCTTCTGAGCTCTGTTCTTTAGCCAGTTCTTAACCCATCTCAATGTCCACTCTTCTAACTCACACTTCCTGAGCTTACCCATAAGGATGTTATGGGACACAGTTTCAAAAGCCTTGCTGAAGTCAAGGTAAAAAAATATCCACTGCTTTCCCTGCATCTACCCATTCAGTCACACCACCATAGAAGGCCGTCAGGTTAGTCAGGCATGACTTCCCTTTAGGAAATCCATGCTGGCTACACTTGATAACCTTCCTTTCTTCCATGTGCTATGATCTCCAGAATGAGCTGCTCTGTGACCTTTCCAGGGATGGAGGTGAGGCTGAGTGGTCTGTAGTTTCCAGGGTCTTCCTTCTTGCCCATTTTGAAGACTGGAGCGACAATGGCTTTCCTCCAGCCCTCAGGCCCCTCCCCTGTTCTCTATGATCTTTCAAAAATGATGGAGAGTGGTAGAGCAACAACATCAGCAGCTCCCTCAGCACTCATGGTGCTGCCTGTCAGGGCCCATGGTTTTGTGTGTGTTTTCAGTTTACCCAAGTGATTTCTAACCCAATCTTCATCAACCAGTGGAGAGACTTCCCCCTTCAAGGCTTTTACTCTTTACTTCCAGGGTCAGGGATTCCTGAGGGCTGGTCTGAGCAGTGAAGACTGAAGCAAAGAAGGCATTCAGTAACTCTGCTTCTTTTCATCCTCTGTCACCAGGGCTCCCACCTCATTCAGCACTGGCCTCACATTTTCCCCAGTCTTCCTTTTACGATTGATGTATTTGAAGAAGCCTTTCTTGTTCTCCTTTACTTCCTTTGCCAGAGTTAATTCCAAGAGGGCCTTGGCCTTCCTTGTTGCATCCCTACAAACCTTGACAGCATTCCTATAATTCTTTCAGGTGACCAGTCCCTTTTTCCACATGCTGTGAACTTCTTTTTATCACGTGAGTTTTTCCAGCAGCTCCTTGCTCATCCATGCTCATCTTCTGCTTCCTCTAATTTATTTTTTACTCAAAGGAATGCACCTGTCTTGAGCTTGGAGGAAGTGATATTTGAATTTTATCAGCTCTCTTGGCCACTCTACCTTCTAGAATCTTAGCCCAAGGGATTCCTCCAAGTAGGTCTTTGCAGAGGACAACGATATCTCTCCTCCATGGACCTACCTACTCCCACCCTGCCCCTTTGTCCTGACATTGTGCAGGTACTCTGGTGAGTAACTGAGCAATCTCTTGTCATTCTGTACAGCCACTGTATAAAGTGCAGACTCATCGCCCCGCTGATTGTGTGCTGTGCATGCAAATGCACTCCTGTCACTGCTAACTTTTATAACAGTCCTGTTCCTGCAGCTAAAAACAGAAGACAAAAGAGAGTCATAGTCACCCTGAAATTCATGCATCTGTCATGTCACCCAGACAGCACAACCTGACTGTGTCTCTCTGGCTAGCAATCTTACTTCCTCTGCCTTTGGGATCTATAACCTCAGCTGTTTTTAACCCTCAGCTGTCTTTAACCCTCAGCTGTCATTAATACATGGGTCATTAATGCTCTGTGGATACACAGCCAACATTCATCCATCCCCTCACATAGCCAGACACCTCACAATTCAGTGGCATCTGACCTTGCCCTTGCTCTGCACCAGGCATCATAGGCAGGTTTTGTTACAGCCTCCCACATCTCCATGCTGCCACACAGATGGGCCCTCCAGACCCTGATGTGGATACCTCATTCCTGCCTTCTGGAGACAGTATATGCAAAAGAAGCAACAACTAATTTCAAGAAGGGAGGAAGGAAGGGGCGTTATTACTATGAAAACAATTTCGGGCTTGCAGGGAAAATACTTTGGATATAAGAACTTCAAAGTAGGACACAAGTGATAAGAAACAGATCTGAATCAGAGATTAATTTCCTGTTTTCTATTCAAAACAGTCATATGTCACTACCAGTGCAGTATTTCTACTCTACTATGGCCAGGGATTTATTTTTTTTTTCCAATACTTACCCATTGCTATAAGCGGAATATGAAGAAATAACAACACAAAATATTTTTTTCTATAAAAAGTTTAAGACCTGCTTTCTTTCTGCTGTTCTGGTGACCAAACGGCTAGTATAAATTCCCACAATCCACTACCATGATTACTGAAACTTCTTTCTCTTTGGCTCTCCCCCCCCCCCCCCCCCCCCCCCCTTTATCTATAACGCAGATCTTAAAATTGTTCTTGTCTATAAACTGGACCTTGTTGACCCTCTTCATTACTTTTAGCTTAGAGCTGGTGTTCTGACCTTCCAGTCAAGTGTCATCCAGCTCCCTCCAGGAACTGAGCCTCTGCTGCATCTCCCCCTCCACAGTGCTGGACTGCTACCCTCACATCACAGTTTTCTCTTCCTGCAGCTGCCCTCATTCTCTTTCTGACCATCTCTGCTTTTTTTCTTCATTAAAATCTCTCCTTAGTTGCCATTTCTGTTCCATACCTCAATCTCAGTTCACGTGCTTCTGTTACAAAACGTACATACATGTCCTAAAATAAAACTTTCTGGTGTTAGGCTGAGCAACTAGGTCAAGTTCCTGTTGTACCCAGCTCCATTTCCCCCTTTGTTACATTACATTTTAAGCTAATTTATAATTTATAATCAATCTCTTCTTTGTGTTTTAAGACCTCCTCCCCTTGGCATTTGCTTTTACTACTGTTAAAAATTATGAATATTTGTAAGTATTATTAAGTTATACAACAGCTTTTGGCCTTGCAAAGTTTGGTCTGAAACACTAAATCTTTTTTAGAGACGATGAGGAAGAAGCAGTCAAGTATCACTGAGTAATGAAATTCAACAGACTACTATTTTTGAGACTTTATACACAGTTTCTTGTTACTTTCTTTGTCCATTTAAAAACTATAGCTCTACTCTCAGCACATGGCCTACCAAACTAAGACTGAAACAAAAATCATCCTCTGAAGTACCCAATTTATCATGTTTTGCAACTGTGACATGCATAAAGACTAGTAGACACTTTTGCTTAATTTACTGGGCAAGTCAACCCCTTTGGCAGTTTGCCTCCTGCACAAAAAA
The DNA here is from genome assembly GCA_025345505.1 of Todiramphus chloris collaris. Lineage (NCBI taxonomy): Eukaryota > Metazoa > Chordata > Aves > Coraciiformes > Alcedinidae > Todiramphus > Todiramphus chloris. The sequence goes on from JANVCC010010406.1 coordinate 33,270,112, forward strand.
TCCTGAAAATTAAAAGAGCCATGTCCCCTTCCCTAAAACAGTTTCTAGCCTGAAGTACTGTTCTGTGAAGGAGGAATAATGAAGAAATCTTCAGGGAAATGACTGTACCTAGTCTCAGCTTGTATGCTGGCTTCAAAATGCAAAACACAATAATCTGAAGAGTTTTACTACATTTGCAGCATAAAAACAATGCTTTCCAACACCTGATGCAACAACAGAAACAAACTTGGGCTTCCTGAATGGCATGTGGCAGGCAAACAGCCCAAATGTGGGCAATAGCTGCTGCTGATAGATTGTGCAATGAGCAGGGTCTGCATTGACTCAGGGGCTGTTGAATCATACCAAGTTCCTTGGCTGCAGGAGAAAAGAAACAAGGAAGAGTTTCTATGGTCAGTATCATCATGTAACCCTTTTTTCCTAACTGATCCTCAGGCTGTTGCATTCAGCTGGCTTAACTGACAAAGAAAATACAACCAGGAAGCTCTTACATCACTGAAGGGAATTACAAAATCAGAATTTCCATGGGTCTGGAGGGAGTTGTGGAGAAGCATTTAATCTTTTAAAAAATCCTCTGTAATTTTGCCATTCCCAGGTCTTCATCCTAGGGCAACGTCTGTCACAACCTCCCTGTCATCTCCCAGGGCAACGTCTGTCACAACCTCCCTGTCATCTCCCATGCCTTCCCCAGTACACCTCTCCCTCTGCTCATGCTCAGACACAGAGACTTGCCATGCAGAGGGTTGGTCAGTGCTAACCACCCCTGTTTAACTGGGACAGAGGACAGCCTGCATCCCCCTTCCCTCTACCATGCTTTAATGACCAAGGTGCTAGATGATGCTGTGAGCATCCAGTCCTGCCTGTTAGATTATGGGAGAGGCTATCAAGGCAGCAGCAATATTTGGGATTTTGAAACTGACTAGTGTGAGGCCTGAGGATGACTGTGCAAGGAAGTTAGAACACTGAAAAGTTCCTGAGCACCACCAGTTCCTGCAGAACACACTCCTAAATTCCAGTAATAGCTGCTGTGGGCTGAGCATGGGCACAACTATCCCTCCCCACTCCCATGCCATGCACTTCTCCAAGCAGTGCACGAGGTGCTGCAGGACCTGTCCTCACCCAGTTTCATCTATGCAGGTGGAGATGGGGCTCCTTAGGGTCTGGTGGAAATAGACTGGAATACTGACATTTTGAGCTCTGAGAAAGAAATTCTAAAATGCAGGATTGTGTTTTTAACTAGAATCCTAAGGAACAATTCTCCATTCATATCTCTAGTTTTCCTGTCTTTCCTGCAAGGACACATTGCTACATACTATAAATAAGCCTAGAGAACAGAGGAAAACCATAAAACACCTGCGTGTTGGCATTTGTGTTTTATGTGCTTGTGTTCATCTAGGGTTATCTGAGGATGTTCAAACCCACACTAACCCATCAAAAAGGTATGGTTAGTGCAGGTCAGAAGGTTTGAAGAAGGCTTTGCTGATACTCTCTGCAGCTGCTTCTGTGACTATATCTTTTTGGACTGTTATCATCAAATATATATATATATTTAACTGTGCTAGATACACTTCTTACATAAGAGCCATATTGTCAGTAAAGATACAAGATATGAGCCACAAGCGTACTTTCTTTGAAAAGAAATCAAGCACCGTGGTGAGGATGTTCTACAGGGTAAAAATTTAAATGGCTCCAGAAATTAAATTAATACTTACACATTCTTTCTATTGATTCCTGTATTTAGGCTACTACTTAACCAAAGGCACACAGTGCAAACAAGAGCTTGGCACACTTTGAAGGTTATGCCACATCCTTCTTGCTTTATGCACAGAGGTGAATTCATTGAGATTGCTTCTTTGCACAAGACGGGAAAGATTTATCCCCAAGTTCCTTATTTCCTTGGCAAACTGTTGCTATAAAAAATGCTGGCAGTTCTGCAAGCATTTAAGCACTGCACTTAATTGTGCTGTTTCTATAAGCAGGAACATGTATTTGCTCAAATGCTGACCAGATCAAATTCTATGCCACAGCTGGAATTTTCATATAAAGCCATGTTTTAAGCAGCAAGACACTCCTTGCTGAAACTCCTCTCCCATTGCTGCAGCAGTAATGGTGTGGGTGAGGGCTACACACCCAGGGGTTTTAAACCTGTATTTCCATACAGTGCCTTTCTGCTATCCTTGTAGTTAGATTGATTGTTAAGGCAACAAGAAGTGCTGGCCTTTCTAGTTTTAATGGACTCAGGATATCCACAATGATTTACGTGTTGCATATAAAACTTCCTGGAAGAGAACAGGCTGTTATTAACTCTACTCACAATTCAGCAGGGGCAGAAAAAACATCAGCCTCTCAAAAGGAATCACATGAGATATCTGGTGCAAGGTTAGCAACAGTCCCTGTATGTTGACAGAAAAGGAGCATTTTGGTTCTCAGACAGCAAGAGAATGACAGAAGACTTAAGGGAAGAAGACCAAGACAGACTGTAGCCAACAGAAAGAGAGAGGAAAAAAAGGACATTTTTCTGTACCTAGACTAAGACTGCTTTGACTATTGTGCCCAAGTCAGAGTTTGCTGTGCACCAACAGTACATAGGTAAGCAGAACCAGATCTTCTGACTTAGGACGAAACCCTCTTACAAGCTGGAATAGCTGTTAAATGAACTCAAAACATGCAGAGTGCTTCCACTGATTCAAGTGGGATTGAGTTTCCTCACATTTAACTTGGTGGAAACAATAACAAAGTCCCTGCAGATGATTTCTAGGTGATTTTTTTTCAGCGGTAGAGTATTCCAAATCCATCTGCTGTGTAAGGATTAAATAACCCATGCTAATACAGTGTTAACACTATTTCACAACATCTGTGAAATTGGCTCTGCAGAGCATTCATGAAGGGCACAGATAGAAGTCAAATGTGCGATACTCATACATAAACTATTAAGACAAAAAAGGAAGACTAGCAGCTCACATAATTTTAATCCTGATTCAGCTGTCAGGAGGACTTCTTCCATAGAAACCATGAGCTACAGAGGAGTGTTATGGAGGGGTATACTCCCACCAAACCATGTGCAACACATCCTTTTTTTTTTTTTTTTGTACTATCTTTCTCCTTGTCTCCTTGTCTTCTAATTTTCTGGTAAGCAATGGTGGAGGTGTAAGAGTCTCCTTCCTTCAGCTTCTGCTTCCTTTGGTGTGGTTGAGCACATTGCTTCTAAATTACTTTAACATACATATAATATAAGTGCTACAACTCATTATGTTCTCAGCACCCAGATGAGTCCTCATTCCTACTCATTCTAATCTGTCTACTACATATGCATTAGTCTTGTGGGAGACAAGACTTTAAACCTCTTCACAGAAAGGGTATCCACTTTCCTGGAGGAAATACTTTGCTAAGAGTCCAGTAAACACCAGTGCGAGCTGCACTTCATGTTTTTCTTGATGTTTGGCCTGAATTTTCCCCAGCTCCTCTTAGCCCCAGCTACAGTCTGTGAAACCATGCCAGCCTTACGTTACTTTCTGAGGGCATACATTCAAATGGTAATCATTTTGCAAAAATATGCTCGTTTACACCAGCCAGAACTACAGCTCTTTCCTCTTAATTTGCTTATGTATATGGATAGCTCCTTGGAGACTACTATTTAGCTAATCTTAGTTTATGTGGAGTATCATGACAAAATGAGGCTGGTGGGAATATCAGGAGTGTCGAGATGAGAATATAACTTGAACAAAGGCTACTTCAGAAGCTCGAGTGGGAGCACCAGCCCAAACACCTTGTGAATGTCTTGTGACCATCTGTTTCCTGAACTGTTACTCTTTATGATAGCTGTAAAAGGAACTGAGGACATCAGTGTTTGACGGTATTGATAATAATGGGAGCATAGTTAAGTGACAGTATTAATCAAGCTTTTGTGGTAAGCATGACCAGCTATATAAGCTGCTTGCTGTTGCAAGAAAGTGTCTCTCCTGCACATCAACTGGGGAGTCCATGCTGTGATTTGCTACAAATGGCACCCAAAAGGGGCTTTATAATGCAGAATGACGGGGAGAAAGCCATACTAGTGGTGAAACCCAACTGAACCAACAGGAAGCACCTGCAACATTATCCAGAATTCACCATGTCCATCACCTATACAGGTGAGCAGTTGCGAATGATGGGAGGAAAGATATCCCTAGAACAGGGACAGAATCTGGATGCTTTGCAATGCCTTATGCAATGGCAGGACCATGAGGTCTCCACTGTAAAATTAATTGGTCTTATGGACTGGGTGACAGGATGTGTCCCAGATTTTCCCTCTGATGGCACCTTTCAGCTGGAAGCCTGGCAGGAGGTGGGGAGGAAGTTATATCATGGAGCAAGACACGGAGACACGGGGGCATGAAAGCATTTATCGACTTGGGGGGCTGTTTTTGCTACATTGCGCACTGCTTGGACCAGATTCAGGTTGCCAGTGGCAGCCCAGGACCATCTTCTTCTCCAGTGTGTCCCTCTGCCCTTGTGTTGTCTGATGATGATGCACAGGATTGTAAGTCGCACCCTCCCCTGGAATCCCCAGATAAGCAGGCTGGGAATTCACTTAAAAAGTTGCCTAAGATGTTGGTGTTTGACAAGGACGATGATCTTGATGACGATCCATTTGAGTCTGGTTTCATAGACCCCAAGAAGGAACCTGACTTAAGTCCTCGTGATGATAATGCTTCAGTGGCATAGAGCCATTGGGATCATTGCTGGCAAGAAGCATTGCGAGATGGAGATATGCAGGTTGTTATGGCGTGCCCTGTGTTGTACCGGCAAGGGCAGGCCCCTGCGTATCAAGACGTGTCTTACTCTGTCACTAAGGAGCACAGGCGGCTGGCAATGGACGGGGGTCGGGTCCCCACAGGTGTATACCTTTTTAGAAGCGGTTAGTGCGTCACAGGTATCAACCCCTCAGGACTGGAAAATATTGATGAAGGTGATTCCCATGAGTACCCAATATGCTGTATGGCTAACTGATATCCACGAAGGGTGTACTTTGCAGGCAGTGGAACTCAGTCAGGCTCTGGGGCAGGGTCAAGCTTGCATTACGCTTACACAGTTGGCTGGATAAAATGCACATGCCACCCCCTGAGACCAGATTAATTATCCTCAGGAAATATATGGAATTATGAACAACCTGGCCTTACAGGCTTTTCAGCAAGTCCCAGGCACAGACAGAGAATCTGCTCTGTCCTTTATAAAAATTCTTCAAGGTCCTAATGAGCCTTTCACATCATTTTTAGACTGCCTGCAGACTGCCCTGATGCGGCAGATTGACAATGAGCCTGCTCGGGCCATCATGTTAAGGCAGCTAGCGTTTGAAAAGGCTAACTGAGACTGTAAGCGTGCCTTACAGTCTATACCTCACAAAACGACCTGCGATAGAGCTGACATGGTCAGGGCATGCCAGAATGCAGACTTGGTAAGTCACCGTACTGCGGCATTAGCCACAGCTCTTGCTGCTCAATCGCGCCTTGGTGCGGGTAGTGCTGAAGGCTGTTACCAATGTGGAGAGTTGGGTCATTTTCCTAAAAATTGCCCTATGAGTTCTGGAATGGATTTTTTTGTCACACAACCCCCAAGAATGGTATGGACCATTAATGAGATGTACGCCAAGCTGATCATGAAAGGTCAAGAATGGTTACAAAAGGAAAATGGTATTGACCTGGCAGTCATTTATCTTCCTTCCACAGTGGACAGTTGAAATTGGTTGATGGGGGAAGACCCTGTTCTTCAGTTTGCTACTACTCTGTTGGGATCATCATATGCCTCAAGTCAGCCTATCTCCATGACATTACAAACCCTCTAGCGTTTCCTGAGTTGCATGCTATCTGAACTCTGGTTAATTATAGAAAACATGATTTTTATGTTATGCACGTTTGCTCTCACTCTAACCTCCCTGGTCCTGTTACAGCGGGTGATGACAAATCAGATGCAGCTGCATTCTATATGTCAGTCATGCACACCATGGTGCAAGTTGAGCTGTCACATGATTTCTTTCATCAGAATGCTCACAGTCTCAGTAAACACTTTCACTTGAAATTGGCATGTGCCCATGAAATCGTTGCTGCTGCTTGCCTGAATTGTTGGCAATTTGCCCCTTCGCCCCCCTGTAGAAGGGGTTAACCGTCGAGGGGTGATAGCTGATGAAGTTTGTCAATCAGATGTCATACATATCCCCAAGTTTGGTCACTTAAGATATGTCCATGTTACCATTGATACACTAGTTTTCTTGTTGCCATGGCTCATACAGGTGAACAGGCTCGCGACGTTCTCCATCACTGGCTTCCGTGTATTGCTATGATTGGAATCCCTTGTACCATAAAGATGAAAAATGGCCCAACGTATACCTCACGTGAGGTTGATGACTTTTGTTTTCACTGGGGTATTACTCATACTACATGAATTCCGCATTCTTCCACGGGACAAGCAGATGTGGAATGTGTGCATCAAACACTAAAGGCCTTATTACAAAAACAAAAATGGAGGGATGCACAATTCCTTATCAGCCTGCAAGATTGGTTATGGAAAGCTGTTTTCATTCTTAATTTTTTGAAGTGTGATGATACAGGCTGCAGCAGCTCTGACTTACACTTCCAATGGGATGACACCTGGTGACACTGACCAGCAGTTATAATAAAAGATTTATTATCCAGACAATGGGAAGGACCTATGGACCTAATAACATGGGGAAGGACATATGCTTGTGTTTCCGCAGGTAACTGGACGCGATGGGTTCCTTTGAGATGTATTCGACCCTATGTTGCTTCACCGTCATAGCCCAGAGAATTCCAGTTCCTCCTGTACCTGATGGGAACATCTGGATCACTCTGGCAAATGTCACTAATAGCGATACTGTATGTGTATCCCTAACGCCACCTACTAACCCTTTCCCTGAATGCTTGGTGGGGGTACCAGTGGCAGAGGAGCACATGAGCAGGTTGTATAAGTCCAGGCCCAGTGGACTCAACAATCATCATGGTGGTGTAAAGGTCATGGAGGAAAACCACCAGGTTGACAGGGAATTGGTTTAGGAAAAATGACAGTGGCCAAGGGTTGTGCAGAATAGGGGATATTCCAGCAATGCCCCTTGGCCCACAGGAGCTGAATATGTTAGGAACCTTAATGGCCTCGTTTTGCTTCTTTTTGAATTTTACTTCAGGCCATTATATTAACCACTCTGGTGCTAACGTTTTATACAAATAGCATGCTATGGTGTAAAGAGACTTTGTCCTCTCAGGTGGTGCTGGGGACAGATGCCATCGGAATCCCGGGTGAACTCTTTTTGTTATGTGGGGATAGGGCATGGAAAGGCATCCCAGGCCATGCAGTAGGGGGGCCTTGTTCACTGGGACAATTAACACTGTTTCATCCTACATGGACCCACATAATACAGGCCCGTCATCCTCGGCATACCCGCAGCACACACTCCTTTCAGGAAGGCTGTGGTTCTCATGTTGATTTTTGGAACACGGCTCCATGCACCTTTGTGAGCTTAGTACCATCTATTGGTACAGCCCATGTGTTAGCATCTCTTAACAAGTTAGGCTGGTGGCTAACGAAAGAAGCTAATGCTGCTAGTGCTGCTTTAACCTCACTTTCAGTGCACGTTGATTCAGTCAGACATGCTACTTTGCAAAACAGAGCTGCCATAGATTTTTTGCTGTTGATCATTCTGAATGTTGATCTGCTGTTGAACATTCTGAATCTACACATGCAAGCCTAAAACAAGTAAAGGACCTTATGAAGCAGTTACAGGAACGTGACCCTAGCGGAGTATGGGATGTGTTTTCATGGTTAAGTGGATTAGGTATTGGAAAGTGGGGCGTGTGCATTATTTGTGGGATTTATATTTCTGCCAGTTTTTGTATGCATTATGGTTTGTATTCCCTGTGTATTGTCATGCATACAACATATGATTGACTGGAGCACTACTTGTGCTATGGCTGCACAGATTAACACAGTGTTAGCCTTGCTAACTCTGAATAAAGTAAATATAACTAAATAAATACTAAATAAACACAAATAAAATAACACTAAGTAAACACAACACTAAGCAAAGTAAAAATAAAGAATGTAGAGTGTCATGACAAGTTCAGGCTTGATGGAACATCAAGAGTTTCGAGATGAGAATGTAACCTGAACAAAGGCTACTTCAGGAGCTCAAGTGGGAGTGCCAGCCCAAACAGCCTGTGAATGTCTTGTGACCATCTGTTTCCTGAACTGTTACTCTTTATGATAGCTGTAAAAGGAACTGAGGACATCAGTGTTTGTCCATATTATTAATAATAGGAGCATAGTTAAGTGACAGTATTAATCAAGCTTTTGTGGTAAGCATGACCAGCTATATAAGCTGCTTGCTGCAGCAAGAACGTGTCTGTCCTGCACATCATCTGGGGAGTCTATGGCTTGATTTTGCTAGAAGTTTATTCCTATCTTCATATTGGAATGCATATAAAACATTCTTTCTTTATCTGTTTTAATAAATACTGCTTTTTGCACCTCTGTTTAGTAAACCATAGCTATTTTCAAATATTAAAACATCCTTAAAATAATTAATAAAATAACTAAATTCTTAATATTTCATCTCTTCTTGCTAAAATGTAGAGAATCCAAATACTCCCACAGAGGATTGTTTTCGCTGATTTAATGAGATTTTGATTTCAGAACTGTGCCAAGATGTTAATGTTACATGCAGTTCAGTTCTGGTGCTTTTGTGCTTTTTTGCTTCTTTATAATTTCTGCTGTCCCTATTTATTTTTGTTCTTTGATGTGGAGTAGATCAAATGGCACTTAGGAGAGATCCCTGATAGATGACCTGACTTCTGCGGTTTGACTTACTGTATATTTGAATAAATTACTTAGGTGATTACTTCATCTGCTAGAAAATTAAGTTTCAAATGAATGGAACTGTACAAGAACAATCTGATGAAATCTGCAGCAAGCTTTACTACACATTTTGACCACAGAATCAGTGTTGTGTACCTCATTTTGGGCATTTCCTCAGCACTGTTTTTCTCCTGCATACTTACTGTCTTTTGAGCAAGAATGAAATTCATTCACCTGAACTAATGGTGATGCATGTTCCAGCATTTGCAAGCTTTTTCTCCATTTTAAGCATTTGTAGTATCAAACATTCATGGAAATGTGGCTAAAAAAATAGTGAAAGAAACCCCAGTAAACACCTAATGCACCCAAAGCAGAATTCCAAACTACTAATCTGCTGTAGGGGAATGCAAAGACGTCAAGTGGAGGTGATTTTCCCCCTCTACTCCACTCTCGTGAGACCTCACCTGGAGTTCTGCGTCCAGTTCTGGAGCCCCTATTACAGGAAGGATGTGGATGTGCTGGAACTTGTCCGGAGAATGGCCACGAGGATGATCAGAGGGCTGGAGCACCTCTCCTATGGGGACAGACTGAGATAGTTGAGGTTGTTCAGTCTGGAAAAGAGAAGGCTCCAGGGAGACCTTATTGTGGCCTTCCAGTATCTGAAGGGGGCCTACAAGAAAGCTGGGGAGGGACTTTTTAGGCTGTCGGGCAGTGACAGGACTAGAGGGAATGGATTAAAACTAGAGATAGGTCGATTCAGGTTAGACATTAGGAAGAATTTCTTCCCCATGAGAGTGGTGAGACACTGGAACAGGTTACCCAGAGAGGTGGTGGAAGCCCCATCCCTGGAAGTTTTTAAGACCAGGCTGGATGGGGCTCTGAGCAACCTGCTCTAGTGGGAGGTGTCCCTGCCCATGGCAGGGGGGTTGGAACTAGATGATCTTTAAGGTCCCTTCCAACCCTGACAATTCTATGATTCTCTGCTGTGAAGCGTGATTCATCAGTTGATGTAACTGGTGCATCGTAACATTCGTTTCCCATCTGACAAAGTCAGGTGCTTCAACCTTTACAGCTCTGTCCTGGGTCTTTTGTCCTTGAACTCATAAATCCCCTACATTTTGTTTTGCACACGGTAGCTAAAGCAAAGCAATACAAAATCATACCTGCCACAGTTCTGCCCAGCTGAGGTCTTTGTCCATGGCTGCTTCTCTAAACATTTATTAGAGGCATTGCATGAACTTCACGATTTCTGGAGTCCTGTTTTCTTTTTTTTTAAAAATGTATTTGTATTATTTGTCTGACATTCAGTTGCCGTGTTTGATTTTCTAGTACCTAATATAATCTATTTAATCCGTATTTTGATGAAATTGTGAGAAGCTGTGAGCTACTACCTAATGTGAGCATTATCTATAATATAATCAGAAAGTTGTATGGGTGTGTTTGAAGGTCTTTATGTGACTCTCCTCATTATAACATCTAAGAGTTTTACAGTTCCTTTCCAGGGGAAATTCTCTTCCTTCATTCTCCATAAGTAGTAAAAACCCAGACAGAAGTCTCTGCAAGTCACTGCAGCTGAGTATTTATTTATCTAAGTTCCACAGAAAAACAACTGAAACAAAGCCAGAACTTAGCCAAAATTATGCATAAAAATGGCTGCAAAACAGATAATTGACCCTAAATCTTTCCCTTCAAAGAAGTTAATCTCTGCACATGCTGCAGTCCTAATTATGACTGCAAGGATGCATAATCAAGTGCAATTAAATTCTTTGCCTTTATTATGTCTCTATTCAATTCTCTGCTCCTCTTCACTCCACATATAATCAGTCTTCCTTTCACCTCCAGTCTGCACTGCAGACCATAATTAAACACTGAAAATCTGACATTTATTTATAGCGGAAAATTGTTTAAAGAACCATTTAGTACATTGACATTTTTGTTTCACTAGTGCAAAAGTTGTCCTTAATATTCCTTTATTCCACTTGCTCTTCTTTCTGTGAATTTTAATGCTCTTACCCTCATCCATATTCTCATTTGTCCAGTGCAGAGCCACAAAGATGATTAAAGAGCAGAACATCTCTCTTATGAGGAAAGACTGAGGGAGCTGGGGCTCTTTAGCTTGGAGAAAAGGAGACTTGAGGGGTGACCTCATCAGTGTTTATAAATATATAAAGGGTAAGTGCCAGGTGGATGGAGCCAGGCCCTTCTCGGTGATGCCCAATGATAGGACAAGGGGCAATGTGTGGAAGCTGAGGCATAGGAAGTTTCATGCAAACATAAGGAGGAATTTTTTCACTGTGAGGATGATGGAACACTGGAACAGGCTGCCCAGGAGGGTTGTGGAGTCTCCTTCTCTGCAGATATTCAAAAACACCTGGACACGTTCCTGTGTGACCTGCTCTAGGTGATCCTGCTCTGGCAGGGGGGTTGGACTAGATGATCTTTCGAGGTCCCTTCCAGCCCCTGACATTCTGTGATTAATTTTGCATATTTATTGGTTTCACAGTAGCCACCCTCACCTCAGCTACTACTGGACAACACTGCAGAGTCTACTTGTCTGTTTGTATCTCCACAAAGTATGTTCAGAGGAAATTTACTGAGTAAACCAGATGCAAAATTAAATACTAGTGACCAAAACAATCTGACATGTTCTTAACATTAAAGAGGAATTCTTTCAAGGATTATTTCCAGCGAGGTAGGAATTCTTTCTTTGCCCTTTCTCAGCACTGTTGTTACATAGGAAATGGTTTCCCCACTAATCCAGTGTAACATATTGGACACAGTCCTACAGAAAGTTTACTACCTATGTAGACTTTGAAATCACATCCACAAGAATTAAAAGCCCGAAAGCCATATCCTGTGTTGTGACCTGACGAGACATTCACTAATTGTGAAAAGTGCACATTTATTTCTTCTCCTTAAGAGCACTTGGATTTCACCCGCAGAGTTTGTGCCGAGTCTCCAAAAACCTTCCAAGAAACAGACTTCAGGCTGTAACTCTGCAAGTGTCAGAAGGAAATACAAAGCGTGGGACAGCAGCCCTCCCAAACAGAAAATGCATGAATGGACTGATAAAAATCTACACAGAAATATCAGTGCTGGCTCATCTCCAGGTAGACAGCAAAGATTTTTATCTGAAATACACACTTAGAAAGGAAAGGAAGCATGGCAATGACCTTTTTATGTTTTACTTTACAAACCAACTTGAAAAAGTGCAGAGTATTGTACGTGTCACTGCCTGCTTGTTTTCAGTATCACAATTTTATTGTACAGAGAGAAGAATGATAAAATTCCCATGCTCAGATCTGGAGAGGTCTCTTAGGTGGAAAAGTGCAGCTCGGGGGAAGACGAATCAACCTTCATGAACAGCCGCTGACCTCAGAGAGCAGGGCTGCTATTACTATAGCAGCAGGTGAAACAGTAGAACTGTTCCTATGTTTATGGCTGAATGCAGAGAATGGCATCCTTTCTCCCAGCTTCTACAGACCATAGTTTCACTGGCTGTTTATTTAAACCTGACTCAAGCCATAGCCTTTCAGGTAAACAAGGTGGAAAACTGAGCACAAACTGCAAGAAAAAGGAAAGTGTAATTTGAAAAGTAGGTGGTTTTACTCCTTCTGATACAAACCAGATTACTGCAGTGCTAACTAAATGGAAATATTTACTTATAAAAAGACAAAATTATTTAAACTTACTGCTATTTATCAAGGTACAAAGATGTGCTGTTCCTCTCTTTTCCTCTCTTCACTTATTCTTGCTGGCAGGAAAAAAAAAATCATAGGAAAGCCAAACTTCAAAAAAACTCAATAAAGCTATTATAAAAGCTTCACTAGAGAAGTCTTTCAACTGAATTAGAGATCTGGATGTCTACACCACAGATTTAACCCCTAGAAGCAACATATACTTTACCATCAGAGACGACTGGATTTCCTTGAGAATCATCAAAGCATAAAACCTTTGCAGCTATAAAATACCATCCTTAATACTGAATTCACACTGAAATTTGTGCTTTGCGTTAAGTAATTAATTTTCCATAAAGCTAAAGATCAAACATTTGACAGCCCAACTCCAGAGTTAAGAATCAAATTATTGCAAGTAGTTTGGAAAGAGTTATCTAAGGCAGGGAAATAATAGGACTCGGCTCTTCCTGTAAGTTGGTCAGCCTTTATTTTTAGTTTTTGTCAATATTTTTTTTCCTTTTGTAAAGGAAGTGTAAAGAACTGCCAGTACATGAAGCTAAATTACTTTATTTACAGGTCCAGTGTGATACAAGCAGGACTGATGATGCTGTGCAGCACTGACTAGTTCAGCTCCTTTAGCTGGCGTGACCCCTAAGAAATACAATAAATGCTAATGCTAGATTTAGTCACCAAAATTGCCACAAGTTTTTTGATCTCATATTACCTGAAAAATGCTCAAGAACTCTGTGCCTTGGGGAAGGTAGAAGACACTTTTTCAGATTAAACTTTTAATTCTACTTCCAGTTCAACTCTTCATGGAGTCACTTTGAGCTGTACAACAGTACAGTTGCTAAAAATAGCAACTAAGTGCTTCCTTTACCACAGTGTACAGGAACAAAGAGGGGGATTAATTTGGTCCTGCTACATTACAAAAGCCACCTTGTTTCATATGAAGGCCATAAAGACTTGAAAACATATTCTACCCCTGTGAACAAAATCAATTCATAGATTAAATCTATTGCCTGGGTTTTATGAAAACCAGATTATAGCAAATGTACTAATACCATGATTGATACATATCCTGAGCTATGGTTTGCAGGAAAAAAAACCAGAATAAGCCTTGCATTTTGAAAGTGTTAAACAAAGGAGAAGGAAAGATGGTTAGAACAAGAAATATTCCTTGGCTGCATTTAATGCTTTCGTTAAAGCTACAGAGTACACAAAATAAACCGTTCATGAAGGGGAACAGGACAGAAGGGTCTAACAGACACATCCCTGGTAGATGATGTCAAAACTGAAGTGCTTAGAATTTTCTCATGTGTAATCATTGAGGTGACATCTGTTCTGCCAGACTGTGTAAGCATATGACTGCCTTGAGTAAACCTGAAACTCACATGAAAGATACCAATGGCTAGACCACACTGACCTTTCAGTTATAACAACTGAACTGTAGCAGATCTGGACAAGCAGTGAGTCCCTTTCAACAGAATTTCCTGCTTGCCTACAAAGGATCTCTGCAGAGATATATGGCATAGTTAAACTACAGTTTAAAGAACTACTACCTTCAGGGCTTATCTTTTAAGGCTGATGATGCATACTCTGGAAGAAAGATATATATATATCTGTGCTAAAAACCTGAAAAAAATTGTGATTGAATCATGTTATTGTGAGCCTATTAAATTATTTTCTATTGTAAAGAATCAACCTTTTCCCCACACAAGTCATTAAGAGAAAGCCCCTGTAATGTTTCAGTTTTTGCTAACATTTCAAACTTTGCAGAGGGAATGCAACAATTCCTGAATTTTTAACATTACTTATTATTGATATTAATTAGGGAAAATAGAGATATATATGAGCACAAAGCCATCAGTATCAAGAATAGAATCACACAGAAGTGAAATGAAACTGGAAATGGGATCTGGGGACCTGACTGGCTACTGCAACATGAACCTACATGTAAGCATGGAATAATGGGAAGAGGAACAATCACTAGCACCAAGTAGCACAGAGAACCCTTTAATTACCAGCTGCTCATTAAGCAGGTATGTGAGTCTTTCAAAGCTAGAAAGACAAATTTTCAGAAAGGAAACACCTGCTGGGCCCAGACAGTGACCAGTTAAGAGATACTTGTAGGCTTAATTCCTTATCTGGATTCCCATTTATCCTGGTCTGGAAACCCTTAGACTCCTATTTCAGATCACATCGAAACAAGAGCAAAAAATAGGCCTTTCAAGTGTCTCACATTAGGAATCTTTTGCCTACTAACTTGATTTTCCTCATCTCAGCAATGCAAAACAGTTTGTCTTCGCTGTCCCGGAATGTACAAGGACAGCAGAAACATGGAATGTTAACACACAGACCATAAACATACTGCATGGGAGTGTAAGGAGAATTGGTAGAGTTAAATGGCTTTCAGGACAACTTTTTTTCTTTTTATTATGCTGTTTATTTGCAGCAGCTGTGTAAGTTATTGGCGTGACTCATTCTGTATTTTTACTACATGTACTCAAGATGTAGGGAAGATGAAGCACGAAAATGGGTGTCAAATCCCAAGCCTGATCCTGTAAGGTGGCATTTCCACACTATGTATTAATATGTCCATTCTTGTTTAAAATAAAAACCTAAACCACATGACAGCAGAACAATACTGAAGCAATAGTCACATTCAAAGTTTCTCCACTTGTGGTTGACTCAAACTAGATACAAAAGACTGCCATCTACTGTTGACATCAGTAAGTCTTTCAGTACATATTTTGCATATTAGCAGGCAGTCCTATTTTACATCACTACTGTACAAGTGAAGACCTACTAGTTCTCAGTTCTATAAAATAAATTTGAAGAGTAAAATCACCAATATACTACTGCCATCACCTAAAGCAGTGGGTCTACAGGAGAAGAATTCTCTTAATGGTTGTATAATCTGTCATTCTTGACAGACTTTTTCCACTTAGGCGGAATCATTTCTGCATCTCTTTAGTTGCTTTGCTTCAGGTAATGCTCTGTTTTGTTTTTTCTTTACAGCTGCAACTAGTTTCTATTTCCTCTTTCCTGCATACCTCTCTCTGATACTCCTTAGGGGGAAAAAAAGGTCAATACAGGCAGGCTGTAGAGGGATGGGAAACCAGGCACAGAATATACCTTGTCCTTAAGGAAGCAAACACCACAAGAGGCCTAGAATAGCTCATCCCCTACAGGCGAAGATGTTTGTTTTGTAATGGAGCTGCTAGACCAAAACAAATAGCAAGAACTGCACTCATTCTATCTCACAGCATTTGCCTGCTGCCTTCCAGCTACAATGCAGGGAGTATCAATGCAATTGAAAGAGGGTTACCGACCATGTGTTCACTGGCAGCCAGAGGCAACGGTTTTAAAGAAAGAGGTACTTACCGCACTGACACGCTGCGTGAGGAAAAAGACTCTGGATGCAGGCACGAGTTTTCCATTTTACTCAGTCAGTGAAGCCATGTCACAGCTCATACGGATATGCAATTCTGACATCTTGGAGGCTTTTTAAAAATAAACAGGACCACTGGGACATGAAATAGAGCTGAGGCACATTACTGGCCTCCCTCACTCCTGTGTGAGGTGTTTACATCCTAGTATGGTGCCTGTTAGCCACTTTCACACAGTGAAACTGTGTGCTATGTACTGCTGTATTTGTATCTTGTTCCAATCAAAATGGAAGTAAACAGATGACTGTGACAAATTTTGTGGGAAGCAAGTAAGTTTCCTTTAAAAAAAAATGAAAATGAGAAGGGCTTAGTAAATAAACTCGTGATAAATTCACTCTAGGCAAGTCAGGTCACTTATGACGAAGCAACAAGCCTCTTTTCTTTTGACAAGGCCTCAGTAAATCACTCTATAATCACAAGATAAAATTAATACATTAAATTCATAAAACATGTATCTAAAACAGTATCTGTAGGTTAGACTGTGGCTGGATTCTCTTGTTCTGCTGTAATCCAAGAACTCAAACCCTGCCATTCCTGCTCATTCAAAAGTGTGGTGGGGAAGAAAAATACTACACATGCTCTCCCACCAGTAAAACCTGAATGATTTATTCAGATAAACCTTAAGAACTCTCTCAAACATCACGGTATATTAGTGTACAACAAATGACTTCAGAAATCATGCTTTTAGTTCAAATCATAAATTTAATGGTAAGTGCCACAAGATGTTTTTTCACTACTTCAAAGCAGCAAACATTTGGCCAAAGCCTCCGGATTGCCAGAAAACAATCTCAGTCTGACTGCTGTCATAATTAAAAACACTGCTGGCAATAGTAACACAATTCAGCAGTGTATCTGTAAGAGAAGTGTGTGTCTTTGAGTTTTGGTGGAAACATTTAGTATTTTCCACAGAAGTGGATGATATCATAGCACACAGTTAAATTGATGAGTTGGTTTCAGTCTCTCTTTTCCTGGTAACACTATTTAACAGTTTTCAAAATCTTGCTTTAGAACAGGTATCCACTACAGGTTTTCAGAGATCTCATTACAGGATATTAAGCTTCAGGGGAGAAGGGCATATTTTCCTCAGGATTCATGCTTTTTTGTTGGTTTATCAGAGTAAGGAGTGTTGTCTTGTAGCAGATCTTTCCTGGGTATGAGCACTGTAATAGGACAAAAAAACCAAAACCAAGAGACTGTAAGAATATAATCGTACGGAAGATACTATGTAAAATTCTAGAGTTGTTTTTATATTAATAAACAAAAATGTCAGGTTACTACAAAAAAAAACAGGTTCCTAAATTGAGAATCTAAACTTCCGGTAAGTGTACAAGTAGCGTCATGGTATCTACTCAAGACAAATCTACATTAACATTTTTTACGTTTGGTCGGTCACAGTATATCTTCCCCTTTTTCCTTTTAAAAGCACTGAAAATGTTTTAATAACATTAAGAATCCATAAAAAAAAGGAAGTGTTGCAATAACTTGTAGCAAGAAAGAGAATGGCAATTTTATAATGTCTGAGTCAGAGTAGGCCAAGAACCTCTTGGAATTAACTGGCAAAGGAAGTAAAGGAGAACAAGAAGGGCTTCTTCAAATACATCAATTGTAAAAGGAAGACTGGGGAAAATGTGAGGCCAGTGCTGAATGAGGTGGGAGCCCTGGTGACAGAGGATGAAAAGAAGCAGAGTTACTGAATGCTTTCTTTGCTTCAGTCTTCACTGCTCAGACCAGCCCTCAGGAATCCCTGACCCTCAAAGTAAGAGAGAAAGCCTGGAGGGAGGAAGACTCTCCACTGGTCAATGAGGACTGAGTTAGAGATGACTTGGGAAACTGAACACACACAAAACCATGGGCCCTGACAGGCAGCACCACGAGTGCTGAGGGAGCTGCTGACATTGTTGCTCTACCACTCTCCATCATTTTTGAAAGATCATAGAGAACAGGGGAGGGGCCTGAGGGCTGGAGGAAAGCCATTGTTGCTCCAGTCTTCAAAATGGGCAAGAAGGAAGGCCCTGGAAACTACAGACCACTCAGCCTCACCTCCATCCCTGGAAAGGTGACGGAGCATCTCATTCTGGAGATCATATCTCAGCACATGGAAGAAAGGAAGGTTATCAAGTGTAGCCAGCATGGATTTCCTAAAGGGAAGTCATGCCTGACTAACCTGACAGCCTTCTGTGGTGGTGTGACTGAATTTTTGAACTTACAGTGCCAAGACACCAAATCAAAATTATCAGAACACACTGCATGTGTGGCATATAGCCAAAAGGTAAGCTTTACTTGTGTCAGTTTACTCTGAAATTAAAGTGAAATTAATAGAACCAAGGCATGTATACACTACTCAGCAATGTAACTCAGAAACATTAAAAAGAAAAATCAGAAAAACTGTCTAATGGCTAATATATTGTAATTGAATTTAACATCTCTTTAGTAAAAAAAAAAAGCCAAAATCTCAGCCCAATATATTTATTTATAAGATTTACTAGTGATTCTGAACATGTTTATACACCACTGCATCTCAAATTATTCTTAAAGAATTAACAGTGCCCTGTGGGCTGCTTCTGTGGCAGCACAGAATAAAATCACATGATTAGGGAAAGTGTTCCTCATACCAATATTTGTTCTTACTGTCTAAGCCAAGCCTTTTGCTTTTTTTTTTCTCAGTTAGTTATTTTAGAGATTCAGGATTGAAAAAAAAAAAATTTTTTAAAATTAAATCTAGTTTCTTTTTCCCCCGCTCTTCCTTCATACAGCATAGCAATGAACACTTCAGTCTGTTTTTGGTCAATGGCTTGGGATGAAGCAAGGACATAATGCTAATTTAAATACAGACCAAATGTAAGCAATGGACAACATTTTGCTTTTTTCCAATTAGGCCAACATACTTTCTCTTACGGCAAAGCAAACCTTCATCTACAAAGTTTCAAAACCAAACATGTAGCACCTAAGATGACTCAATATGAAAAGTAAGCCCTTCAACCGAGGTCGCTTTTATTTGCTAACAAACAGCAGCTCAAGTAGCCACCTCCTTAGGGGTCCACTTTCACTATTTTTTGGGGGTTTTTTGGTTAATGAATCTCTTCCAAGCCTTTCCTTTAATGCAAGATGATACCACTAAAGAAATGAGGGAGCTAACTGTAATTCTACAGGGACTATAAAAGTTCCACTGAGCATGAAGATGAAGGGTCAAAAGTTGATTTTGTTCTGCTAAAACTTCCTTAATCAAAGCTGTACTGGAATCAAATACCAGCACTATCTAGGAAGAGACACGTACCCACAGTAGCATTTCCCACAACTACTTCCCAACAGAAACTGGCTCCTGAAGCCAAAAAGAAAAGGGAACTGAGAAGATCTGCTTGGTATTTTCATCATACACATGCACAAGACAGGTGGAGGGAACACAGCTAGGACAGCAGACCCAAACTGAGTAAGGCATTCTCCACATCATTTGACATTGTGCTCAGCAATAAAGGCTAGGAGAAGAAGGGAGGGAGGGACATATGCAGTGATAGCATTAAGTCTTCCCAAGTACCTGTTATGTGTGATGGAGATCTGCTTTCCTGGGGATGGTTCTGAACACCTGCTGGCTGACAGGAAGTACTGAATGAATTCCTTACTTTGCTTTACTTGCACATATGGCTTTTGCTTTACCTATTAAACTGTTTTTATCTCCACCCATGAATTTTCATCCTCTTACCCTTCTGATTCTCTCCCCTATCCTGCTGTGGAAGGCAGTGAGCAAGCAGATGTGTGGGGCTTTTTTGACAGCTGCAGTTAAACCACAACACCACCTACCCATAGATTCAACTGGAAGTTGAAGTCTCACTTCCACCTTTTTCCCTCTTTTTAATCTCAGACAACTTTCTCTATAAACAAGAAAGGATGGAAACAGTAGGGTGAGATATTCAACAAAATGGAGCAGCAGTGGAAACCACATGCATTTACAACTTCACATGCTGCACTGAACATGCAATTCAGCATAAACTACTATCACAATATGCTGGCAATTACCTCAACTCCCAAAAAATTCTGAATCTCTGGTTTCATAAATTTTCTAATATCTTCAGAAATTTTCTAATGGCATACTCTTGTGCTACCACTGACATTAACCGTGTAGTAACAGCTATACCAGAATTGCCTAGGTCAGAGAGCTGACTAATCAAAGCTGGGTTCTTAGGAAAGACACAAACACACTAGAAGCCTGCTCAAAGAATGGCACTTAGGAAATAATGTTCTGCTACTGATCAACTGACCACGTTACAAAGGTCTGTATATTCCTGCTGTAAGGATAATTGATTTTACGCTTTCCCTAGAGCATCAAACTAAGCATCAAGTTTGATCTTCTGCTTTTTTGTATTTTGAGTAATGTCTTGCTCCTGGCCACAAAGATTTTTTCATTGCATTACCTTCAAGAAGTATTTGTTGTGCAAAACAAGAAATTTTTTTTTTTTTGGTATTAGCTTTGAATGTAAATTCCAACTGCACTGAATGCTGTTTACATTTTAATTATGCCAGAACAAGTAAGAATATCTAGACTTTTTTTATATACCGTTCATTCTTATTCTGTGAATTTCTACCATGCATTTAAACTCTGCAATTCTTTTCTACGTGTTTCTGAATTGGTGATTCACTACATTATCAAGACTGAGTATTTCACTCTTTAATATAAATTCCAAACACATACAAAACTGTCATGGCTGTTTCAAGATTATTGTTTTGTCATTACTGCAGTAAGATCAATGACAGAGTGAGAAGACCTTTTCAAAACAGAGATGGGGAAGAATTAAAAAAAAGGGGGGGAGGGGGGAAGCAAAAGATTGCATCATAACATCTTTTGCATTCATAAGCAGGCCTAATACACCCTGTGTACACATGCACTCCAGGTTTTTTGCTGCAGAACAAAATTCTCCTCGCCACTAATAGCCTCTGGAAGACCTCCTTCATCCACACGGACACCATTTCTCCAAGTTGTTTGTAAAATTAGGAGGTGGCAATTCAATCACCTTTTGTTAACAGATATTTTAAAGGAGACAGCATTAAAGCTCTGCTACAGTCAAAATGGACAATCACCACTACTGACCCCTTGCCTGCTGAGCCAAGTCATCCAAATGTAAAAGCATGTCAGACTGGTCAAAGAAGATCTCTCCTTTGTAAATAGCTGCTGATTACTCAGTCTCCATTGTTCTTAGATCATTTGGAAACAGCTTCCAGGATTGGCTCAACCACCCTCCCAGGGATCAAGGTGAAGCTGAGCAGTTTCCCAGATCCTACTTCTTGCCCTCCTTGAAAAGAAGAGTGACATCTGCTTTCTTCCAGTCCTCAGGCAACTCCCTAATCACAAGGGCATTTCAAAGATGACTGTTGGCCCCGTAATGACATCAGCCAGCCCCCTCACCAGCCTTGGGTGTATCACACTAGGTGCCAAGGATTTGTGTATGCCCCATCTGTTCCAGCATTCCCTACCCCTTTCTTCCTCTACCAAAAGTAAGTCATCCTTGCTGCAGACATTTCAAAAATTCTGAGGCCTGCAATTCCTGAAGGCAAATCTTAATAGTAAAGACTGAGGTGAAGAAGGAACAGCGCATCTCAGTCTGTTCTGTTTCCTTTGTTACCAGGTTCCCTGCCCTATTAGGCTATGGACCCACATTTTCCCTCCTCCAGCTGCTGATATACGTGTAGAAGCTGTTCTTGCTGTCCTTCACATTCCTTGCCTTCATCAAGTCCAGGCAGACCCTGGCTGTGCTAGCCCCATCCCCACACACTCACACAGTACTAGAATATAAATTAGTATTTGAACATGAGTTCATATGGCTTTTGCAAGGAACGTTATGCCTTACAGTCCCTGATGAAGTTCTCTGAACAGCTCTTTGGGGGCTGCCACAACATACTTGGATTTGCAATGCTTGGAATGCTTTTAGGGAAACAACCACCTTATTATGACAGAAGGTCTTGCATGGATAAGTCACTGGTTGAACTGTAAGAGGTGAACAGTAAATGAACAGTCTCCCAATGGAGGGATATCAAAAGCAGAGTTCTACAGGTATTTTTGTTGGCATCTGCACTGTTAATCATATTTGTAAGTAACCTGGAAAAGAACATTTTTTTAATTATATGATCCTGAACAACAGAATTACTTACTGTGAAGATTTGCAGGATAAGCTTAAGATTTGATTGAGCAACAAGAAGACAACATTTAATGTAGAGACATGAAATACACACTGGTCAAAAAAAGTACTAATTTCACAAAGAAAGTGATGTGTTCAAAACTATGACCATTCAGATGAGTTTAATGAGTACAAGATAATTGTGGAAAAATATAGAAATATTTGTACGGGCCATAGCCAAAAAAGAAATTTAGAATTAGCAATGACTAGGAAACCAATTAAAAATTAAAAAGAAAACATGATTGTGCCATTGTTGTGTGTATAAATGCCTGGTTTACCCATAGCTTGATGACTACTCAGCTCTGATTGAGAGCGCTCTTAATCATCTTAAAAGAGAGACAGTAGAATTGTCAAAGGTTGCAGAGAACAGCAGCAAAATGATAACAGGCATTCACCTGTTGTTTCACAGAGAAGCTATACCATATTGGGGGGGAGGGGGGAAACAAAGAGGGGGCAATAGGAGGCTTAAAAACTCATGCACAGCTTTGTGAAAATGGATAGTAATTGAAAAGTAGGACCAGATATAAAACTACAGCAAGTGAATCTTCATAAAAATCAGAGTAAACTCCTTGTCCAGGGATCCTGGACACCAAGAAGTTTGCATAGGTTGACAGAAACGCACTGAGGCTGAGTAAAACAGAAACTATCCCTAGCTCAGGAAGTGCTGCCAGGTGTAAACAGCTGGAAGATGTAAAAGTTCATTTGCTCTGTTCCTCCTACTCTTCTACTGTAAGCACTGTGGAAGACTCAGCACTGGTCTAGACATATCTTTGACCTCAATCACAACAGTTGTTCTGAAGTTAAATGCTTTAATAAATCTAAAAACTGAAAATAGTTACAAAGCTTTACTGACACCACTAAATAGAAGTGAAAGGAAACAACATACACAGACAAAGATTTCTCCTGTCCTCTAACACACAGCTGTATGCTGAACCTAGTACTTCTTTCATGTTTCACCAAGATAAAAAAAAAAACTGCTAAACCAGGAACCAAACTTTCAGAATTTTGATAGGGTTTGCATCAGGGCCACCACTGTGTCACAAATCTTCCAAGACATAATCTGAAACCTAAATTGTCAGAACAAAGTTTTCAAAAAGAGCAGTCAATCTTTAAGTAAAAAAGCTATGGACAGCATACCTACTGCATTTGTTAATTCTCCTCAAGCAGTTTGGCAGAGCAAGCACTTACAGATGCCGCAGCTACCACGTTTAGGCATACACTGACTGACTAGCCAGTACATGCATGATGACTTGCTAACTAATTGCTGACGCTCCTAATAGTTAAAGTACCAAGTTATAACTTCTTTCTTTCAATGAGGGCATTAAATGTAGCCACTGCATCTTTTCTACCAGTCTCTCTATTTCAAATATTTGTGTGGAAATTTTATACTTTTGAGACCTCCAGCAGTCCTAGGTAGTGACATTAGTCAACAGGCTTAAATTAAGGGTTTGGGCAAAGAAATGACAACTGAACAGACTTTTGCCTTCTCTACCCCTTTACTTAGTTTTCAAGTTTAATATTTATTTACTGAACTGTAACACTTTTAAACATCTTTTTAGCATGCAGCTTTACTCACATATTTTGTCGGAATCTGTGTGAACTGCCTGAATAACAGAAGTTCTGAGAATCACTTCAACATCTGAAGCTATTTTCAGAAGCTAGTAAAAGGAAAAAATACACAAACAACACAGAGTAATTTAGATTATATGTAATTATTCCTGAAGGTAGTTTCCATACTAGACAGCTATTCAAACAATAAAGCAAGTCAGTTCTGTTAGTTTGCACCATCTATACATAGCTTTTATTATGGGGATCCTGGAGTAACTTAGAGGTTGATATATAAGCTACCTCAGCATATAGCATAAGAGGAAGGAAACTTCTGCTCAGCAACATACATCAGTATAAAATCTACATACCCAATTAAAGCTACAAACAGATACATCAGAATGCAACTACCAAAACAATAACCAGTTTTCAAGGATCAATGACATTGGTGAATGCCTCAATAACATCTGACTATCCCTAGTGAAAGAGCAATCCGGTTCTTTTAACATTCCTGCTCTTGAAATAATGACACAAAAATAAGGGCACAATGTGACAAGAATTAAGAATACTGAGGTTTAACAAGAAAGCAGTAAAGGAACAAGGCAGTACCTAAAGATTAGCAGAGGCACTGATATTTGGCAAAAGGCCTGAAATTCCTTCCCCATTAAGAGGACAAGCAGAAACACCACTGTTAGTTTTGCTGAGCAATTAAAAGAAGCCTAATACTTGTTTGCATGATGCCTGTCAGAAATAAATGAACTTCCACAAGCAAGACACTTTGGGAGACATGCCAACACTAGGACATAGCGTGCACAAAGAAAAGTGCATCTTGGAAAGAGTTAGAGCTCGAGACTTGACATCTACATTGCATTTCTCCTGCCCCCTCTCCCTTTAAGGGTTTGGACTAGGTAACCTCCAGTCCCCCCTACTCAATCTACTCAATGCACATTTAGCAGCTAGGTTGCATGCTCCTGAAGCACTACTTCCACTTCAGGTTTGTCTTAAAGGAATTCTGCCATTTGCTCTGAGAGTGCTTCACAAAACAAATGACAGGAAGTGGAAATGACCAAGGTAACTTTAGAAATGCATTCCTGATCTGAACTAAGATGCTGCAGTAGATTCAGCTGCCACATCTCATACTCTAATGCTGGCGATAGTTACACCTACCTCCTTAGGTCACTACATAACTTAAGTATTTTATATTACATTAGAAGACACTGCAGCTTTCTATTCTGGCAAACTAATGAATGAACAATCGATTGGTCAGTAGTCATTTTTACAGATGCTGTCCAAAGCAGAACACCAGGCCCCACATGCATGGGAGTAAGTGCTCAAATTCTCACAAATGTTGTATATGATTTGATTCAGTTCCTCTGCATCTGAGTCTATTCAGTGTGTGTGTGTATATATATATAAAATAAATGTCAGTTTCTGTGATGTTCTGCAATTCTGTACTTGTGATGAAAGTCTAGAATTTCTTCCACTAACACATTTAATCTAGGTATCAGTTAACCCATATTAAAAAGTTATATCTGTGTATTTTGTAGGTTGCCATTCCTAACAAATACAGAAATAAAATATTACAGTATTTTTCCTGTACATCTATTAACAAAAAAATTCACCATGTAATTTAACAGGTCAGACACCAAGAACACAAACACATAAGTATTTTTATAGGAGCCTGATAACAAGCAAGTTAGGAAGTCCTAATTAAATGCTCAAAATTATTCAAGCTATTATTGGTGTGATGCAAAGATTTAGATTGATTTCTGCAAAGGAGTGATAGAGGCACTTTCTTCCAGCTAGTTCCCAATGACAGTGTAAATATAGTTAAAAGGCTGGATGACAAGGACTACATTATTCAGTCTGTTTGGATGTTAAGAACTAAAAATATCTAGAACACAGAAGTTTCATTTCAGGCTTCAGTTAAGTTTTAGAAAACTGACTCAGTAAAAAGTGTGAAGATAACTGACCAAAGATAACTTACATAAGGACTTAACAGAATTTCTACTCCTTGTAAGACACCATGAGGAAAGAAGCAGCAAAAAAATGCCAGTAGTATAATTAATACCTGTATATTACAACAGTCAAGATCATTTGGCTGGTTTTTGCCTCCCACAAAAGAAGCTACCTCATTTATGATGAGAAATCAAAAGAACTTCTCATGTATGCCAGCAACTGAGCAGATTATTTAATTCATCTTTCTGTGCCTGTCTGTACAACAAAGATGAAGTAAACTTAAGTGGTCATAGCTCAGAGAGATATTATGAGCAAACTATATAAACTGCATGAAAACAGCAATATAAAACATTTTCCATAATTTTATTACAAGCTGCAAAACAAGCATATTGAACTACCAGAAGTCACCTTCTCCTGATGTATTTTTCTGTGCGCAAAATTCTGTAACATACTGTAAATACCGACGGAGGTATCAATATATTTATAAACAAAGATCCATGTAAAAGCTTTCTCAAACTCACCTGGCTCCCACAATGTCTCAGTAAGTACTTAGATTGGTTTAGAGATCCTTTAAGTAAAATATCACATATATAAGTATGCAAAGTAGAAAAAAAACTAAATGAAAACAAGAACTACCTCATTTATCTTCTCTTCAGATTTCTCATCTTGGTTATTTCTGAATTCTTCATTTATCTTTTGTCTTGCAGCTAAAGTAGGCAAAAAAAACAACCTGAGCTGTGAACAAAAAAATTTATCTTCTCTTTGTCACTGCTTCAAAACTCAGAACCCTAAGTCCTTTACAGTACCTTCCCAATGCACTCTGACTGTATTTTAAGTATTTTAATGTAAGTTTTCCACAGAATTCAGGTCATGTCATATTTTAAGCTGACTGGTATAGCAATAAAATATGTTTGCCAATCTATCATTCTGAGCTTCAAAAATAATACACAGAAGGCACTACTAAAAGTTTCGTTACTAAAAAAGAAGTCTTAATCCCTAGTTCCAAATCCCAGTTCCAAAAAAAGAGATGTGTTTTGCTTAAGAAATATGGTTTGAATCAAACAGTTTTTTTGGTTTCAAATTAAAGGATGTGTGGGTATGGACACACAAGTTTTTCCAGTTACTACTTTTAAAATGTGGAAGGGAATAACTTAAAGATTATGTTAAGAATTCTCTTTCTGTTTATTCAGAGAAGAAAGTTCCACAGAAAGACAGGCAAGCATGCACCAAACACACACAAAAAAAGTATCTCACCTTCAAGGGCTCTGGTATCATTTTTAAAAACTTCTTGCCTGGTTCTGTGTAATAATTTAAAAAGCTTCAAAACCTGTCAATACAACATCAACAGAATCAGCTTGTTTGCTACCAGGATTTTTAGCTAAAATGAACATGTTGTAAATAAGTGTTCTGGTTGATCTTTCATGTTCTTTCCATTTAGTACAGAATGTGGTATGGAATCAGTACCTAAGATACGTTACCTCAATTCCTGATCAAATACTTTGCAGCTAAAGATGTAAGGAAATAAAAATCCTGGATAGTTTCAGGTGTTTCAAATTAATCTAAGATGCCAGAGAGGACTAGCACTATCTTAATAAATCATGTGACATAACAGGAATATAATCCTGAAAAACACTGATGCAATTTATTATGTCAATATCAAGTAAACCAAAAAGAATTGGGATAAAAGTCAAGTTGCCTGAAGGGACTATTAAGGCTATATACACCACTGCATATTCTCCACTTATGAAAAAAAAAGATAGAAATAAAAATGGCTAAACTATTCTCATCCTTACAAACCAGTGCGACAGAAGTGAATTTTAAAAGGATCTCAAAGTGTATTTTGATTAATTCAACTGCTATTTTTCATGTTTCAGTATATTATCTGGGCATAATCTTCCATAGGTGATGTGGCAAAACCAACACAAAGCAAAGTCACTCCCTACATATAACTGACAAACCTTTCAGCAAACCTTTCAGAAAAAGTAAGCACAAAAAACCCCAGAATTTATGATGTAAAGATGACAAACCTCAGTATGTACATAAAGCAAAACCCTTGAGAACCACAGCTCAGAGTCATGTGGTTTTGGCTCTTTCTTCATACAGGCTAATGAATGACAGAAACCCTCAAATCCTTCCCAGACATTCTGTTATTTGTCAAAGACTGAAAAGAATCTCTGACAAGCACGAAGGCTGGGGGGGGGGGGGGGGGAAGGAAAATATTGTAAGTTATTTCTAGTACTCCTAGAGTGTTTTGGCATCTCTGGAAGGCACAATTCCAGGTATTTCATGATAATCTTAAATATCCCAAAAATTTCATCGAAGGTTGTAGAAGAAAGTCTAGGCTGAACTGAGACATGCCCATATTCTTTATGAGCATGCTCTGTATCTGTGAGCTGGAGATGCAAACATGTCTGCCCCCTAAAAGGCTAATAAAAACATCCTGGCAGAGCCTGTTAAAAAAAAGTGTCACCTCTGCTTTGAGTCTGACAATGACAGAGAGAGAGAACTGGCAAGCTTCTCTTAAAGCTTTTATTTCCAAAAGGTGCCAACACATTTTTAGATCTTAAAGCTAAGTTCTCACACTCCACTCAGCTGGTCACTTGGCTACACCTTGAAAGGATTCATGCAGAAGTGTACACATGCAAAAAGAAAGTTTTTAGGAAGAAGACATAAAACAGTAAGGAAAGGCAACTTTCCAGTTCAGTACTACTTCTCTAACATAATACTACCACAGCTTTAGTGCTATTAAGGGACAAATCTATGAACAAATTCCAATCTTGCTTCACCACGTGGATTAGACTACATCATAATTTCTACTGTAAATTGTCATTTAGCATCCTCTTGTGTATATGCTACTGCATATAGTAAAGTTAACATACAGATGGTTTTGAGCAAAAGACGTATGGTGAAGCGTGAAGAAGTGTTTTATGGTTATTCTGAACTCTCCGATCAACCACTTCCAGACATCTTCCTTTGATATTTGCCCGTTTCTTCAAATCCCTCTCGACAAGTTCTTCACCACACCAACCACAGAGTAGTTGTATTAGATGACTTGGAAGCAAGATACATTAAAGCACAGTCTCCTTTATGCCCTACAGTCACCTAGTGAAACGCAGAACTCCCCTAATACCTCAGTGTATTAGTTAGTACCCTGATACTAGGTTTTGGAACTCTTCTGAGGGGCTTAACTCTCCCCAAAAGTACTGTATACTGTAAAGATGAAAGATTTAAATAATTCTTCGTTTTTCTTCATCTTATCATCAAAATTCACTTTCTTGGTGTATTTAACCTCTATGTGATTGTCATCTCTCAGCTTGTTTCCTTTTTCCACAACAGCCTTTGCATGCAAACCCATACTTTGGTACCTAGTTATGTGTCCTTGCCATGTAAGCTTATGCCTGCTGATGCTACAAACGGCAGGAACGGCTAGATAAAATGTTCTTACCCTCCAGTGACACAGGAGGAAAAAATCCCGAGTAAATTATTAGTGTCTAGTTACTACTGACAGCCTGACCTCGCAGATTTGCGGGCAGACAGGTCCAGTTTCTCCGGTGCTGCAGGCACCCCCCCCGCCAGCACGCTGGGCACCCAGCGCCACCAGCAGCACACGGCCAGGGCGCAGCTGGCGCACGGCGGCAATGCCCGGCCGCCGGCAGCCCTGTCCCCGCCGCGCTCTAGGGCAGGAGTGACTCCCGGCCTTCCGTGGGGCGCAGGCCGAGCAGGGACGAACCCGCCGTCAGACGGGGGAGCGCCGGCCGCCTCCACCGCCGCCTTATAACTGGGCCGACGCTGCGCTGGCTCTCCCCGTCCCTTCGCCACCGGCCCCGGGTCCAATCCCCTCGAGGCGATCCCCGAAGAGCTGGGAGACCCCGGTCCGCCCGCCAGCCTCAGCGGACGCGGCCAGCACAGGGCATCACCGAGGGAGCCCGAGCACCCCCCCAGGAGGGTGAGCAGCGGAGCCTGCCGCGGGCGCCCTCTCCCCGCCGCGTCCCGGCCGTCCTATAGCGCATGCGCGCCACACTCACCTGCTGCCGGCTCCCCATGGCGACCGCCGTCCTTTTCCGGTCCGCAGGAAGCGGCGGAGACGGAAGTGGCGACAAAGCTCCGCGCTCCTCCCCGTCCCCGTCCCCGGCGCGGTGCTGCAGGTGCCCGGCCGCTGCTGCCCCGCCGCGCGCCACTCGCCGTCCCCACCGTTCCGGGCAGCCTCTCCCGACTGCGGCTGAGCGTCTTTCCTCCTGAGCGGGGACAGCCAACATCTGCGAAACTGAAGCAATTGCCCTATTTTTACGCCTACTAAGGTTAGACAGGAATCCAGCACAACTTTGGGAAAAAAACCCAGGTATGGTTCTTTAGGTGACCCAAAGAGTGGGTTTGTGCGGGGTTTTGACCCCGGCCCTGCCTCTGACGGTACGTGTCGGGGCCCTGTTTGCACTCATAGGCTGTGGTGCCCTGACCGGCCCGCGATCCTGTATCAGCTCCCCAGGGCCTGTGACGCTGCAGTGGCGCTGGTCTCCAGCCCTGCCATGGCCCAAAGGCTGACCCGGCCCGCGGGTGTGTGCAGGTCACCACTGCAGCTTCCCAGGATTCCGTGATACGCAAGAAGGACACGGAGGCTTCATCCTCTAAATTGCTCTGCTTCGTTACAGATTACCACAAAATAATGACCACTAGCTGTTGTACTGCCACAAAAATCACCACTAGCAACTGTACCTGTGGTTAACAAAGCAAATATTTATCTGTCTCCAGCTATGACAAATCAGCAACCAGTAACGGCAGCGATCAAGTGTATAGTGATAATTGACATTACAGCAACAGCTAGTTACAACAACAACAACCACGTAGGTATTTATTACTGTAGGTTACTACAAGCTTTCCATTACTGAAGCAACTTACCAACAATATAACAGCAGATACATTCTGACGGATTACTTGTAGGGATGTATAGTACCAGTATCAAGTCAATTAGATTTCTGAAGGGGCCAAAGCATTCTGGAGTGGAGGGCACACGAATCCCAGAGGGGTACCCATCTATCCCAGAAGCAGCAGGACGGACTGAGCTGACCCCAGCAGTGATCCCAGTGGGTGACCATGAAGTAAGAGAGTTTCACTTCAAAAAGTATCTGCAGCATGGAGTCTGGAATCAGACAGGTGTCCTTGCTGGGAGACCAAGATCTCATAGAAACTTTCTGCAGAGAATTCATCCTGTTTAGGAAAGGAGATGTACACACAGCATAGGATGTTCTCAGAGAGAAAGGCTCCATTTTGAAAAAAATCAAGTCATTTTTATAGCACAGAGACGTAAGAGTGTGTAGGACATGACCCCTGTAAGTAGACAATGAGTGATGTTAATTTCTGTTTTCTGTCTGCAACAGACAACAATTGATGATGTCTGCTGTTCTTTCAGATCAATTTTTATTTTGCCAGACTGTTTCCCTGCTCTTGCAATTACAGATGCCAATGGCAGTTACAAATTCTTACTTTCTCAGGATGCATTCCCTTTTCACAGACTATTTTTCACCTTTTCAGACAAAAGGTTGCTGCTACAGCTCCTTGTTTCTGCACTTACTGATGGTATCTTGAGACGTCTCTTGTTTCTGGATACCCTGCTGTCCTCAGAAGGGGGCAGCTGCACCTCTGAAGGATGCACCTGGTTCCCAGGCTTACACATCCCAGGCTGGCCGGCATTTTCTCTGCCAGTGTTTTTCAACAGGCATTTTCTTCTGTTCAGTCATTTTCCCTTTCCAGACAGGTCACCTTTTTATCTGCTCACATCAAGCTCCCCACAGTCCTGCCTTGCCTCGCCCACAGCAGACTGACCAGCCCAGCCTCAGCCCAGACATTCCAGGGCTGTGTCTGGCACTTTAAAACTCAGCTGCCATTCTCTAGAAAACCAGACAAGCAAGCTTACACTTCAGTAACACATCATCCAGCATTAGCTAAAGGCAGCATAAGGATTATAAACGTAATCAGCTTTACTGCTTCCCTAGACTTCTAGCTTCAATATATACTCCATTTCATAGTTTAATTGCATATATGTTCAAAAGTAACTTGTGGGAAGTGTGGGAACACTTACTAAATATTTTTAGTATTTCAGATTTCCTAAATGCACTTATTTTGGACTGTGTACCTCATAAAAAGACTTTATTTGTTAGCGGGGATAAATTATGCTCATTCATAGATCTATTTGCAGGAATAATTATTTCAGCTGTGAATGAATGAATTAAATCCATTGAAAAGGCCTTGTTATATTAAAGCCTACAAAATTTGCCATTCACACTGTGAGACAAAAAAACATGTTTGCAGAATTACAGAATTGTCACTGTTGGAAAAGACCTCTAAGATCACTGCATCCAACCTTCAGCACCTTGCCATCCCACTAGAGCATGTCCAGAAGAGCCTCCGTGTCACTGTTGAGATGGACAAATGACATGAGACACTGATGCTGTGAGTGCAAAAAGCTCAAAGGCACAAAGGCCCTTTTCTTGCTCTATACCACTATATTTATACCCATCCTCGCTCAGACTTGTACAGAGGTGTCTCTGCCTCGTTGGTCCAAAGTTGTTTTTCTCACTTATTATTGGTTGGTATTTACAGAACTTACCTTCTACCCATCACATAGCACACATGATGTGTGTGCTCTGCGATTAGCTCTTCCTCAAACCTGCTTACATTGCCCGTTTCGCTGTTTCTCCTTGTTCTCCCAAGGGTACTCTGTAATCCTTTCAAGGTCAGAGTATTGCTTGACACCCTTGGTCCTGTCAAGGTCCTCCACACTTCATTTATGTGTTTTTTGAATACCTCCAGGGATGGTGACTGCCACCTCCCTGGGCAGCCCCTTCCAGCCCCTGACTACTTCTTCAGTAAAGAAATTCTTCCTGATATCTGATTTAAACCTCCCCCGGTGGAACTTCAGGCCATTTCCTCTAGACCTGTCATAACTTACTTGAGTGAAGGAGGCCAGACCTGCCTCTCTACAACCTCCTTTCAGGGAGTTGTAGGGGGCAAGGTCTCCCCTCAGACTCCTCCAAACCAAACAATCCCAGTTCCCTCAGCCTTTCCTCGTAGGACTTGTTCTTCAGACCCTTCACAGGCTTCATTGCCCTTCTCATATAGTTTAAGTCAACTATATGAAAAAAAAAAATGCTTTTGCCTTTTGTGAGAAACTTCTTAAATAGACTCTTTGTCTTTTTTTAACATGGAAAGATCCTTTCTAGACTGACTCCATGGCAGCCCATAGAACTACTAAAAGCACACTAATATGCACAAATAGATCCTGAACAAGTATTTGTATGTTAAAATATTCCTGAGTCTGCTTAGCTAGTAATACCAACTTTTCTTTCACAAAGTGTAGAATCATAGAATCATTCAGGTTAGAAAAGACCCTTGGAATCATCAAGTCCAACCATTAACTCTACAAAATTCACTCCTAAACCATGTCCCTCAACATCAACATCACATCTAAATGACCCTTAAACATATCCAGGGATCGTGACTCAACCATGTCCCTGGGAGCCTGTTCCAGTGTCTGACTACTCTTTCTGTGAAAAATTTTTCCCTAATGTCCAGTCTAAACCTACCCTGTTGCAGCTTGAATCCATTACCTCTTGTTCCCTCTCTAATTACCCATGAGAAGAGACCAGCGCCAGCCTCTCTACAATGTCCTTTCAGGTAGTTGTAGAGAGTGATGAGGTCTCCCCTCAGCCCCCTCTTCCTCAAACTACACAGGCCCAGCTCCTTCAAACAATCCTCCTATGATCTATTCTCCAGTCCCTTGACCAGCTTTGTTGCTCTCCGCTGCACCCGCTCCAGCACCTCGATATCTCTCTTGTACTGAGGTGCCCCAAACTGGACACAGTACTCAAGGTGAGGCCTCACCAGTTCTGAGTACAGGGGGACAATCACCTCCCTACTTCTGCTGGTCACACTGTTTCTAATACAGGCCAGGTTGTCAATGGCTTTCTTGGCCACCTGGGCACACTGCTGGCTCACATTCATTCGCCTGTCTATTATAACCCCCAGATCCCTCTCCGCCAGACAGCTCTCCAACCACACTGCCCCAAGCCTGTAGCTTTGCATGGGGTTGCTGCAGCCCAAGTGCAGGACCTGGCACTTGGCCTTGTTGAAACTCACACCATCAGCAGTGGCCCAGCGATCCAGTCTATCTAAGTTTCTCTGGAGAGCCTCCCTATCCTCACTCAGATCGACACACCTGCCTAACTTGGTGTTATCTGCAAATTTACTGATGGTAGACTCTATGTCCTCATCAAGATCATCAATAAAGATGTTAAATAGAAACGGTCCCAGCACTGAGCCCTGAGGAACACCACTTGTGACCTGCCACCAGCTGGATTTAGTACCATTGGCCACTACTCTCTGGGCCCTTCCATCCAGCCAGTGCTTGATCCAGCAGATCATATTCTCATCCAGGTCATAAGCAGCCAGTTTTTCCATTAGAAATCTATGGGGAACAGTGTCAAAAGCCTTCTGGAAGTTCAGGTAGACCACATCCACAGCCTTTCCCTTGTCCAACAGTCGGGTCATCTTGTTATAGGAGATCAGGTTCACCAGGCAGGATCTGCCTTTCCTAAACCCATGCTGACTTGCCCTGATCCGCTGGTTGTCCTCTATATGGCTTGTAAGAGCACTGAAGATGATCTGCTCCATGACCTTCCCTGGTACCAAGGTCAGACTGACAGGTCTGTAGTTACTGGGATCCTCCTTTCTGCCTTTCTTGTAGATGGGTGTCACATTTGCTAACCTCCAGTCCATTGGGACCTCCCCAGTTAGCCAGGACTTCAGATAAATAATGGAAGGTGGCTTGGCAAGGACACCCGCCAGCTCTTTCAGCACCCTGGGGTGTAACCCATCTGGTCCCATAGGTTTGTGTGCATCCAAGTGGCATAGAAGGTCCCTGACCACCTGATAACCTCATTCTGCTTTCCCTCCCTGTCTCCCAGCTTATGAGGCTGGAGGCCCTGCATATAGCTTGTTCCACTGCTGAATACTGAGGCAAAGTAGGCGTTAAGCACCTCAACCTTTTCCTCATCCTTTGTTACTACGTTTCCTACTGCATCCAATAAATGATGGAGATTTCCCTAATTCTTCTTTTGTTGTTAATGTATTTATAGAAACATTTTTATTATCCTTAACAGCCTTAGCAAGGTTAAACTCAAGCTGTGCTTTGGCCCTCCTAATATTCTCCCTGCATTTCTTCACAACATCTTTGTAGTCTACATAAGAGACCTGTCCTCTCTTCCAAAGGAAGCTGCTTGTCAGTTAGAACCCCCAGGTCCTTTTCTACCAGACAGCTTTCCAGCCATACTTCCCCAAGCCTGTAGTGTTGCATGGGGTTGTTGTGTCCCAAGTGCAGGACCTGGCACTTGGCCTTGTTGAAGCTCATAGTGTTAACATTGGCCCATTGATCCAATCTATTCAAGTCTCTCTGGTGAGCCTCTCTATCCTCATGCAGATCAACAATCCTGCCTAACTTGGTGTCATCTGCAAACTTACCGATGATACACTCTATGTCCTTATCAAGGTCATCAATAAGGATGTTAAACAGAAATGGTCCCAACACAGAGCCCCGAGGAATAGCACTTGTGACTGGCTGCCAATTGGATTTAACTCCATCGACCACCACTCTTGGGGCCTGTCTGTCCAGCCAGTGTTTGATCCAGCAGATCATATGCTCGGGCAGGCCATGAGCAGTCAGGTTTTCCATGAATGTTTAATTCCTGAGAAGATAGAGGAATAAAATTATACCTTTGCTTAATAACCACAGTTAGACAACAATAGAAAGAAATTTGACCTTAAGGCACCAATTCTCTCAGTTAGTTGTCATATTCCCAATGCTATCTGTAGTACCTATACACATCAAAATACCTTAATACAGTACCGTCAGGTGAGGAACAGAGTACCATCCAAGTGTTTCCTGTGCCTCATCAGAGTTTTGTGTAGAGTATTCTAGGATATATAATTTCAGAGTTATTACCAGACATGTATGACAAATTCTGCTCTTTTTGTACCAAATTCAGGGAATCCAATGTGGAACTATTTTAGGTTTAAACCATTTAGCAGTATTTATTGCCTGCCTCCCTCCAGAATTTTCTTTCCTGTGAGATTTTTGTCATGAGAAAAATATACATAAAAGTCTGTATTAAAATCTGCCTAGACAAATCTCGAGGGAAATCAGATTCAATGTATTTTAACCATGAAGTTTTAAAACAAAGCTTTGTTGTTGTTTTGTGGATCCCCGCCCCCCCCTCCCCCCCGGCTTTTTAATTTCTCTGATTTCACGACTGGTATATTTCTGACTAAATAGGTAGCTGTGTCATACTGTGTTGTCCTCAGGGAATTGTTGCCTGGTCACAGTAATTAGCCCGTTTTACATTTAGGAAATGGCTTACATGTGGAAGGGCTGAGGACACAGATTCCCCCCCTGCAACAGCCGTCCGGAGGCTAGCAGCACCCAGGGCCTCGCAGGTGTATTTCACGACTATACCCTCCAAGCTTTGGGGACAGTGTTGCTTTTAGGGCCCTCGTGCCTGGCTCAGCCCAAGCCCTAGCTTGACAGGCCCTGCGGCCCCAGAAGGCCACGAGCCACTAGCGTGGCCTGTTCGCCGTGTGCTCTGCGCCAGGGGCTGCAGAGCTTCCACGCGAGGAACCCGTGCCGGGGCAGCGGGGCCTCCAGGGCAGGTTCTGCAGCAGGCTGTGCTTCCCCTGACAACTTGCTTGTAAAAGCTAGGGGCAGCCCTGATAGTTGCTTTGGCTGCGGGGCGCGGTCCCAAGAAGCCACACATATACTCGGCCTCGAGGCGATGCAGCAACAGACGCCATTTCTCACTGTAAGCACTGCTCTCGCGTACGGTACACAGCGCGGGTCCCTCCGCGGGTCCCTCCGCGGGTCCCTCCGCGGGTCCGTAATGTCTCACAACTGTCGTATCCCTCCGCGCCTCGCTGATCTCCCCCGCCCGTCACTCCAGGTCAGCGAGGGCGGGACAGCCGAGGAGGCGGGGATAGGCGAAAACGTCAGGCGAAACTACCAATCGCAAGGAGCCGACACGGCCGGACGTGATCTGTTGACCCAATGAGCGTTTCGGGGGGCGTGGCCGCGGACGCTGCGCGGGCCGACGGGCGAGGTGCCCCGTGCAGGGCCGAGCGCCATGGCTGACGAGATCAGCAAGGCGCAGGCCGCGCGTCCCGGGGGCGACACCATCTTCGGGAAGATCATCCGCAAGGAGATCCCCGCCAATATCATCTATGAGGACGAGCAGGTGCGGGCGGTCCGCAGCCGGACCGCTCGGGGGGGTGCTGCTGTTGGGGTGGGCGCGGCTGGCGGGACGCGCTGACGGGGCCTCGTCACCCCCTCCTGCAGCGTCCCTAAGGCATCGGGCTCCTGCGGGGCCCGGCCCGGCCCGGCGGGTGGCCCTGCGGATGCTGCCCGGCCCGCCTCGGCCGCAGCCGCGGCCCGCTGTGTCACTGGCCTGTGTGCGGGGAGGGCCTCTGGCGCTAACGCACCCGGCGGCGGACGCTGGCCTTGGCCGTGTCCGAGCCTTAGGGCTTTGCAGGCCCTGCAGGCTTCGCTGCCGAGGGACCGACCCGGGCTTGTAACCGGAGATGAACCACCCGCAGGCAGTCTCCCTGTGGATTTCGGGCGCAGGTGCCTCAACAGTGCACTTTAATTGCCTGCTTTTGCACGTCAGAAATGCAGGTCTTTATGTACCTCTCAATAGCATTGTGGAGTCTATACATCTGGGCCTGATGACATTGGTTATGAACCTCTGAGAGGGGTTAATGTAGTAAAAAATTTTGGAGAATGGCAGCTATTTCTGCTCTTCACGAAAGTAACAAGTCATCCTGCAGGCTGCAAAAATCGGTTTCTCTGCTGATGTGGGACTGGTAGCATTCAGTGGTGCTGGTGAACAGCAGCATGCTAGGAGCCAAGGGAAATAGTTACCTTAGGAAAAAAATGCGGCTGTTACTGCCACGGTGTAAACTAAATGGCTATCCAGTATAAAGGTTTTTATTATTTTTCTTTAAATTTGAAACGCTGTTCTTTTGCTTTTGAAATGAGTTTATCTACAGTGTACAATACGGACTCTCTAAAGGTGCTGTTTGTCTGATTTGTGCACTTAAAAATTACAGATTGCTTGGAACCATGTTTTGTTAATGGTTACAGAAATGTTGCAGCTGCCATCTCGGAAACACTGGAAATTTCAGTGCTTTCTGAAAACCACTGAAGTCACTGCTCCATGTTTATGTGGCGGTGTGCATCCTTTCTTTACATAGCTAAAGCCGTGTAAAGTTTTTCTTCAGCTGTAATGGCTATGGCAGCGTAATCTGAGCACTGTGTGACTGCCACTAGTGCAGAGTATTTTCTGGAAGAGTAATTACCTGCAGTATCTCAGTTGTTTTTCACCTTAAACTATTCAGAAACGTGGAACTGCTTTTAGAGTTTAGTTGATTATAGTGGATGATCTTTAATTTGCTTTGTTGATTCTGTGAAGGGGGGGCTGGAAGAAGGAGAAATGTACGGAAAGCTTTTAATCATCAGTTGATGTGCAGAGAAGAGGGAGTACTAAAAAGTACAAAGTCTCTGTGGAATTAAACCTTATCACTGTTGTTTTAGTTGAATTTAAACTTGTCTGAAATGAAGGTCAATTTACTGTGCACTCATGGACTTTCTGTGATTGTGCTTTTGTTCAGTTCTCTTGAAGAAAATTCATGAAATTCTTTGACTTGATTTGGCCATTTGTTTTCTGCCTCTATGTGGACCACACAGAACAGGAAAACTGCTTACAAAATGATCAAATCAAAGTAAGATTTATTTAATGAGGTGCAAGTTAGTTTTATTTATCCATTCTTTGTTTACCACCCTTCTATGTTTGGGAGAAACAAACAGTTCATCAAAGATATAAAACTGGGCATTGTCTTCTTAAAGTTAGCTTAAAATAGGACAGACTGGAGGTATGCAAGGTAAGGCGTTGGTAAGGTAGGTAAAGTTTGGGCTTTTCACCACGTTGGCTATGGGCAAGGGCCACAGCTCCTTTCAGTAGAATTGAAAAGCAGTATAGTTGCATAGAAAATTCACTATTGATTCACAAAAAAAAAAAGCTGTTTTGCTCTTAAATGTGATGGATAAGTCAGAGGTGCCCTTTAGTTAGCAATGGTAGTGTTCATGGTCAGCGTGGGTACCTGCAGATTGTGGTGGTTGAAGTAGCAAGGCTTGTTTTGGTGGTTGGCCATTTGCACAAAGAGGCGTAGCTTCCTTTTCTGTTTTCTTTGCTTTCTCTTCTGTTTCTCTTATCTGTTGTAAATTCCTAATTTGAGATACGTTTGATGTGGTAAGGTGGTGCATGCAGTTTCTGATTGATAGTAATTGTTGTGCTTGCATAACATTAGCTGGAGTTAACTGTTTACTACAGGTAGTTGTTCATATTTTAAAAGTGATGCCTTCCCCTCAGTTTGAGAATGTCTGAAGTAGAGTCAGCCACAATACATTATTTTGAAAAAATACATGAACATACTTTATATAGGCATGCATGCCATCAGCTCTGCTGGTTGTTCTGCAGAACATATGCAGAAATAATAAATCATGAACCTAATTGCACTTTAACTTGCTGAGAAGACTGTAGCTTTTCAATAACACTTAACACAGAATAATGATTTTTTTTTTTTTTTCACACCAGCAGGTCTTGGTAAGGAGGTGTTTTGTGTTTAGAGGACTTTGAATAATAGATCACTCAAGAAAAATCAACATCTCTGCTTGTGTTTGGGGTATCTAATAATCTGCTTAATCATGTGTTTACTGGGGCATATTGTTTTACTTACTCTTGCCTGTCTCTGAAACAAATTACATTTTAACTGTTCACTCTTCCTCCAGTGCCTTGCGTTCCATGATATTTCACCGCAAGCTCCAACACATTTCCTAGTGATTCCTAAGAAGCCAATTGTCAGGTTATCTGAAGCAGAAGATTCTGATGAATCTGTAAGTACTCTAGAAGCTTTCTGTACACCAAGTATACTTCTATGTACTTCATAAGCTACTAGGCTCTACCCCTTTTCCTCTTGATATTTCAAAGAGAAGCAAAGTAGTTTTTGGATCCTATAATAATTTTCCTTTAGCATGGAACAGGAATGGAGTTAAGATTGTCCAGTAACAGTAGCATATAAAGCAAAATGTATTTCTGGGTATGTATTTGCAGTGCAGAATGCAGTATTACTAGAGTACAGTATTGAAGTCTGTTTTCATGGTTTACAGGCACTAGTATTTCTAATAGGGACTTGGAGTTTTTGGTAGGTCAGAGATAGACAAAGGGAGGGTTCGCTGAGAGGTGATGAATATTTCATTTGTGACTATAAATATCAAGTTAACATGGTACAGTTTATTTTCCACTAGAATTACATGCTACCTCAAGAAATAATAAGGGCTTTAACCATGAGGTAAATCTAGCACTTTTGTAATCTGTTACTGTCTAGCTTGAAAAAAAAAATCTGTGGTTGTTCTTTTCCTGTATGTTATGCATAGTCAGTCTACAGCTGTTCTTAGAAAGTGTCAGCTGCAGGCAGACAATAATTTGAAGAGCAGTGGCTGAATTTCTTAAGAATCATCCTACTGACTTACCTGAATGGTTCTTTGCTCTCATTCCTTCCCTTCCTGCCCTCTCCCCTTTTTGTGTGTTGTTTTCTGTTGGTGTTTGGTTTTTCTGTTTGTTTGGTTTTTTGTTTTGTTTTGTATTTTTTTTTTTTTTTTTTCTCCTCCAGCTTCTTGGGCATTTAATGATTGTTGGCAAGAAGTGTGCTGCTAACCTGGGCCTGACCAATGGATTCCGGATGGTTGTGAATGAAGGGCCTGAGGGTGGGCAGTCTGTCTATCATGTACATCTCCATGTTCTGGGTGGTCGTCAGTTGGGCTGGCCTCCTGGCTAAGATTTTTACATGACAAGAGTTAACTGCATGCATATAAATCACCACCAAATAGATTTAATATGTTGTTCATCAATCTAGCCACTGTTAATGTGTTGGGTTTTTTTAATGTGTGTCTACAAAGGGTAATAAATGTTCTGAACAACACTCGCACAATAAAGATTTAGCATGTGGGAATCTCCTCTGTCTCGTGTGCTTTACTGATGGAAAAAATTATACAAGTTAAAATGGTGTTCTAAGGAGTTTAAGTATGTAGTGTATTTCAGTCTGCTGTTATGAATCTTCTGTAGATAGTTACTTCCCAAGGCATTTGAAACCTGAATGTACAACTGTTTAGCAGTCTTTCATGTATTTTGGGAAGAAGACTTCTAAGGCTTTTGTGTGTGGTGTGTAAGTATTCATAAAGCCCGTGTAGGCTGCTGCTAAAACTTTTTTAAAGAGTGTTATATGTGAAATTCTGAACATGGTGTTCAAGGGCTGTGTCAGTATAGGGCAGTGTGGTGGAAACATACAGCTCCTGTGGGAGTCTTCTGTCAATGGCTGCTTTATAAGGCCCCATCTTTCTGATGGGAAGAGGCAGAGCAATAGCCTTACTGGCAGCTGTGGTAGTTCCACAGCACACTGGTATTTACTTCTACATTGTGATTTTGATGGAATTGACGAGTTGAAATTAAAATATTGAACTGTGTAGGGCCTTGTAAGATGCTCAAGGCATTTCATCTTGGCACATTGGCAGCACTAGGTAGTATATGTGTACATTCTAGATGCCAGATTTTATTGGGCAGACTTTGTCCTTCAGTGAATAGTAGTTTCTCTGTGTTGCTGCGTACAGTTGTTAATGCTACGCTGTCACTGAATCTACAAGACAGTTTTCATGAAGTTAGGATTACAGATGCGTCTGCCAGTGTAAATATAAAACAACTGTTCTTTCTGTTAAAATTGAGAGGTCCCAGCTAACCAGTTTTCATGATGGAAGATACTTGGAAGGCTTGAGGCAGGTGCCTTAAGAAAAACGGGTATCTGTGAGCACCAGACGTGTCAGAGAAAGATGTGTGGGAATGTAGAAGGTGGGCAGGGAAAGGCTGCGAGTTGCGATTTCTATTCAGATAAAAATTTGCAGGTTTGGTAAAGGCATTTGAATTCATTCAACTTGAAAGTATTCTGTAAGTATTTTCAAAGATTCTGAACCTTCAGACTTTTTAACTTAAAATGTGACTTCAACTGGAAAATCAGCTAGTGCTTCTGAAGTCAGCTCATCTGTACTTGAATTAGGGATAAAAAGAGGACTCTTTTAGTGGTATCCTGACAGCTATTCTCCTGGATGTCCTGCATAGAAGTGAAGAAGAAAATTACCCCACCCTGAGAGGCACAGCATCCCTAAGCAGTCAGCTGAACGTGTGTTGCAAGAATGAGGTATCACTAGCAGGTACACTGGGGCTGCAGTAAAGGTTTGCAGCTTGGAAACTTGCAATTGAAGCAAGTTCATGAAAGGCACCTGAGGATACTGAAGTTAACCATTAGTACCCAAATGCTGGAAAAGGCATGTGGTGTGTGTACTGCTTTAACTTTACTAATTTCTCCTTTCTGTATGCATTGTATCAACATTGGCATTTGTGAATTAAAGCATGACTGGTAAAATCAATTGCGTCACTGCTGAACCCTGTATGAAAGTAACCCAGTCAAGCTTTTGGTTTTTTACTTGGAATCTGACTTGTAGATGTAAGTCTTTCAGGAAGGTAAGAAGACTTCCAAGTGAGAGCAAAACCATAGAATTGTTGCATGGGTAGCCATGAGGTGAGCTTGCAAACCAGTTCAGTTGTATATCTGTTTCAGGTGATGTGTTTTGCAGTACCTTGAAAACCAAAGATTAATGCTCAAATGGTAAGAGTGGTGCAGAGCTTAAGAAACCTGTCAGACAATGCTGAATCCAGTGTGGGAAAACAGAATTGAAGGAAAACATTCTAATTTGTGGCTGTTAAGAGGACACTGAACCTTCAGGAAATGAGATAACCTAACTTAGTTGCCCTCTTCTAGGTTTTAAAAGCATCTGTCATTTTGTTGCTGAAAGGTAGACTTCAACCTCCCTGATTTCAGTTTCCTTCTGCTGATGTTGCAGCGTGTTACATCTGTGGCTACTTAATAGCTCTGGTACAACTTCTCTGTCCTGTAATTTCTAATGCCAGTTTACAAAGTGAGATACATTAAGTGCATTACAGGGAGACGGCAAACTTCAGCTTGAGATACTGACAACACAGGAAGATGGACATAGGAAAGTAGTTATCCTCCATAGCTCTTCAGTTTGACAGAACTGATGGATCAGAGACACCCACTGGAAGATGTTGCTCTCTCCTGTTTCTCCAAGTAGTCAAATGTAGTTTGATGACAAAAGCCTGTAAGCAACACAAGGACTTTATTAATATTTAAGCTTTATTTATATTATTCATTTTTAATAATTATTATTAATCTTAAGGCCTTAATTAATTTTTATGGGCACAGAGAAGAAATTATTTACGTGAAGTAGAAGCTGATATATGGTCTAAAATTGAATTGCTGTAGTGTTTGTGTCTGTTTAACTGAATGACTGAGCTAAGCAACATCTATTATGTCTCTGTAAACAACCTGAGATGTCTGGAAGGTGTTCCTGCTTTTCAGAGGTAAACATGGGTGAGGAGTGTGTTGGGAAGTAGAGGGAATTTTGAAGATGGTATATAGGGCTTACGAAGTCAGGAAGACTGAATTATTGCTGTAAGTTCTAGTGGGTTCTAGTGAAATTTATGTCTCATCTTGCAAATAATACCACTTACATTGCTTCAGATCAGAGACAACAAATGGATATTAATAATCTGCTGAAAAAGGTTGTCATGGAAAATTACTGGTAGAGAAAGCTTACGGATCACGTATTTATTTATTCCATTTTTAAGTATTAAAAAACCAAAGTAATAAAAAGACATGTAGAATTCAGTATTTTAAATTGGATCAGAATTGTTCTTTGAAAAAGAATTTGTCTGTGTTTTTGTTTGTG
Source organism: Todiramphus chloris collaris (assembly GCA_025345505.1). Taxonomy (NCBI): domain Eukaryota; kingdom Metazoa; phylum Chordata; class Aves; order Coraciiformes; family Alcedinidae; genus Todiramphus; species Todiramphus chloris. Next base: position 33,313,694 of record JANVCC010010406.1, read on the forward strand.
CTTTTGGAGTGGTCATGTGCTGTGCAGATTGGTGGCTTGAACAAACTGGATATGTATGCCAGGACAGACCAGATGCACACCAGCCACAAACAGGCATTTGGTCCATCATCCAAACTAGAGTGTGACAAGAAAAAACCCAAAATGATGAATGTAGAAATGTTTGTATTACAGGTGCTAGATTCTCACATTAGCTTTACAGATTGACTCTTCCTGATCTGTACTGCATTCTAGTTTGGTATTTCTAGGTGGTATCTGTGGGAATGGTAACAAAGGTATGAAAAAGAGGAATAGCTTACACAGAAAGTAGGGTATGAACCTCAGAAGATCATGGACTGAGGAGGCCAACTTGGGTTTTATGAGGGGATCACACATAGAGGATGAGCTTCATCTGAAAATATTTCATTGTTTTCAGGACAGGTGTAAAATGCAGGGAGTACAGTGATCAAAGGATGTGTCCCTAGCTTACAGCGCAACACAATACTTGAGTATTCAGGAGAGTGAAATGTTGTGTCACTTCAAGCTGGACAAAAATAAATATGGTTACACCAACAAGATCATGGCTATGTTCAAACCCCCTGTGCGTTTAGGTTTTGTTTGTATCTGCTGTATGTTCCTTGAGAATTAAACAAGGTGAGAAGGTTAATACCTTCAGGAATGAATGAAAGGTGTGTGTTTGAAAGAGCCATGAAAGATCTGAAGAGTCCATGCTAACTCCAGGTTGCTGTGGAGATTCAAAAGAGTTCCTTTAAAACCAGTAGTGTACTTAGACTGTTCTGGTTCTGGGACTTAAAATTACATGGAGACCGAAGTAACCCTCTGAGAAGTATCAGAGAGACAGAGCTAAACTGTGCATGTGACATTTGATGTCAGTTTTTAAAATGTCAAGTCACTTGAGTTTGAAATAGCACCTCCTAGGTATAACTTTTTGTTCTTTCAGGTATTGAGGTGTATGGTGGTGTTGAGCCAAGCTGACCACACGTACCACACAGTTCTTGAGAATCCCATGGCAGCAGATATGGACAAGCCATCCTGATTTAGGCTGCAGTTGTCTTATTTTCTCATTTTTGTTAATGTGTTGGAACTCACTTCTGTGGACCAGATTGATTTCTCTCAAGAGCACTGTGGTAATACCTGATTATGGCTGTATTTGCTATGGATTTAAATACAGTGTTCTCCATTCTCTTTCTTCTCCAGTTATTGGGAAAAAATAAACATGGAAGCAATTTCCTTTAGTTTTTAACAGACTGGGAACGTCTGTAATAAACATGGCAGAATGTAATCTTGTTTTATTGTTATTTCCAGTTACAAATTTCTGTCCTTTTGACAAACTGTGATAGTGTACTGAGCCAATTCATAGCTGAGCTTGAAGAAACTATGGAAAAATCAAAACTTAGGCTAATATTGTTGGGCAGAGCTGTCGGCCAGGGCTGTCCACCACGTGTATGCTCTATAGCAGTCATGAAGGAGTTGCAAAGGAGATGTGGACTTTATTTGACTGTATTGTGCTTACACCTGACTCATGGATTAGTTACAGAGATGCCAGGTGGCTCTAAGCAAGGGGGCAGGTAAATTTCTTTCTTGTTTTTCTGGGAAACAGAAGGATCTTGAGAGAAAAGACATCTAGAGGTTCCAGAAGAAAGAGAGTACCTCTTCTCAAGTGGTGGTAAGAGAGTGAAAAAGAACTGTCAGTCCTGCATGCAAAGGGTAAAAATTGTAGGTATTGGCCTGTTGGTTTTTCTGTGTGTTGGAAATCCATGAACCCCTATAAAGATGTTACTGAGTAGATAAAAAGCTTGATTAACTGGGCCTTGCTCAATTTGGTAAAAACACAGGCTTACAGGAGACAGTGCACTGAAGACGTGAAGGGTAAAGGAACAGTAAGTGAGGCTGGAGCTGTAGTTCCTAACCCCTTAGTCAGGAATGATTTGTACTGTTGGTTTGTCTGAAGGTCAAGTACCAACCAGTTTTTTATAACTTGAGATTGCAGTAGCAGGGGAGACTCATAGCTGAGAATAGCTATACTGCAAAACAATCAGGTATTTTTAAATTTTGTTGTAGTGGTAGCTGTTCTTCTATTGAATTTTGTCAATGCAAAAATATTATGTTGAAGAAGATGGTGAATTCTCTATTAACTTGATAAAACTTATTGGTAGTGTGTGTTGATTGAAATATGGAAACAAGGTATGGAAAAGCCCCACCCTACTGTCTTGTAGTATGGAGGAGGGAGAATGCGTTGCCTTGCTTGTGGCTTGTATTTCTTTTAAAGCTCTCAAGGGACTTGGAGTTGTATGCTCTTGCAAAACGGGAACAGTTCTGCCAATTCATTTGTAAAATGTACATCTGTGGTGCATGTACTTTTGAGCAGCCAATCTCTAAAGGCTGTTTTACGTAAGCAAGAAGGTATGATCAGTGTTTGAGACCACAGCAGCTAGCACTTACTGAAGCAGCTGGCTACAGCCACAGTGGTTTAATCTCTTAAAAGGTCATTTACCCTTGCAGAACTGAGATAATTCTGTTTATCCCTATGCCTCTGTTTTATTGCTAGAGAAAGATCTAGACTGCAGTGTGGGTGGAATAACAGTTCCAGAAGCTTCATTTTCAGAAGGACATCTCCAGGAGGGCGGGAAGGAAGGAAAGGGAGGGGTGAGGCAAACGAATGTGGTGATTGAATGGAGGGATGCTGCAGTTAAAATCTGTGCCTGTTTATGTTGTGTTAGGGCAGGAAGGGGGATATTCTTATGAAAGACCCCTTCTGCTTTCTTATGTGGCACTGGGAACTTGTCTGTTCCCAGCATTGCTCTCTCTGTGTCCTTTGCTCAGTGCACAGATGTGGAAATCTGGAGGTGAAGTTGTATAGCTCCAGGGAGTAGTTGCTCCTCTCAGGGAGTAGTTGCTCCTCTCTGATGAAGGGATTGTCTTTGTCACATAACCCAGGACAAGCCAAGGGAGGCTAGCATCTCAATTTGCATCAGAGCTCATCCACCTGTCTGTAACATTCTTGTGCTCTTGAACAGAGGGAAGGTTCCAGTAAGCTGTGGTGGCAAACCTAGCATCACAGTACTTGATGTAGGTCTTCCTTTCTGTAGTTGTTGATTGGAACACTTTCAATAATCAGATTGCAAATGACACTGCTTCTTGATTGTGTTCTTTGTTCTTTACAATAATTTCTCCAAAAGAATTTATTTAATTTTAATCCAAAGTCTTTACCCCATAAATTGCATCTGGATCTCAGTTTAGTGAGAACACTTGGTTTTACGTTTGACAGAATCAATCAGCTTGTTGCTGCCCTTTTTTGTAGTTAGAAAAACCTTGTTCATTTCTTAATATTGTGGCTATCTTATTGTGTAACAGCTCAGCAATCTTCACAAAATTGTTTCCATTTTTATGCACAATAGAGAAAACGCGTTTGCTTTTCCAGCTGTGACATAGAAACATTCAAGTTTTGAATCAAAAGTTGTAAAGTATGTGGGAGTCACGGTACAGCTCACTTCTCACTGTGAGGCATGTCTCTGCATTGCTTCTTGGTCTCCCTGGAGAGTCCCGTTATCATTAAGCTGTACTCTAGCTTAGGGCCTTCCTCAGCTATTTCAGTGCAAACAGAAGAGAATTTCAGCATCGTGGCCAAACAAGATGCTTCGTGACTGTAGTCCAGTGATTAATATATATATTTTTTTTATATGCAGTGAAGTTTAGCTTAGAGAACTGTGGAAAAACACTGTCCTGGTCCCAGAAGGGATGTTGAACACCAGCAGGCGGGTGAGGCTGAAGTGACTTTTGCAGAGGAAGCTGGGAACAACAAGAGGGTGGAATTATATTCCTATACTTCTGTCCCATAGTAAAAGCATATGGGATATGATCTGCTAGCTACTTCAAGTGCAATATATAGGATGCAAGAGTAGACATCTTGTAATAATTAGAATTTTCCTTCAAACACCTTTTCTTAATTAAAAGAAGGAAGAAAAAATTTCTGTCTGTTTTTTAAGTGTCCTGATCTTCGTGGCTGTGGGGGGTGTGGAGGGAGTACAAGATACTCTGTAAGCAAGCTTACCACACTTGCCCTTGTTGAAAAAATGTCACTAAACATGGAGCTTTCTGGAGATAACTGGGTATAGCAAATGGGTTTGTTGCACATATAAGCACTTGTAGGGCAAGGGTGTTGTTCTCTCAGATTTTTGGATATAGGTGGGCTGTGTATCTGTGTCATCTTTATTACCATCCTCAGAACTGAATGAGAGCCATGAGTATTACAGAAACCATCTGCATAATCAGAAGAACGTGCTATCTTTTGCAAAGAAGTGAATTGTTTATTACTGTTTGAGACCTTTACATGGGTACATTTACCTTTGTAAGAAGCTTTGGTTTAGACTCCATTTATGATTAGTAGCGGCACTTCATCAGTATGTTAAAGTGATTTCCTGTGTTCATCCCATGTATTACTGCAGGAAAAGAAAGTGGGTTGCAGAACAATGATGCTTACCTTCAGAAGAATGTCCTTCAGGTTCTTAAGTGAGCTTGTAGATGGGATCCCATGAGACACAGCTGTGGCACGTAAAGAGGCTCAGGGCATCTTTTCAATTGTCAAGAACAGCCTCATCAGGCATCAGAACTTGGATGTTTTAAATTCACAGACCAAGGGGATTTGGCAGGAGGTCCACATAGTTGGATGGGGAGCTCACTGAACTCAAGTGCAAAAGTCACTTGTAGAGAGGTGGACCTGAGGATGAGCTACGTGAAAGGAATAAACCTTGCTCAGGTGGAGTAGAAATGTTCCTCAGCTGGAACTGCAGCTTTTGATGTGTGACAAGGGCAACAAGAAGGGCTATTACAGCTGCCTAAGCAGCAGGTGTGGAATATCTAGAGCTGAAGAATTTGGTGGTGGGCCTAGTAACAGAGGAAGTAGAAAAGGTGCAAGTTACTCAACTTTTTCTGCTCATTCTGTACTGATAAGGTCTGCTTTCAAGTCTCCTAGATCTGCGTGCCTACAGACCAAGTTTGGGCTATGGCAAAGGAAGACTGAGTTAGGGACTTCTTAAGCAGTCTAGACATACACAGAAGTTTGTGGGACTGAGTGGGATGCATCCAGTGCAGTTGAGGGAACGAGTTAATGTCATTGTGAAGCTTGTCTCTGTGATACTCAAAAAGGCATGATGACTGGATGAAGACAAGCATCATATTTATATACATCACACACTTAAAGAGAAAGTGAATTTGGGGAGTTGAAGCCAGACAGCCTAATCAAAGTCCCAAGGAAGATCATGGATCCAGACTTCCTGGTAGCTGTTTCCAGGCACATCAGGAGAAGGTGATCAGGAACAGCAAGTACAGATTTACCTGGGCAAGTTATGCCTAACCAACCTGATTGCCTTAAACAATGCTGTGATCAGCAGAGTGGGTGTGGGGTGAGCACAACTTTTGACACAGTGTCTTTGTATCTGAAGTGGATAAGCACGCACTGGATTGGCAGACCAGGTGAGTGGAAAACTGTCTGGATTGGTGGGCTCAAAGAGCAGTTCAGATAGAGGATGGTTAGGCATGGCATTCCCCAGGGATTTATATTAGGGGTGCTAACTTTTAATGTCTCACTCACTTGCCTGGAAAAAGGGGATAGAATACACCCTTAGGAAGTTCACAGATAACACCAAGCTGAGGATGGGAAAAAATGATAAAATGGAGGCGAGGACTGATATTCAGAGGCGCTTCAGTAGGTTGGAGAAGTGGACTGATGGGGACCTTTTGAAGTTGGCAGAGTCCTACACTCAGAAGAGACCAGCCTCATGCAGCAGATACACTAGGGACTGAGAGGCTAGAAAGTTGCGTTGCAAAGTAGGATCTGAGAATTTTGGTGGACAACAAGTTGTACAAAAAATCAACGCTGTGCCATTACATTAATGAAGGCTGAGCCCACTCTGGGCAGCATTAGCAGCAGCTTAATTGAGGAAATTCATTAATGCCCTCCATTCAGCATTTGTGAGATAGCGTCTGGTGTGCTGTGTGCAGTTTTGGTCTCACTACTACAAGGAAGATACATACATGCTGGAGAGAGTAGTGGTGGGCCACTGAAATGGGCACTGGAGCCCATGTTCTACAAAGAGTCTGAGACTTGTTTGTTTTGTGTTGAAGAAGGGATGGCTTGGGGGGAACTTTCTGGTTTCACTTTCCAGGGATCTAATGGATGGTCATAGAGGAGACAGGCTCCTGGAGGTGCTGAGTAGAAGGTGAGCAGCAGTGGACTGATGTTGCATGTTGCAGCAGGAGAAATTCTAAATAGATATTAGGAAAAAATTCTTTGCAGTCAAGAAAGTCAAATGCTGTAACAGGTTTTTCAGAGAGACTGTGGCATCTTCATCCTTGGAGATGCTCAAAGGTTGACTATACAAGAGCCCAAGCAATGTGCATCTGACTTGGCTCTCATCTGACTTAGCTGAACAGGAAAGTGGACTAGACAGTCTCCAAAGGTCCCTTCCAGCATTGTTCAGTGTTTCCATTAACAACAACATAAACATCTTCAAAGAAGATGCAAAACAAAGTGATGAAAACAGCAGGAAAGCCACAGGGCAAAAAACCAAAAAGCCAAAATTGCAGAACTGAAATAAAAAGCATGTGTGTGGGAAGAGTGAGTTGTATTTGAAATCCTGTAATACTGAAAGTATAAATTTAAATTTGTAAGACTTTATATGTGTGTACAAATTTGACACATCTTACTCCTTTTGCTTTGAGAGTGGGAGAAATGCCATATTAAGCTAACTATTGTCAGCCACAATTCATTAGAAATCGGTGTCTGGAAACTATTATCAGCACGTGGAATCATTTTGAACTCCAAAGGAAAAGACATGAAACGAGAGAATCAGCTGCTACAGACTGAATTTTCTGTCTTGATAAGCGCATGATTGTCACTTGCTTTACAGGACATAAATGGTAAGAGAGGTATGGGTAGTGTCACCTGCCCCTTTTCCATACCCTGATGACTCCAACTGTCTTGGGATGTCAGTCAGCCACTGTTAATCCCTGTGTGAACTTGGACAATAGTGCAATTTTGAAGCTCGTTATCTGGAAATGAGCTCACTCTTATTTTCTCAGCTGATAGATCTTGATATATGAAGCTATGCCAATACTGGTAATGTTGGTGGGCTCAGATAGCTGGTGATGGTGACTGAAAATAACAAAAAACAAACCTAAAATGGTACAAAATTTTGTCTACCTAAAACTTTAATTTTATAAAAGTTTTTGAGAGTTAGTGAGCTGGTGTCCATCTCATATGCTTGCTTGGTTTAAAATATATGTGTAAAATATGTATGTGTTAATTGGCATAAATGTAAAGCAGAATGTAATGTATGTGAGTTCTTGTTTGCCTTTAAACAGTAGCATCTGGGCTTTTCACTGCGGCACAGCAATCCCAGATGACTGCTGTTTGGGTAGCAAGAGATGAGTTCTGCACTGCCTGTCAAATTGCCCACATCAAAGAGAACTTCCAACATTTCTGCTGCCAAGTCAGGTCAGAATTTCTGTCTGATAAGCAGATCTTGAAAGAAAAGCTTTTGGTCAGTCTTCTTTGTTTGAGTTTTAAGATGCCCTGCCTGGTGTTCTCAATTTATTGGGTTTTTTCAGCCTCTGTTTTATATAGCTGCATAGATTTCAGTATTATGACTTAGCAAAATTGTAATCTTTTTTATTGGTAAAAATGATGAGTGAATGGCTACCAGTGGTTAGAAGGATATATATTCTTATGTAGCTTTGTTTCACAGTACTTTTATAATAAAATTCTGTAAATTATGTATCATGAAGTGTCAGGACATGTACTTAATTTGACTGTTAAAAGACACAAAGCAGATTAATTTGATGTTGTATTGATAAGGTATCTGTGAGTGGTTGCAGACAAACAAAAAACTTTGATATTGGAGTCCAAAGCTCTAACCCACAGGTTTTAGGTTCAATCTTAGTCCTCTTGCATCTAGAATATTTTAAAAAGCTAACTCCTGTTTGGTTATGTTTAGGAAAAAGGGGAAACAAAAGAGTACATGTGATGTAAATTCACTTGTTGTATTGTAAATCATGCTGTAAAGGTTTACAAATTTGGTAGTTAGCACTGTGAGGTAATCAAACAGGAAAAAGTATTACCACCTCTGTCACCTGGGTTTTTCTGACTTTTGAACTTGTAATTCAGGAGGCCATGTAGTTTACCTGGATGAAGGAATTGAGAAATGACAGCATTTGGTGGGCACAGGTGTTTAAAACTCTTCACTGCCCTGGAGAAGCTGACCTGTGGCAGCTGCCTGGCTAGTCTAGGTGCTTGTGGCCAGCTGTTAAAATTCTTCCTCATTTCTTGCCCCAAATAAAATAATTAAGTGCTGGCTAGCACTGCAGTTTTCTAACTCATTGTGATCTGTTTGAATTTTCTTGCAGTTTCTGGGATGGATTTTAAAACCAAAATAACTTACATTCACAAGGAAATATTTTATTAGTGGTTTATCTTGAACTGCTAAGCCTTAGGAAATTAACTGTGTTTCAAAGGTAATGGTGTGACAAAATGAGGTAAAAAAATTACAAAAAAGTAATACATTGTAAATGGAACAATGTATAACTGAACAAAACAGAATAAGAAATACTAGGATAATAACATATCTAATAATTGCATAGTGTAATGAAAAGGAAGAAGGTGAATTTCAAGAGAGATTATGGGATGGTGGGAAATGGGCGACTGTGATCTGGGAGATTAAATAAATACGACTTGCTGAACTTGAGTTCCAGTCCAGGTGTTAGAGAGTCACAGTAAGATTAATTTTTATGTATATTTAATTGAAGTATTTTTCAAGCACTCCTAACAAATTTTTGCCTTTGAAACTTACACTGGTTTCAGTGGGAACCACATTCGGCCCTCCATGAGCACTTCCGAAAATTCCCTACTTATGTCCTGTCTATCCACACAAGGGCATAATGAAATAAAAAATTCCTGCGGTAGTGAAAACCATTTTGGTACCAAATGAAGGACATCCTCATTCGAGTGTGTGTTCTGTAATTGAAATAATGTGTAGTTTGTACGGGTAAAATGAAAACCACCACTCCCCAGTATCCTCAGCGAAACGCTATTGCCTCTGTTTTGCAAATCAGCATGTGGCCTTTTCAGTGGAAGAATCATCCCTTAAAACAGCAGATGAATTCTGAGTGTTTTCTTACAAGTTCTTCTGAGGCCGGGCCACTTGAGGGCAGCGTAAGACTGTTGTTAAATTCAGCACCTGGCGTTTCAACAGAAACCTTGAGTGTCTTGGCTTTTCAGTTTATCGTGGCAATGTCAATGGTAACACCAAAAGCTGTAAAAACAAGTGATTCAGCTTCTTTGACGGCTGCTTCTCTGCTGCAGAAAATTTCCTGTTTGTAGAACAGCATGCATCAGTTCAGCATGGTTTATATGAATAGGTAGCCTTGATAGGTAGCCCCTCTCAGAGTTTTAGCTGTTAATTAGCTCAAGGTACAGTCTTAAGGGCTGCTGTATGATAGTTCAGAAAAAAAAATCTTGCGGATGTCCTTGTGCATTGTGCACTGATTGTCCTTGATATTTTGTCACTTCACATACACTTATGTTTACATGATCTTGATGTCTTCTGGAGGGTCCTTTCCAAGAAGTATCAATGCAAGTGCTACCAAAATTGTACTTAGTTTCATGTTTTAGAGGTTAACAACCACTTAACTGTAGTTTCCTTCTTTACTGTAATCATAAATCAGTGTAATCTTGCAGAAATTCTTTAGATTTATGCATAGTATAAGAAACCCTACAGAATAAAGCTGTCAGTTGCTTAACATTGATCAATTTTTTTTCAAATTACTTTTTAGGTGGAGGGTTGCATTTCAGTCAGGAGGAGCATTAAAAGTATAAAATGAGGGACTAAATACCTTAAATTATCAAAAACATTCTGAATCTCACTGGCTCTTAATTTTTTTTTTAATATATTTTTTTTTCCCCCTGTAAGTTGGCTTCTCATATCTGATTCACTAGCTCCTCCCATATGTTTAATTTAAACTCCTGGTGGTGCCATGTGTGCCTCAGAACCTTACTGAAGCAGGAACCAAAAACCTTCTGTATTTCATGGGCAAATACTGCAATTAACTGAGGGAAGAAATAATCTGATTTACAGTGTTTTCTAAGCGGAGATGATTGTATACAATGGTCTCGGGCTCCAAGGATCAAACAATAAAAAAGCAATTGGTAGAAAGCTTCTGTGTAATAGCAGTTTTGATTTTGAGAGAGAATGAAGGAGTGAAAATAAATGCTGTAGTCTAAAGCAGGCTTAGGAATATGAATCTAGAACCAGATGAGTGTCAGGTTTAAGCAGAAATCCTGTTATTTTGCCATATTGCTGGGATTTAATAACTCTCAAATGAGCAGAGACTCTTGTACCTTAAGAAGTCCCATTGTCTTGGAGAACCATGTGTTAGAGAAAAAAGGGCCATATTCTAGCTCTTTGCTTTTAAAGTTACACTATAACTGACTAACTTTCTAAGATCTAAATACATTACAAAAAAAAAATGTTTGCTGAACTCTCTGATATATGGTTTGGACCTTAACTTCTGTGAAGGGGAAAAACATCTGCTTTAATACTGTCAGATCCTATCTCACCCAATGGGGTATGAGCTTTATTGTTACTGTTAGTGATGATCACTTGCTACCTTCCTCTGTTGCTGCACAGTGATGTTTAGGAGCTGTCAGTCTGCTCACCTCAGCAAGCTTCATGTTTGCATTGAGATACCAGAATCCAGCTCCCGAACACAGCTCCCATCTGCTGCTGGGCCCAGTCTGCGACTCTCCCAGTGCCTGCTCCACAGCATCAGTGGTGACAGTGATGTAATTACCATCAGGGGGGTTGGGTTCCATACTGGTTTTGTATATACTTGTATACATTCTGGTTTTATTATTATTAATTTCCTTTTCATTAAAGCTGTTCTAGTTTCCTTTTCTAATCGCTAAGTCTCTCTCCCTTATTCCCTTTCTCTTCCCCTTTGGGCAGGGAGGGGGGTTAGCAGAGAACATCTGTTATAGGTCTAAGGGGCCACCCTGACCCTAAACCATGACACTGTGTTACTGGCTTGGATCAAATCCAGTTTCCTACCTGTGATTTGTGGTTGACTAATGGAAAAGGTACACTATTGTGCTTGTTTTTTCTGGTTGGAATATGCAATCTGGTGACTGGGTAGTAGTAGAGAAGTGTAGTTTTTTTCACAGGTTAAGTTAGATGCTTTCTTGATTTTATCTCATGCACCAAAGATCTGCCTTTTATGAGCATTTATGGCAGCCGAGTTTAATCCTTGAGTTAATATCTGTGGAAAGTAAACATAACAGAATAGAACATGAGTCAGAATTAGCAAAAATATTAACAGAATCACATTCCCACCATTTTGCTCATTACATCTGGGCTGTGATTGCCTTAGCTGGAACAGTGTAAACTCTGGGGTTTTCTCACTAGCAGGAAGTGAATGTTTTTTTAAGTACTGTCTGTGACTGACTAAATAATATATTTTGTAAGAAGCTGTTTAATGAACTGCAAATATAAAATGGTTGTATTTTCTTTTTAAGATTTCTACTTTAGATTGACTGAAAGCAAGCTGAAGGACAAAAAAAACCCCAAACGCCACTGCTTTAGCTTTGACATTTTTGACCACTATAATAGGAAAAAATAGTGTTCAGATGCATCTGAACAGAGAAGAGATGTGAATGAGAGAGAGAATATTTGGGAACAGTCACTTTTTGTTTACCTAGAACCTCTAAGTACAACATGAAGGCACTGGATCTCTATGGAAATGCAATGCTCCTTTGATATGCCTGGCAGTCCAGGAAAGAGGAGAGTCATGAGAGGCAGTAAGTATCTCTGCATGCTGACCTGGAGAAGGATTGCTCAAACTTCTGACTTCTCTCCCATGGAAAATTCAGTCAGAGACACAGATTTATTTGACATCTTTCTGGAATGTGTGGGTTTCGACATTGTTGCTCATTCCTGTCTCAGTTTTGAAAAGCACTGACTTTGTGCTACAGTGGTTTCAAGTGTTCATACCTAAATACTTAAAGATACTGGACCTGAGACAGACTCTGCCAGCAGTTGCCATTTTTTTTAGCAACACTCTGACTCGAACAGAAGCTTGGACTGTACCAAGACTTAGTCTTTTATAGGAAATGGGTTTTAGAGTAGCCCAGCTGACAAAGTATTTTATAGTAGAGGTATTTTTGGTGTACTCCTACCACTGACAGAGATGTTCAGGAATCAGTTTTTCACTAGGCAGCCTTTGGACAGTCTTGGCATTCAGTTTGTCTTTTAATATATAAAATATTTTTTTTTTATCCTCACTTGGGGTAATTTTGATACAAAGCTATCAGCCGATTCACAAAGTTTGTATTTGGATACAGCAGAATGCCTCTGGGAAAACAGGATTCATTCCTTCTTCTTAGCCTGTTGACAGCTATCATGAGGCTACATTTGTAGGAGTGTCAAAAAAAATGGGCACTTACAGGTAAGAAGTGATTTCAGCTTAGAAGAACTTTTTGTGAGATATTCAGAACCCAGCTCTGCTCAGAAATGAAATTAACCAGCACCCTATTAACACCAGATCCTGTCAGGGAGATGAGCAGAGTACTACTTGAAATCAGAAAGGAGATAGACAATTACCTTAATAAGAGCTTTGTCTCACTTCTCAGTGGAAGTTAGAGCACTTGCAATAAAGAGGCTGTGAGCAGGGTTAAGAGCGTTTCACGTATTACAGCTATTGATGCTATTTCCAGAAATCAGTATATAGCTATTGTAAATAGGACTCTCGCAGACACATGAAAGCTATGAATTATTTTCTCTTTATGCAGCTTTTAATGTGACTAGCAATATGTTGTCTGCATTTAGCCCATATCCACGGCTAAACTATAGAAGTTGCTCTATTGTCCAGTGACCTCCCCCAGCAAAGAAGGGGGATCAGGAAAAGGAGACGTGGCTCATAGGCGAAAAATAAAGTGGATTTAATGAAACAGAAAAGCTAATACCAATGCCAGTATAAAGTAAACAAAGGTATAGTCAACCAGCAAATGTACAGTGGTCACAATAAATGGGAAGGCAGTCCTGAGAAGCAGAGTTGGAGCCTAAGCAGGAGGCCTCCTCCTCAGTGTACTTCCCCCTTTATACTGAGCATGACATTTATGGGGTGGGGTTTGCCTGTGAGCCTGAGCCAGCTTGGGTTAGCTGTCCTAGCTGACTCCAAACCACTAATGGTCTGCAGACCACAGCTGGCCTAGGGTTCTGTCCCAGTGAAGCCAGGACAGGTATCAATATCCACCAAAGTATCAGGTATTTCTGTGAAAGTTAGTTAGGCATGTAGCTTAATACTAGGTGTGTTACTGCTTATTTCTGCTTATATAATTGGATTTAGCTTGGGGTGTTTCAAAGATGCTGATCAGAATGCTGAGCCCTCTGAAAACTTTTGGTTAGCTATATGTAAAGAAGTATATTAGTGTAGGCTTCCCTACATACCTAAGCACTAGGGTGAATAGCCAATAAATTCTTCAGTTCTTGTCCTGTCTGCCACTCCTGGCAATATAGTGTCAGTGTTTGCTAGTCTGTTCGATACAGGTGAATTGTATTTGGCCGTCTGTTCAGGGATGTAGTCTCTAAGAAAGTCCTGAATGAGAGAATAAATTCCTCTGGGATTGAATATGCTGAATAGGCTCAGGACAGCATGAAGGAGCCTGTGTCAGACTGTCAAATGTACTTGTGAGGCAGTTTATAGGAAGACACTATCTAGCAATATTTGGGGTGAGACAGAGGTGGGGTTGGGAGTTGGGAAGGTATGTCAAAAGCAGGGTCCCTTCTTACCTGACAACCTACACTCAGAGCAGCTTGGGTGTGCTGCTGTGATTTGGAGAACAACATGTTCTGTCTCCTTTATGAGAAGACCTTCTCAGTCTCTGGAGAATAGCAGAGAACCTGTAGGTCACAAAATTCTTTCAACTCATTTTAACAGACTCTCCCAGTGTATTTGCTGCTTTTGAGCAGCTCATTCTCCATCATGCCTAATAGTGGAGCTGCACTTCATCTTGCTCAGTTTCTAAGGCCACCCTGTATCTGCCTGTGTTACTGCCACTTGTTTTGACAGCGGTTTTCTGATAGCAGGTTTCTGTAAATGAAGCCCAGTGGTAGTGAGGAAAGAGGCTGTGACTTTAGATTCTTCCAGTAAGACTAATGGCAGCTATGTTTTGTAATGTGGAAAAGAATTTATCCCCTTGTTGTGCTGGCAGAAAGTAAGGAATTTCATAATTTTGGCAAACACTCTTTCTTACAATTTGTATGATAGACCATGATTGGTGCTTTTCTACAGAGACAGGTGGAAGTGCTGGGCAAGGATGATGAATAAAATATTAAAGCTAAGGTTTACTGTATGGTTCTGATGTGAAAATTTGTTCATAGCATTTCCTGACAATTAATGAATACACAGAAAGCACAGCTTATTCCTGATTGCTCATACATTGTACAGTCATCAAGGTATAAATAAACAAAATAATCAGATAAGCTTCAGTATTACTTATGTTACAATGTTACTTCAGTGTTTAGTGAGACTCACATTTGTTTCAGCTATATTCCTATCATCTTGCAACTGAAATTCACTGTTAAATAAAACCTGGTCTCATCCTCTAAAATGGCATTTGACAGGGGTGTGCTGTGAACCTCAAATAGTTCATAGTAAAAGGTCTTCATGGATCACAGTGTCTGTGCTGAACCCACTATAATGAACTGCCTTGTTTTTGTGAGCTGGTGCTGTGAACAATGCATATTGGACTTGTAGGCCAAAACCAACCAACAGCTCATGTGCCCCATGCCGGTAACCTCCTCAGTTTTGCTGATAAAGCTGAGAGTACAAGTCCAGAGCAGTTGAAGCCTGTCCACATCTGGGCTGTCACATTTCCCACCTACCCCACTTTATTCTCTCCGGTTCCTCTTCTTGTGCCAGTAGCTACACTGGTTCCATTGCATGATGAATTGAGGGTTGACTAGACTAAAAAAATGTACTACTGCCACCACTAAAATGTTGTGGGGTGTTTTTGTTTTTTTTTTTTCTTCTTTTTTTCCCAAGTTTGCTTTCTGCACTGGCTTACCACAAAGAGCTAGTGCAGAAGATGAGGTTAGAAGATCCTCCAGGACCATTGCTTTCAGGATTTAGAATGCCTGAGGCTGTCATGGCACCATGCTGCTACCTTTGCCAGAGGTGTGGACAATAAATAATACATGTCATATAAGCCTGTGTAATTTTCTATTTCTTCAAAGCCAGGAAATACTGAAGTATGATATGACCATTAAGACCCACTAAAAGACATGTTACTGGTAAAAGAAAGTGGAGATGACAAATTGTAGGTGCTCAGTTTTCTTCTGTTCTCTAGTTGTTTGTGAACAGATTTTACGCTTTTGAATCCATGTTTTTATAATGCCAGATATGCTGCAGATAGTTGGGCTATGAATAAACTGTAGATTCCTCATAGACTCTTTTTTTCATTTTATATATTATCACTTTGCCTGTCATTGAAGGAGTTATCTTTTGGGTGATGGTAGAAGGGAAGGGGGAAAAATGACATTGATTTCCCGGTTCCTTATTGTTTTGGTTTTTTCCGCAAGAAAATGAAAACTTTGATCTGAAAAGAGCCAGGACAATGGCCCTGCTGTCTGATGGGACAGGGCATGTGACTGGGTAAACTAGAATTGACCTAATACGCTCCTTTTGTTTTCTATGTGATTTTGAGTCATTCACATCATCCTTTTTTATAGACCACATTGAGGCCTTTAGCTCCGTATTAGCAGGGACGGTTTCTTTTCATGGTTTTGTAGTGTGCTGCAAAAGAGGGTGATGGTGTCCATCTGTCTGTATACTTTGCCATAATTAATAATTGATTGTTTTCATGGAAACCGAGTTACTATCTGACTAGGTGACTACTGGGAAAGTAGTGCTGGTGTTCAGCTTAGATTGAAGCCTTAAATCCTTGTAAAATATTTTTATGCAAGACCAGTTATAGGGAGTGCATCTGTCTAATTATCTAGTTAATTTAATTGACTTCTTCAATTAAATAGTTTTGGTTATCTAACTGATTTTTCTCAAGACCCATCTGCTTTTACTTCCCTTATTTAAGATGAACGTTCTCTATCTTTTTCTTTCTGGTATCTGGAAAAAGTGGTAAACTCTGCTTTCTGTTGAGGACAACTGCAGTGAGGTCTTGTCTGGCTGTGCCTTGTGGCATCACTGTGCAGGTCCTGATCACACTAAGTGTGTAGTTCTTAAGTCAAGGGTAGCCTTTAGGTGAACTGCCCTTAAAAGGAAACATATGCCTTACTGGATTGAAGTTTTAAATGTCAGAGTGATTTTTTAGCTCAGAAGCCCTTATGTTTAAAAAAGAAAGAGAGAGATAATTTTATTTTCCAAGGAAGATCTCTAGGAACTTCTGAGTAGATACATAGTGCTAACACTATGTAGATTGCTTCAGTTAGCTTAGTCCCTGTGAACGGTTTTTGCTAGCATTTTGGCAGTATGTAATAACTTAGCCTTTTTTCCTTTTTTGCCTTGGGGAGCAATAATGTTATACACTGTACATCTGAGGTTATGTCTTACCTGTCAGAATTTGTTCTACATCACCAGTTTTCCTGATTATGATGGGGTCAAACCACAAATAAGTGAAAAGTGTCTCAGCTGCCAGCTGCACTAAGAAAGTTAAAGTTCAATAAGAAAGAAATATGTTCAATCAAGTGTGATTCTTAATGTTTTTATAGCTCATCAGCACTAATCTCTGAATGAAGACAAACCTTTTCTAAAGTGTACTACATAAAGGTTAGCAAATGTGACACCCATCTACAAGAAGGGCCAGAAGGAGGATCCATGGATCTACAGACCTGTCAGTCTGACCTCAGTGTCATAGGTTATGGACCAGATCATTTTGAATGCCATCACAAGGCACATGAAGGACAATCAGGCCCAGTCATCGTGAGTCTGTAGAAGGTCCTGCTTCACTAACCTGATCTCCTTCTAGGACAAGGTGACCTGCTTAGTGGATGAGGGAGGGGCTGTGCATGATGTCTACCTGGACTTTAGTAAAGCTTTTGACACTGTTTCCCTCAGCATTTTCCAGGAGAAACTGTCTGCTCCTGATTTGGATGGGCATATCCTGCACTGGATTAAGAACTGTCCAGATGGATGGGCCCAGAGAGTGGTGGTGAATGGAGTAAAATCCAGCTGGTGGCCAGGCACAAGTGGTGTTCCCCAGGGCTCAGTAATGAACTCAGTTCTCTTTAATACCTTCATCAATGATCCAGATGAAGGGACTGAAGGCACCCTCCGCAAATTTGCAGATGATGCCAAGTTGAGCAGGAGTGTTGATCTGCTGCTTGAGATTAGGAAGGCTCTTCAGAGGAACCTGGACAGCCTGGATTAAGGTGCCAGGGCCAATCATATGGGCTTCAATAAGGTTAGGTGCCAGGTCACAACACTTGAGTCACAACAACCCCATGCAATGCTACAGGCTTGGGGAGGAGTGGCTGGAAAGCTGCCCAGCAGAAGACGACTTGGGGGTTCTGATCAGCAGAGAGCCGTATAAAAGCCAGCTGTGTCCAGGTGGTCAAGAACTCTAACAGCATCTTGGCTTGTATCAGGAGTAGTGTGGACAGTAGGACTAGGTCTGTCATTGTGCCCTTGTATGCGGCACTGGTGAGGCTGCACCTCAAATACTGGGTTCAGTTTTGTGCCACTCACCGCAAGAATGACACTGAGGTGCTGAGGCATGTCCAAAGAAGGGCAGTGAAGCTGGTGAAGGGTCTAGAGAACATGTCATCTGGGGAGTGTCTGAGGGAACTAGGGCTGTTGAGCCTGGAGATAAGGAGGCTGAGGGGAGATCTTCTCACTCTCTACAACTACCTGAAAGGAGGCCATTGTGAGGTGGGTGCTGGTCTCTTCTCCCAAGTAACAAGTGATAAAAGAAGAGGAGATGGCCTCAAGCTGTGCCAGTCGAAGTTTACATTAGATATTAGGAAAAAAGTTTACATGGAAAGGGTTTGAACAGGCTACCCAGGGAAGTAGTAAAGTCACCATCCCTGGAGGGATTGAAAAGTCCCCTGCTGAGGGACATGTTTTAGTGGTGACCTGACAGTCCTGGGTTAATGGTTGGACTTGATGGTCTTAAAGGCTCTTCTAACCAGAAAGATTCTATGTTTCTATAAAAGAATAATTCTATCTTTCTTTTGACACATGGAGCAACTTTAGAATTAGCTCTTGTGCTCTCAGCTGTTTGAAATGATCAGGATTTCTTTCACAGTTATCTGTATTGGTCAATAACAGAAGGAAAAACAGGTACCAAAACTTTTAAGGGCTGAGAAAGAGAGAAATGAAGTTACTTTTTTTTTTTAAAGAGCGTAAGGCTGGAAACATACTCTTGCTTGCTGTTGTTTCTCACTGAAGGTGATGAGCTGGATATGTATAAGGAAGTCTTTATTATTCTTTCTAGCTTCTTAATGGGACAGAGCCCAGAGATAATCTGATCTTCAGTGATGTTTCCACACCCATTGAAAAATTCAACCTTCAGAAAAGAGTTTCTTTGTGGACAAGATTAATAAAGCAAAGGTTGAAGACAAAGAGTGATTCTCTGATTACAAACTAATGTCTGTCCCCTTGAAATAACACTGTTATGTTATCTTTTAAGTGTGTTAATAAAGACACAAAGAGAAAGGTTGGTTTTTTGTCTGGTTTTTGTTTTGTTTTGGTTTTTTGTTGTTTTGGTTTTGGGTTTTTTGTTGTTTCTGGTTTTTGTTTGTTTTGGTTTGGTTTGTTTGTTGTTGTTTTTTTTATTTTCTTTTCAGAACTGATAATGGACACAAATGTATTTGTAAAGTGAAGGAAGCACAGTATTAGTGTTACATGTAGGTGGAGTGATACACCTCACAATGAAGTTAATAGTGCTTTCATGTGCACCATAGCTGCATTTGTGGACAAATGGTCACCTGCAAATTTTAATTATAATTTTTCTATTTCTAGTGATATACTATATTGCACAATTCTTGACAACCAGCTATAAACAATAAGGCTGTAAAAGCCACAGTAATTTACACAGCTCTGCTCTGCAAGGTGTCCCTAGTACTGCATAATATCCATTATAATTGATCTGGGAAGACATAAATTCAACCCAATGTTCTGAAGCTTCTTTAGGGGCCAGATCAATAGCAGTCAGGGAATATATTAGAAGTCTGCCTCTCCCACAGAGGGAATTTGGCAGGGAGAGAATTGCAGTGGATCTGCCTGCTTTCTGTAGAAGCAGTTCTAGCTCACTAATGAATCACGCAACTACTGACTGCTGTGTGTTGACAGAAATGCAAAATGAGGGAGACTAAGATACATGTTACCCCTTCTCTCTGCCCTCCTAGAATAGGCAGGATGTTTTGTGGGCAGAGATGAAGGGTGTTTATTTTATGGGGAATAGGTGATCTGGGCTTTATTTCTCCGGTCATGTTTGTATGGTGATGCTGGCTTGCTACTTAAGTTGGTGTGGCCTCCTCATCCATGCTGCTGGTGTGCTGGTGCAGATACTAACTGGTATTCAGCCAGCAAGTCACATCAAAATGCATTTCATGTAAGAAATGAAGTTTGAGTCTTTTGCCCTGGTCTTAGGATCCTTATCCAGAAATTTTACATAGTAAAAAAAGCATGTCAAATTATTACAACCCTGTCATTACCAGATTCTGATGTTAATTGGCATGATGGCACTTAGAAACCTCTTTAAGCTGCTGCTCAGTGCTGTAACGCTCAATAATTCAATGCCCTTAGCTAGCTAATAAGACTTGACTTCGAC
This sequence comes from Todiramphus chloris collaris, assembly GCA_025345505.1. Classification (NCBI taxonomy): domain Eukaryota; kingdom Metazoa; phylum Chordata; class Aves; order Coraciiformes; family Alcedinidae; genus Todiramphus; species Todiramphus chloris. The sequence goes on from JANVCC010010406.1 coordinate 33,333,525, forward strand.
AGGTGTTGCAACAAATTAGTGTGAATTCCAGCTGCTAAGAAAAATACAATTAATACTGTCTTGCAGAGGTCTGAAGTTAATCCTGTAGAGAATCTAGAAGGCATTAAACAGAAAAGAACAGTGACAGCTGTTCTCATCATAGAATCATAGAATTGGTTTGTTTGGAAGAGACCTTTAAGATAATCAAATCCAACTGTTAACCCAGCACTGCCAGGACACCACTAAATGATGTCCCTCAGCACCACATCTCCACAGTTTTGAAACCCCTCCGGGTTATGCCTGTTTTTCTAAAAGGCTGCTTCACAAGTACAGATTTATATATGTACACAACTTGCTATTCTTATGAAAAGATGTGAATAAATCCAACTTGACCTCAGTGCACTGAAGTCTCTGACTAAAATATGAGCAAGACTGCATGAGCCTTGCTTTATTTTCAAATAATCTGACAATTTTCTGCTGCTCAGTCCTGTAAATACTTTCTCAGAATATTTCAGTATATCTTCAGAGTACCTTGTATCCAACAATCTTGCCCAGCTTTTTTGGAAACCGCATTCATTAACCTTTTCTAAACAAGCAGTCTAAGGATCCTGAATGAATCTAAGAACTCAGCGTACAAGGTCATCTTTCTTCCATCCTCCCTGAGATTTTTCTAGTGCCATTTCTTCAATCAAGAAGTCTGTAAAACTTTTCAAGATACATTTATAGATTCAAGTATTCAAATAGGCTGTTATATTTCTGAAAGTGCCCACTGTTCCTGAAAAAGTTAAAAAAAGCAGAGAGGGATGTGGTAATACTTCATCAATATGCTTTGCCAACAGTCTGAGGCTGAAGGACTTTTGGGTCTACAAGTAGTATGGTTTAGGGCTTTTTGACTCTATATTTAAATGTTTTATATTTATACCAATGGATTTGTCTGGTTTCTGTTTGGATTTTAATGTGCCTTTGTTATCCACAACATTTTGCAGCAGTGAATTTCTCAGGAAGGAAAAAGACCATCCATTTTGTCATTGACGTGTGGATTTGCAGCCATGAATCCCAAACAGAAGTCACTACTTTTCTCTAGTCTGTGGTTAGACCTTTAACATTTCTTTCCAAATGGGATTAGAGTCTCATTCCTTTCCTGGCACTTCCTGCCAGCACATTTAGGCAGCAGATTGAATTGTTTTATTGATTTCTATAAAGCTCATTTTTTTAGGCTATGAATTCTCCCTATATATGACACAAAAAGGAGCATAAGAGAGACTGGGCAGCAGCCATCTATGAGCTGAATATTACAATGCCTAAATTCTACTTGCAAATCTAGCTTACAAATTTGAATAAAGAAATTTCAGCTTACAGAATTTAATGCCTCTTCAGAGATATTGTAGATCTTCATAATTACAGTTGTATTAAGCAAAGCATTTATTTCCCCACCCCTACTTTCCTCCAGATTTCTAAGTGATTTTTTTTTTTTTTTTCTGAATTTACATTATCTCTCTGTATTGGAGATGTCAGTTTGTTTTTTAGTAGTATTAAAAAAGAAATGAAGTAGAAATTTACTTCTCTAATTTATGGTTGAGAAAACCACCAAAACTACTATGTCAACGTATAATTTCATCATGAGTCCATATCATGAATACTGTGTGCAGTTCGAACGAAAGGGTACATCTGAACTACAACTTTAAAAAAAAGACAACAGTGATGAACAAAGGCACAGACTTGATTCTGTACAAGAAAAAAGTAAACAGATGGGGTGAGAAGAAAGCGGCCAGTAAAAACATGAGTTATCATAAAAGAAAAAGTGAATATTCCCTAAGGATATACCCTAGGAATCCTAAGGACATCAAATTAAACTACAAAGCGTCGAGTTTTTAAAGAGTTTTTGAATTGTTTATTAGAGGTATTTTACCATCTACCTAAGATATTTGTATCTTTGTATTTTGACTTTGAGAGAGGTTAAGAAGAAATAAAAGGCTTAATAAAAAATAACATGGCACCACTTCCAATCACTCAGACTTCTGCAATTGCAAGAGACTGAAGCAAAAATTAAGTAAGGCTTTGCAAGCATTCAAATGCAGTAGTCAGACTTTTGAAACAGCTTTAGGAAAGGTCCTGGAGCTTATTACATTTGTTTGAGATTAACTTTTTCCCCCCTAATTGAAAAAGATTAAATATTCAATGGAATGATATTGTAAAATTCTAGGATCTTCTTGTCCCTGGGGACATTACCACTAGTATCTAAACTATATCCCGCAGTTGTTCTTTTGTGTTTGGCCTTTATATGCCTTATCCATTCATTTCACTGCTCGCAATGACTCAGTTTTTCCATTGACTCATTTGCTTTTAGACCTTTCAACTTTGAATTTATAAAGTCACAGTCTGCAGCTGAAAGATAGCCATAACTGGTTAGAAAATGTAAAACATGGCTTAGAGGCACAAAATCCTGGGGTCACTATAGTGAATCATCTCTAGGCAGAAGCGAGGCCAGTTTACACACAACCACTGAACATTTTAACATGTTCCAGTGCTGTGAACTACTACTACAGAAGCCAGAACCTGACAACGTGCCAGGACCTTCCATCTGCAAATCCTTATCCCTAGAAACTTACCAGAAAATACAAACTTAGTGTGCATTCAAGCTGCTGAACTGCTTCCCTCCTGCAGGGGTGCTGGTCTAGCCTTGTGTTTGCTGACCTTTAGGTCAGATCTCTGTTAAGAGATTTTTTTCTGTTGTGTGGGTGGTGTGGGAACAGAAAAGGCACTAAGATAAGCTGCTGCTTTTTCTAATTTCTTTTTTATTTTTATTTTCAGCCTGTGTGAATGCATTTATTTAGTAGAATCCAAAACCTGTAATACAGAAAGTAGATGCTATAATCCTGTGTTTAACTTTGTTTTGTTAAATGTTAGGTTTTTGGAGTGGAGCTTATGTTCTTCTTTGTTTATAAATCCCCATGTCCATTCACGGTGATGTAGAAATTCTTACTCTTAATGAAAGAGAAAACTGTCAAACAGGGCCATAAGAAAATCTGTGCACCTGGAAGCACAGATTCTATACAAAGATTCTTGAAAGTTCCTATGTCCATTAGTATTTCTAATGTCTAGTTTTAATGCTTTTACACAACACAGATTTCAGCTGCTATTTTCCAATGTTCACATTCCAAAATTAAATGTCTTTGGGTTTAAAGATTTTTTGTTTGTTTGTTTTCAAGCAGGGATTTAAATATTTCAAAAACAATTTTATAGATAGAAGTAAATCTATTTATATATGATTATAAAACAGATGAATTTTCTGTTTTATGTGTTTCTTACTTTTTGCAACTGCAAAGAAGAGATTGGCCTTGACTTGATTTTTAATGATCTTAAAACATTTTCTACTTGTAGACAAGCAGCTATATGCTTTAAAGTTCTTTAACTAGCTAAAGCTTCACTGTGCCTAATCGGTGCATATTTGTCTAGTCCAAGGAAGGCTACCCTTCCCCTCTACTTGTCTTCTGAAAAAAAAAAAGGTGTTTCTATCTGAGAAAATAGTCACAACATCTGCTGCTGGAGCTAGATACAAAGTATGAGACATGCATGGAGTCTGCTTTAGTCTTGGGTTGATTACATCTTCAGGTGGGTTGGAAGTCTTTAAAGAGCTTTAGGAAATGCTGTGCAATCTTGTCTTCCAAAGATGGCTTTCTCTCTACCAGGTAATTAATTATCTTTTGTTTGGGCATGTGGAAGAAGTAAATTGCCAGCCTACTTTTCCTTAGATATATGTGACTGTCTCTGGGATTGACAGTAAACATCTGTGGACTAGAGACATTGCAAAATAGTAAAGAACAACACTCTTTCAAGTGTACTCTATAAAACAGACCAGCTGTCTTTTCCCAGGGATATAGGTGTGCCACAAAACTATATATAGCAGGTAAAAAAGTACTCTGTTGGAAGACTCTACATTTTGACACCACTCTGTAGGCAAAATGTCATATGAGGGAAGACATTTCTTTAGGCTGACTTTGATCTCATTGATACCTGCTTTTTGTAGCCAAATACAAGATGTCTTCTAATATATTTTCCACTTGTATTTAGTCTCTAAACGATGTCTGTCCTCTGGTCCACATACACTGGAGTTTTAGGTTTAGAATTTGCAAAGCATGAAATTCCCCCTACTGAAAGAATCCCTTATGTATAGATGAATACGGTGTTACTAGTGTTAATAATTATATATGCATCCAACAGCTTTGATGGCAAAACTTACATTGACTTTGATGTTAGTGAGCTAAGTCCCTCTGTGACAACCTCAGTAGTGGAGTGTTTTGATGTTGAGTTGGGAAGAGCCTTGATTTTCTTTGCTCAGAAGTGATGGATTACATAGAAACCCAGCTGTTGATGGTGAATGCCAACTGAGATAATGAAACAAAATGACTTTAAAAGTAATATTAAACAAAACATTAATTTATTTCAAACTGCTATTTTTGAAGTGAAAGGGGACAGTGTTCTGCTTAAAAGATAATGAAGCAAGTTGAGCAGCCCTTGTTATCATGGGGCCTCCTCAGATAAACAGGAGACAGGACCTTGAGGCCTGACAGCTTTACGGCCCTTAGCTCATCTTGCATGGCTTGTAGATAAGGGAAACTGACTCCAAGACAGGGAGGAATAAAGAAGAGCCTCCCACCAGCCCTGTGATCTCCGATTCATCACAACTCTGCATTTTGAGACAAAAGGTGAAAAGTACACTGTGAGGAAGACTGGCAGCCTTCCTCCCAAAGACCCCCGAAGACCCCGGCCCACGACCACCAGACAGCAGTGTGCAAGTGCCAAGGGGAGGAGGCCTATGATGAGTTCCCAGACCTGATTATAATAATCCAACCCTATATAATGAATACGTAACGAACTCTGTTAAATATGCATGCTTTGGTGTAATAAATAGCTGCTTGATGGACAGTTGGGTGTGCAAGTTAGGAGGAACGATCCCCCTTGCACCCGGCGCCGTAATAAACATGCCTGCTTTATAACCTTTCACGGGTTGTAGAGTTTGTTTTCTGCATGTAAATTTGGCAACCCAGATGGGACCCTCTCTGCTCGGCTGCGGGACCGGCTGAGGGCTGGGATGTCTTTGGCTCGCCCCAAGAATTCTCGGAAGAACTCCTTCCCTCACTCGATCACCGCAGGAGCAGACAAGGACCATCAGCGGACCAGGTATGTTTGGGTAGGAGGGGATACCTGTAAGTCATAGAGAGACGTCCTATGTGAGGTAAAGAGCATTACAGCTCGCCCCTGGGTGGTTGGGAATAGTGCACTATCGGGAAGTCAATGGTGACTTGAGTTGTGTGGTTTGAGCTCAGTAAAAGTCGAGTGCGGAGTTCCAATCCGCGGTTCCGTTGTCCTGTGGGGGAGCACGGCTGGAGACGAATGAAGCAATTAGGGAATGTGATGCCTTGGTGGAGCTGATGGTGATTTTGGAGGAAAATGAGAAATTAGATGAAGTAATATATTCAGATATGTTTTTCTGAGTTAGAAATCATCCCGAGTGGCAGAGGAAATGTGGATTAAATGTGTCTCAATAAGACCCCTTAGTTTTGGCTTTGGAAAAGCACTGTAAGAAGGACAGGGAAGTGTTGAAACCTTTGAAAGGAAAGGGAAAGAATGGAAGACTGTGCACCCTCCATAGTCCAAAGAGTGGAGCCAGATTCAACTGGACAGGAGGATTATCGATGCTTTACGGGGAGAAATGACAGACACCAAAAAACAGTTAATAATTAGAATTGCTCAGACTCACGTGCAGGGACAAATTGCCTCGGGAACTTTGCAAGGAACAGTGGATCAGCACGGACCCCTGTCCAATCCTAATTGGGACCCAAATACTCCTGCTGAGTATGAAAGACTACAAAGATATCAGGATTTGATTAAATTTGGATGGGAGACCGTGATACCCAAACCACTAAATTGGTTGACAGGGGACTCCTGTAACCCCTAATGAACTTCTGGAGAATTACGATCAGCCATGAGAAAACACATGCCCCTTGATCCGGCTTCTGAGGAGGGGACACAGTGGCTGGTCTTTTATTTATTGGCCAGTCAACGGAAGACATTATAAAAAAAACCAAACAAACAAACAAAAAAAAAAAAACAAAAAAAAACAAAAAAACCCAAAGGAAAAAAAAAAACCAAACCAAAAAAACCCCTTCCAAAAGTTAAAGGGCCCGAGGCAAGGGATTTAGAAAAACTCTTAGATGAAGCATGGAGGGTGTTTCAAAATCAAGACTCCAATAACAGGAGGAGCCTGGGAAGAGCTATTGCAATGGCAACAGTAGCAGCATTACAAACCCGGACAGGGCAGGGAAGGAATGGAATGGAGGGTAGAGGTAGAGAATGGGGTAAAGGAAGAAATTTTGTCCCCAGATTACAGAGGGATCAATGTGCACACTGTAAGAGAGAAGGGCATTGGAGAAATGAATGTCCCGAGAGAAGCAGGGGGAGAGTTAGAGGAGTGATGCAGGCTTATTTTGAAGGAGATTGACGGGGACCTGGGGAATCTACCCTAGCGGATCCACTGGTTAAAATAAGGCTAGGGGAACAACAAAGAGACATAGAATTTTTAATTGACACAGGAGCAACACATTCAGTTTTAAATCAAGCCTTGACACCAATAGATGATGACTTTGTAATGGTAAAGGGAGCCACTGGCCAAAGTGAAAAGGCATAGTTCTTAAAACCTCTCAAACTCAAATTAGGCAAGCAGTTTGGGATACATAAATTTTTGTATATGCCAAACTCACCCAAGCCATTATTAGCTGGGGTACCTGAGGAAATAAAAGACCAAGTATTTGCAGGAGTATGGGCATCAGAAATACCCGGGAGGGCAAAGACTGCCTCCCCAGTAGTGGTGAAACTCAAACCAGGGACCCAGCCAGTAAAAATTAAACAATACCCTCTAAAATTAGAAGACAAAAAAGGAATTCAACCAATAATTGAACAGTTTATAAAATATGGATTGCTAACAGAGTGTGAATCGGAATATAACACGCCTATCCTGCCAGTTAAGAAACCAAATGGGAGTTACAGGATAGTGCAGGATCTGAGGGCCATTAACAAGACAACAGAGGATTTATATCCAGTAGTGGCAAATCCATATACATTATTAATTAAATTAATATCTGAATTGGCTTGGTTTACCGTATTGGATCTGAAGGATGCCTTCCTTTGCCTGCCCCTGAGTTTGGAGAGCCAGCCCCTCTTTGCCTTTGAGTGGGAAAACCCAGATTCTGGGAGAAGAACACAACTCACATGGACAGTATTGCCACAGGGATTTAAGAACAGCCCCACTCTTTTTGGGAACCAACTAGCCAAAGACCTGGAACGATGGGAACATCCACCTGGAATAGGGGTGGTATTGCAATATGTGGATGACTTATTAGTGGCCACTGAAACAAGGGACATGTGTATGGGATGAACAGTCAGTTTGCTGAATTTCCTTGGACTAAATGGTTATCAAGTCTCTCCCCAGAAAGCCCAGGTGGCTCAGCAGCAAGTAACCTACCTTGGATTTGAGATCACCACTGGACAACGAACCTTAGGGGCTGCAAGGAAGGAAGCCATTTGCCAGACCCCCAGACCACACACTGCTAAAGAACTCCATACGTTTTTAGGCATGACAGGGTGGAGACAGGAGACAGGACCTTGAGGCCTGACAGCTTTACGGCCCTTAGCTCATCTTGCATGGCTTGTAGATAAGGGAAACTGACTCCAAGACAGGGAGGAATAAAGAAGAGCCTCCCACCAGCCCTGTGATCTCCGATTAATCACAACTCTGCATTTTGAGACAAAAGGTGAAAAGTACACTGTGAGGAAGACTGGCAGCCTTCCTCCCAAAGACCCCCAGAGACCCCGGCCCACGACCACCAGACAGCAGTGTGCAAGTGCCAAGGGGAGGAGGCCGATGATAATGAGTTCCCAGACCTGATTATAATAATCCAACCCTGTATAATGAATATGTAACTAACTCAACTGTTAAATATGCATGCTTTGGTGTAATAAATAGCTGCTTGATGGACAGTTGGGTGTGCAAGTTAGGAGGAACGATCCCCCTTGCACCCGGCGCCGTAATAAACATACCTGCTTTATAACCTTTCACGGGTTGTAGAGTTTGTTTTCCGCACGTCATTTTGTATTTGCTCTTCTCACTTTTGAGTGCCAGTGAGTTACCTATTACTGTCGATGAAGCCTACATGACTTTAGGTGCTTCTTTCTAGGATAAAGGTCAGATAAAATCATGCCAGGAGATACAAAGGGTAAAGGTAACTGAAGGCATTTAATATATATTTTAGAATGACTACCACACTGTTTTGTTATTTGAAATACCCTAAATTTTCCTTTGTGCTAAACAAGTATGTAAATTGTATCCATGAAATACAGGTTTCTAACATCATCTTCCTTATGAAATATGACTTTTTCTTGTTGCTGGTAATGGTAGTTTGTCTATACATATTAGAAAAACAAGTCCGTGCACACTGGTTTCAGTACAATACCATTTTCTAGAACAAGATTTAGTAGGATAAATTGGTTTGATAGCAGTGTTTGATCATACAAGCAAGTATCAAACTACAGCTATTTTGGGTATAGATATGTCATTGTAGGAGCAGTAGCTGTAGGGAAAATTTTAAAGCATTAAACAAATCTGTGAATTGTGAAATTCCAAATATATTTTTAATCATGAGAATATGTATATTTCCTTGTTATTTTATGTCACTGTCTGAACAGGTATCAAGCCCAAAGTGAAATTTCACCAAGAGACAGTTAAATATGATTTATTATATTTGTCTTTATATGAGACAAAAGAATTCACATGGTTGTGTATTCATTTAGCACACAAACATCTTGGTTCACTGGCCTGTAATTAAAGTAGGTATATCTCCTTTGTAAATCTAGCCTCATTCCACACGATACTGGAATGCGCTTACGGGAATCACATTCTTGTAATAATTGTGAAAACTTTTGGTAAGAAAGAAATGTGTCACTTTGGCTTAGATTTATCCTACATGTACTTACTGCTTCATATGCCCAAAGAAATGGACGCCCTGTCCCTAGAAGTGTTCAAGGCCAGGTTGAATGGGGCTTTGAGCAACATGGTCTAGGGAAGGTGTCCCTGCCCATGGCACAGGGATTGGAACTAGATGATCTTTAAGGTCCCTTCCAACCTAAACCATTCTATGATACTATAATTACTTTAATCTCTTCTGAAAATTATAAATCTTGCTGTTGGCTTCTTCTCCAACAAATGCCTCCCTATGTTTTACATCTGTTAACATGAAAAGAAAAAGAATCATGTGATCAGCCAACTCTAGAGTAGGAATAAATGTTTGGCCAACACTTAGTGGTCTACAGAGGACTGACTTGCCTCAAAATATTTTTCTCCAAAACAAAAAAAAAATCTGAAGATTCCCAAACAAAAGTGTGTCTGAAAAGGAAAAGAGATTGGAGATCATGGAAATTATATTTACTTGCCTTTTTTTTCTGTAGCATTGGTAATAAAACCTGTTAAAAATGACTCATGGATTATTACTGCTTTTTTAAAAAACTCTACATTCCAAATCAAAATTAAAGTTATATTTGGTGAGATATAAGAAGAAACTTCACAGCTGCTCTTGGCGGACCTATAATAAGATGTGAAAACTAAATTAATTTATCTAGTCTTTAGTTAGTAGAAAAATACGTGTACAGATAATTTCTTTTGAACAGAGCTGATTACCCATTTGTTTACTGGAGATTACTTAAAAAGACTATGTGTTAATAGGCTTTTTTACTAATGCATTTAAGGATAAATGCATTAAGCAAAGAAGGGCAAAAGTGTGCAAATGGTTGAAGTTCAAGAATGTGAAAGATGATTTCTAGAAAAAGTCTACAACCCTTGGAATCTTGGCATAATAGAGCCTGCTTCCCAGGGGAATGAAAAACTGTTTTGGCAATATAGTTATGAAAAACCTAGTGGTTTTGATATTGAAAATTGTTCCTATTTTTATTTTAAGCAAAGGCATGGTCCACAGAGGTATACTTGTTTTAAAAGCTGACATTCTTCTCTGTGCATTGCCAGTGTTGGGTGAGTAAAATGGCATTTTTTTCTAGTCCATAATGGGGTATCTTGGGAAAGGCACTGCAAACCACAGAAGCTTGTGGCCTCTGTCATGCTGTAAAAGTGCTGCCAAAAGATATGTATTTTAGGAGAAGAACAGAAATTAAAATTAATTGTACTGCAAACATTTTGAAAAAGCTTTTAATGGAAAGAGATTAAATGAAAGAGACTAACAGAAGGCAGATAAATGTGGTATTTGTGTTGTCTTGGTCATCTTTGAGGCTTTAGTTCTGCTGTGGGTCTAGTAAGACACAGAAGACAGACTTGCAAGGAGATGTTATGCTAGGTAGCATAAAAATATCAGGTTAATTCCAAAAGTAGTGAAAATTGGTCTCTCCAGCACAGCCAAAAATTGCTTAGTTGACCTCCCTTTGAATTAAGGTGGTAAAGTTTCGTTGCATCATTGACACTATCGACAACTCTTCTCCTTCAGCTGATAAGTTACCCTATTGAGCACTTTCTTCCAATGACAATGTATGTGTAATGTAGTTTTCAGACAGCACTAAATGTTTGCCTTTTTTAAACTTTTAGTTATGAGCAAAAAAAGAAAATACCATTTTTTTAATAGGCTTTTGTTTTACTGGGAACATTAAAAAAGCATGGTCTTGAACAGTGTAAAATAATTCAACCCTGTAAACTGTATGAAAATATCATCCATAAAGAAGAATTTTGACAAGGACAACTGTTCCACAAACCAATCATAAAATTTAATGTTAAAATTATTCAGAAGAATACTCTTTGAATGGTGCAAGAGACAAGTCTATTCTTTCCCCTCACAAAGCCTCATACTGATATGGAGAACACATTTTTATTATTACTCCCTATTTGTAATATAAAGATAATTATGAATCACAGTGGTTTCTTTGTCATCTTGTGACAATAGGTACACTATATGGTATGTCTCACCTTCACTGTCCAATTGTATACAGTTTTGGAATTTAGTACTTACTGATGATTACTGAAGTGACTTGGAAAATATAAGGGCTAAATATTACCCATCAGGTTTTCCACTGCGAACACGAACGTCTATCTGTAAATGCATGAGTAAGTTCTTGCCATTTTACTTTCTTAGAAGGTTACGTTAATCTGATCATATTTTGTACATTATGAAAAAATTCTGCAAAATAAAAACACAAATATGTCATCCTATTCAGCTCATGCATTGTCAAGGAGAAGAATATTTTTATTTGCAGAAATACTTTCATGTATTTATATTGGGTAGAAAAAGGAAACCTGTCTTTGTCCTCTTACTAATTTTTTCCTTTATTTTTGACAGACAATATTTTCAAGTGTTTTGGCACTTCAATATCAAATGAAGAAGCTTAAACAACCCATCATGCAGCTGCATGCCCAAGAACAGACTTACAATTAAGGACATAGTGAGAATCCCCATTTATATGGGGTTTCTGGATCAGAATAAACCATCATGTCCAACATACATGTTGCAATCACTAAAATATTGTAATTTGAAAACCCTACAGGAGTATTATTGCCTTTTCTGTTTCTTCAGTTTGCATAGTTTCCTATTTAAAAAAAAAAAAAAACAAAAACAAACCTCAGCAACACAATCAGAGAGACTTCCTTTTTAAATAACACTTTTCAGTGGATAATGCTGAAATGGGAAAGAAAATGTATGTATGTATTTATACAGCAAAGATGTACCATACAGCTGTATTCGGTTTCTTTATCTTGTCTCATCAAACTGTGTAAAATTAAATTAAATGGCATATAGAAACATACTTTCATGTAATCTTGAAATTAAAAAAAACAAGAAAAGAGTTTTTGCAGCATTATCTGAAATCTCCCGTCTTCTATAACTTGACTCTGGAGGCACTCTGTTGACTAGCTCATCAAAGAGATTTTCTTCCATCTATATTCTTTTTTTTGTAATTCCTCATTCACCATAGAATTTTAATTGAAAATGCTGCTGAGATTCAATATGTAATGATAGGGAAAACGAAGGCTACACTGACTTTGGATATTGCTAAAGATGACAGTCTGTGACTTGAGAACTAACAAAATATTTTTCAGTCAGGCAACAAACTTTACTGTCCCAGTTTTCTCATACCAAACTACCGATGAAATATTCCAAACAACCTCCCCACCCTCTTATGATGCTGTCTCTTACTGTACTAAGTGAGGACATATCTGTTTATATTCTCTCCTTCGACACCTTACCTTTCATTCCCTTGCAAAGCATCCCTGTGCTTATTGACCACATCTCTCCCAGAGCTGGGAAGCACAGTCTAACGTCTATTCCTGTGAATGTGGTCTTATCAGGGAGAGGATAAATCAACTTCTGTACTAAACACGGCAAAAGCTCACTTCCAATGCCAGCGAGCATGTGATTAACAGGAGCTGGAAGACAGATAAAAATATCTCTTCCTCTATCTTTCAGGTGAGATGTGACTTCGAAGCAAAGGAGACTTCTGAGCTGGAGAATACTTTACAGCATAACAACTTCCTTGCTGTCTCCTATCCAGTCTACTTTTCTTTTTCTTTAAATTTTCTATTAAGAATATTTTCATATCTTCTAAAGCAGATGCTAAAGGGCATTAGCACTGTGAACCAGGGAAATGCATCTGAGAGTAAGTAGAGGTTGAAGTGTCTGAAATAGCATTGGATCAAGGAGGAGAGGGAGTTCTGACTGCCGATGGTAACTGTGGTTTTTTCAAGGCAGTAACTTTCCCTCTGTGACTGGAAATTCAGTGACCTCCTGGAAATACCACCCAAGACTTTCTTCAAAATGAGTATAAAATGCTAGTTTTTTGCAAGATTTATCATGAGAAACATTGGTAGCCACTTGAAAGGTGATTGAGCAGCTGCTGGCACACTTGAACTGATGCTTCTTGAATTTGTGCTGGTAGTGGTACAGCAGTGAACTGCGATCTTGATGTTACATGAGAATCAACTGCCTTTTGGGTTTTGCAGTGAAGAAGCTGGTCAGGCCAGCATGCGTTATTTTTGACTGACCTAGGAAATAGAGATGTCTTGGAGATCTCTTCTCAGTGCAAGACCCAGAAAGAATAAAAGGAAATGTCTTTTACTGATGAAAACAGCTGCAAATCTGCATCTGCTTCCTGTAAACTTAGCATAACTGATATGTTTCTGCTAAAAGGGTCTTAAGGAAGTCCAGAAAGTGTCATATTTTCAAGTCAGTTTAAAAAAAGTTGCAGACAACCACAGGAAGGAAAGGCTTCAAAGGATGGAAGAAGAACCTTGGCACCTAAGCGAGGGCAAAGAAAGTCAGTGGCTGATGTAGGAGAGGTCCCAAACAGCAGAAATAGTGAGGATGTGCTCTTGTACATGGCAGGTGTGAAAGTACTCTTGAAAAAGGAATGCTGGCTTCTTTGGATGGTGGATGAAGCAACATCAGTATTTGAGAAGATCCTGTGCAGCATGGAGATAAACTTTCAGAAAAAGAGCTCTGCCTTTTGAAATGCTACAAAACTGAAATGGGATCATATTTTTCCAGCATCTTCATGAAGCTAAAATTTCTTTTTCCTTCTACTGTTACTAGAGTAAAACTTCCATGCTGCCCTGGTCTTGATGAATGGTCCTGGTTTTGACGAATGAGGCTCCAACATGCTTCCCTATTATCTTAATTCAGTCCAATACCTGGTGTTAGGTTTTAAAATCATGGTCACACTTCTTTTCTCTTCCTAGATCTGTAATACTGGAGCTACAGAGAGCATCCTGATTTCAGTCCTTCCCCTTGCAGTCAACAATAAATACTAGTAAACTGCAGCTGTAAACTGATGTGTATTGAAAGCTGTAAAAAGGTTACAGTTACAAAATGCAAATTTGCATAACCTCTGAGCAAATAATGACTTAAACACTCAGATACCATAATGGAAAGCCTGCCTTCTATATTAGAAGAGCAGAATCTATGATGCACGTATGAAAAGTTTCATGAATACAATTGGAAAGACTAGTTGCTTAAAATATTTGCAGACAATTGCTACATAGTTAGACTGTTCTGCCGTTGTTACTTATCACAAGACTAAGTGTGTTCAAACAATTTAAAAGAAATCTGTCAATGAGTGAACACTTGTTTGTTCCTTGATGTGCTGCCACATGGACAAGCATGCAATTTACTAATAACCCTGCAGATGGCTCTTGGAGCAGCCTGGAGTGATTTGCTGTTGAGAGACTCTGAAGTACTGCCCGACAATAATGAGATCAACTCAAACCGAGTAACCTAAACAGTGCTGAGGTATTAAAATAGTTCCATGGCAGAGTTTGCAAACTTACATAACTTAGTGCTGCAAAAGGACACAAAGACAATGTGTTTGGGTCAGTAATTAATCAGTGCTGAAGACAGGGTGATGCCATGGTTCTGATCCAATGAAGAAAATAGCCAGTTTACCACTGATGGGTAAATTTTTGACTTCCATCAGGGTTCACAGACTTTTGTGTGGCCAGAACATCCCCTTATTTTTTGAAAAACCTGTGTTAATCTCTATGCAGTTGTAAAACAGGAAGTAATTTGTTCTTACTTGTTTGGAGAGTTGTACTCTTCTTTCTTGATTTTTGCCTACTTTGGTGATATTAATTTCTGAGTTTGCCCTGAAATGTATTTGGGATATGTGAATTTTCCCTGGTCAGTGTTTCTGTTGACCTTTTAAAGTGTTTTGTAATTGAAAAACTTATTAAAGGAGCATAAAATAATAATGTAATGATAATAGCAGATTGGAGAAGAATTTTATAGCATAAGAAGTAGCAGCTTTTCTTTTGTTGTGCCTGAAGTGTTGCCCTAAGAACTTACTCTGTAGAAAAAATGTTCAAGCAATGAAAGCCGTAACTGAAACGTCTGCCCACGTGTATTTCCATTGGTGTAATTCCTCTGACAGCTACCATGTGCAAATTTTGCACAGCCTGTGGTTTTCTGTACAGCTGAAGTATCCTTGTGCTGGTCTGAATCTTCATCTTGAGCAAAATGTCCCTTTCAGGTTTATGGATAAGGTGATCATGAGCATGCTAGCCTTGACAAGGTATCGTTTCTGGTATGGGATTCCATTACACTGACAGTACAGACTGCTGTTATAAGAAGTAAGTGTTGTTTGCTAAGGAGAAACTATTTTTTAACACTTTACAAAGGTACTGTAAATCTATATACATTTTAAACGTGCGTGTTGTGAGCAAAAAGGTATTTAAAGGATACTTAGTTGGGAATGTGAAGGTGTTGATACTTTTTAAATGACTCATACTGTTTCAATTTTTCTCTAATCTGATAGGTACCTGGTGATGTACTGCTGCATCAAATTTCAAGCCAATCTCATTTTAGGTTTCATCTGACAAGCAGTCATATTAATATCTGAAATGCCTGAATACCTTTATTTAATCTGCTGGGGGTATAGGCATTGCCTACATTTTTTACTTGCTCAGTTTTCTGTGTCAGATGCTTACTTGCTGAATGTGGATAGCATTAATACCTGCACAAAAGAG
Source organism: Todiramphus chloris collaris (assembly GCA_025345505.1). Lineage (NCBI taxonomy): Eukaryota > Metazoa > Chordata > Aves > Coraciiformes > Alcedinidae > Todiramphus > Todiramphus chloris. Next base: position 33,349,063 of record JANVCC010010406.1, read on the forward strand.
CAGCTGCTTAGAAAAAAAAATATACAAAGACATTAAATGGCAGAGGAAGGGTGGAAAGACCATTAGGTTGTTTTAGCTTCTCCACAAGCAGCTCTCATTTGATGGGCTGCAGCCACATGGTTGTTCTGCTCTCTCTTCCATCCCACTCTGACCTCACTGCACTAATTGCAAGCTTCTCAGCAATGTAAAAATGAATCTGGACAAACCAAGAATGAAGACCGAACAAAACAAAAACAAAAGAAGTATCTGTGAGAAATGGCCAGCTGAGAGCTCGGAAACTGGGCTTCCTGCTTCTAATGCCACTGAGAAGTATGTGAAAGCAGCCCTTGCTTCTGAGAGAGACTATGACCTCATCCACCGTGATCCTCCTCACGAATGCAGAGGTTGCAGCAGCAGCCTCTGTATTTAGCTGTGCAGGTAGGAGGCAGAAAATGAGGTTAGGAGCAGTGTATGTTGGCTGGTTGTGCTGGATAAGGCAAAATTCTATCTGTCTGAGGTAGCTAAAGAGATAGTCAGTTCTTACACAGATGCACTGAAGCAGTCTGTATTACTTTTATTTGCCCATGCCTCAGGGTGTTTTGCAGTTCTGCTGCAACTTAACATATAGAAGCAGGCTTTTTCAAATTATTGGAACCCTCTTTTATGAATTCCTGAAATGTGCCTGTACTTAATAATGGCTAAGATAATAATTTTTTTTTGTGACTCCACTATCAAGGAGGCCATTTAAAACTTTTGAAAGTTCATATAGCATTGATGATGTTCTGCATAATAAAATAATAATGCAGATATGTTGGCTGGGTGGTATGTTATGTCAAATGCTCCAGATACTGTGTCTGTGCAACAGCAGCCTTTATGCAGGAAGAGTTGGCAGAGGACAGCAACAAAGCAGATTTTGATGTGGACACACGAATTCCTTATTTTGAGCATATGTTGAAATACCATAAATTTTAAGGGGAAGTGTTCAGTAATCTACCTTATAGAAGGTGGATCCAGGTGGTGGGTAATGAGCAAGGACTTAGTCTCAAAAACATCCTCCTTCCAAAACATGACAATCTGTGCTGTGCTTTGTCATTAGACTTGCCATAGACTTTGTCATAGACTCTGTGCTTTAGAGTGTTAGGAAAACACATAATTGCTGTCTTCGTATGAGAAAGTGAACACATCCTCTTACCTCTCTAAATGACATTGAAAAATGAATATTTGATAGAAAATGGCAGTAGATATTGCCAGGGCCCATCCTTGCAAAGAAAATCTGTCAAGGATTTCTAACTCATACCATTGCCTGATGAATGTGTGTGATTGAACTAGAAAATCCAAATTACCTTCAAAATCATCTTTCTGAGTGGGAAAAATCAGTATTCAGTTCCTGAGGGATTAAACATGGTGATGTAAAGGTTTGAGACTCACAGTTGCATTACAGCCACATGATATTACTTCAGCCTCAAAATAAGTATAACTGTAACTGATTTACTATATTTAAGTGCATAAAGGAGAATAAAAAGCCCATGACTGTCATTTTAGGTTTAGTCTTTTTTCCATTTTGCCCTTCTGTATGCATTTCAGCCCATCCCAAGTCTTGTTAATCTTCAGTACTTTTAGATATAAACAGCTCTATTCTAACTGGAGTGTTTTCTGGCTATTTAGTATTACTTAGTATATTTTTTGATCTACCAGCCAGCTGGCTGATATCCTCTGACATTTCCTAAATCACATGCTTTAGGCAGCTTTGTGCACATAGAGGTATTGTTTTTCATAATCTTTTTGGAATGTCAGTACATACATGCTGATCGTAGAATCGTTCAAGGTCAAGTCCAATTGTTAATCCAGCACTGATGTCTCTCAGCACCACATTTACATGTCTCTCAAATCTCTCCAAGGATGGTGGCTCCACCTCTACCCTGAGCAGCCTGTTCTAGTCCTTCACAACCCTTTCTATGAAAAAAAAGTCTTTCGTTCTATCTAATCTAAATTTCCCCTGGTTCAGCTTCAGGCTGTTTCCTCTTCATCTATCATTTCCTACATGGGAGACCAAACCAACCCCAGCCTTACTCCAATCTCCTTTCAGGTAGTTGTAGAGAGTGAGAAGGTTTCCCCTTAGCCTCCTCTTCTTCAGGTTAAACAACCCCAGTTCCCTCAGCTGCTCCTCATAAAACTGGTGTCTAGATGCTTCACCAGCTTCACTGCCTTTCATTGAACATGCTCCAACACCTGAATGAGAGGCCCCAGACTGTACACTGTACAAGTCCTTTTCTGCAGAGCTCCTTTCTAGCACCTTATTTCCCAGATGGTATTGATAGTGACAGTGTTCTGGCTCAGGTGCAGGACCCTACACTTAGTTTTGTTGAACCTCATGAGATTCATGTGGGCCCACCTCTCCAGCTTATCCAGGTCCCTCTGGATGACATCCCGTCCCTCCAGCCTGTCAACAGCACCACTCAGCTTGGTGTCATCTGCGAGCCTGCTGATGGTGCACTTGATCCCACTGTCAGTATCATTGATTAAAATATGAAAAGAGTACAGGTCCCAGTACAGACCGCTGAGGGATGCCTCTTGTCACTGATCTCCATCTGGACATTGAGCCATTGACCACCACCCTCTGGATACAACCATCCAGCCAGTTTCTTATCCACCGAACAGTCCACCCATCAAACCTATATCTCTCCAACTTGCTGAGTAGGAGGCTGTGGGGGACCATGTCAAAAGCCTTGCAGAACTCCAGATAGATTACATCTATAGGTCATCCCTTGTCCAATGAGGTAGTCACCTTATCATAGAAAGCCACTAGATGTGTCAGGCAGGATTTGCCTCTGATGAAGCCATGTTGTCTGTCTTCCATCACCCCATTGTCCGCTATTTGCCTTGTTAGACCCTCTAGGAGAATCTGCTCCACGATCTTCCCAGGAACAGAGGTAAGGCTGACAGGGTGATTTTTTCAGGGTCCTCCTTTCTACCCTTTTTAAGAATGGGTGTACTGTGTCCCTTCTTCCAGCCCCCAGGGACTTCACCTGACTGACAAGACTTTTCAAATATTACGGCAAGTGGCTTGGTGACTACATCAGCCAATTCTTTCAGGACTCTGGGATGAATATCATCAGGTCCCATGGACTTATGTATGTTCAGGTTCCTCAGGTGGTCATGAACTTGATATTCCCATACAGTGGGAGGGACTTCACCACCCTTGTCCAGACCTTGCAGCTTTACTTGGGAGGTGTTGGGAGAGAGGTTTTCAGTGAAGACTGAGGAAAAAAAATCACAGAGAACCCCAGCTTCTCCTTGTCCGTTATTACTAGCCTACCATTTTTACTCTTCAGGGGGTGTGTGTTTTCTTTGACCTTCCTTTTTTCATTGACCCACCTGTAGAATCCCTTCTTGTTTTTCTTTACATCCCGTGCCAAGTTCAGCTCCAACACTGCCCTGGCCCTCCTGACCTCATCCATACACAGTCAGGCTACAAGAAATAAGAAAAAAAAAAAAAAAAAAAAAGGAAGAAAATAAGATGACTCTCGTGGTCTAAGACAAAGGCAATTTAATGAAGAAGGCCATGCGCAGAAGCAAAAGAAAACAAAGATCTATTCTCTACTTCCCATCAGCAGGTGATGTCTGGGCCTTTTTGGGAAGCAGGGCTCCAAATGTATAGCAGGTGCTCCGGGAACAAACTGATGGCCTCCCCCTTTTCCTGGCTTTTATAGTTCAGCTGATGTCATATGCTATGGAATATCCTTTTGGCCAGTTTGGGTCAGCTGTCCCAGTTGTGTCCCCTCCCAAAATCTTGTCCACCCCATGCTACTGTAGAGGGAATGTTGAAAAAGAGCCTTGGTGCTGTGCGAGCCCTGACCCCACAACACGGGTGTGTTACCAGCACCTTTCCAGCTCTCGATGCAAAGCACAGCACTGGGAGGACTGATGTGGGGAAGATTAACTGCAGCTCAGTCAGACACAATACAGTTGCACTGCATAAAGTCATACATCCAGGATGTCATTAGCTATAGGCACCAAATATCCCTGCCCTCCTCTGACCACCTCCGGAAGAAAGACAGATGGATGGCACATGAGTCAGCTGCGGAAGTGGTGCACTCATAATGCAGTATTTTATGGGATACTGACTTTGATCTCAGTTGCTATGAGTCTGATGAGCTGTGAGCTATTCTGCCACCACTGCAGTGTGTCAGCAGCCGCCTGCAGGTAGGGATGCCAACTGCTGCTGCTGACCCACCTCACCCACCAAGCATGCATCCACCTCTCTCACATCACGTCAGCTTGTTCACATGAACCTCCACCCTGCACAATTTTCCCAACTAGATATCTAAAATGAATAGAGAACATTGCTATCGTGTTTTCTCTTTTTGCTCCTGTTAGCATGTAGTATGAGCATCTTTGGGAGTACAGGATATAGCCAATTTCCTAGGGGTGTTTGTCGTATCTTGCCCTTGGCTTCTTCCAGTGATTCTTACCTACTTTAAGATGCTGAAGCACTGATTACACACTTACAGAGTGATTGCTTTAGGTCTTAATATCCTTTTGAAGTGATGTGAAAAAAACTCATCTGCTTACTGAATAGGTGTTTTACCATAAGAGCTGAAACGAAGATTTCCTTTCTAGATCAAATTCTGCTGTCTGGTGAAAAGATCAATTCACTGTATTAACAGCAACATTTTCCAGCTGAAATCTCCCCATATTGTCATAGGAGGGAGATCAAGGAAATGGTGCTGAGTCCAGGACAAGTATTAGAATACCATTTGAAAAGATCACAGAACCTTTAACCAGGATGCTCCAATACTTAATGGTTATTCTTTGTGAAAAGCTGTTCATTTAATGAACAGGATATTATCCCTGTAAAAGTATTTAAACAGCAAAATGCATGGACCTGAGCCTCTAATGCTTTCAGTTATTGTGATTTAAGGGGTTACATAGACCCTTGAGAGCTCTTAGGCCAAACACAATCTCTATTTCAGTTTATATTTCCTTGCATCTGATGGTGATGTTGTGTATACTACAGGAAATAGTAACAAAATAATTTGTTGTATAGCATACCCACTCTTTTTACATTTTCTTGCATTTTTAGGCAGGACATGTCATACCTTAAAAGAGGTAATTCTTAGTTAATTCCCTTTGTAAAATTTCAGTATTCCTTCCATCTTAGTTGAGTGATAGGTATGTAAATACATCTTGCTTTGAAATAATGAAATAATGAAACAGTGCTGTAATTTATAAATAAAACTATTCTTAATCTGAGTTTTTTACATGACAAGGATTAAAAAGTATGAATGGGATTGTTTTCAGATTTTGCAGACAGGACTATTCTGGACATATATCCTGGATAATTCTCCATCTTTGGGACTTGTATGGAAATCTCTGTCAAGCAAGAGAGTTAACAGCAGCCTCCAAAGGATTACAAGAGAACAGAACCAAACATGCCCTCCTCCAACACTGCTGTAGATAGGAGTCATGTGTGTCCGTCTGTCTGATATGCAAAGTGAGTATCTAGGGTAACAGAGTCCTTCATGACTGCAGATAACGTGTGTAATGTAATAGTTGGTGTGAGATGAACTTAGGAAAGCAATGGATGTGAGGAGAGGTTAAATCGTTCCTTTCTTATGTACAGACAAGAAAAGTGAGGAGAGGTTGGTATTTGAACTGTATCCCAAATGTCAGCTGTGGGAGGCGGGTTTCACAGAACATTCTCTTGGTGTATGAGGTAGAGATTTGCAGTTCATACAAAAAATGAGTTATGACTCCATGATGGGATACAGAAATGTGTTAGATGTACTGTAGAGATGGCTATTGGTTTTGGTACTTGAGCTGAGTTTCTGTAAAGATCTCCTTTATTGTGAATAGCTGTGCTGTACTGGGATGCTGGTTGTATATTGAATAGCTTGTTTTTCCAAAATGTTCCTTGTATCTGCTCTGCCTTGATAAACTTTCTCCAGTAAATAATTGTATGTGTGTATGTGTGTATGTATGTATTTTCAAGTTCATCTTAACAGCAGAAAAGTTTCATCTTTTGCTGTTTTTGAAACCAGCTTGAGTGCTGATGTTTCAGGTAATTGCAGTCAACTACCAGACCATGCTTCATTTTTCTCTTATGAGATGTAAATTGTTCCAGAAAACTACTGTAAGTATGGTTTCTAAATGTGATAGTTTGTTCTGTAGCAAAATGCATGTTAGAACTGCAAAGAGGTATTCAAGGCAAGTTTGTTATAAGAAGCTTTCTACCAGTTTAGGCACTACCCTGTGAAATGTTCTCATATTGAGTAATTTTATGCACATCTAAAATAGGATTGCTTCTATGTGTGAAATTAAGCCAGTGAAGAAACCCTTAAACTATGATGGCACTTAAGAAAATTACACCTACAGCATAACTTGAAATGAGTATCACTTCTAATTTCCAAAAGGTCACTCAAAGATATGCTCTCATTCAGAAACAGGAAAATAGAGAAAATAAGATATGGCTGTTACCTGCTTGAAAAATCTGCTTCCTTTGAGGTTTTTTACTTGTATTATATCTGCATGAACTGCCTTTTACTCCTGAAGTCTGCATGACATTAGAAACATCTCTGCATCTTACCTAGCATTGGCAAGAAATGGTTTTCTGAGTATTTAATCTCAACTGGAGGACCCAGAACTCTCCTTTTGTGCTTTCAGAACAACTCATAGGTACAGAAGTGCACCCCCTCTCTGCTATGCTGTGCACCAGTCCTTACCAAATACTCCTTTAAATTTAATCCTTCCATATTTTTTTACCCCTGTATAGAATTATGCATAAAGCTAATGGGAAAGTCTCAAGTAGAATCATATTAAGTAAAAGCTGACCATAATCTTGGACCTGCAGAAACTTGCAAAAACAATACACCTGAGTTTATGTAAGTCTTGGGACTAATTGTAGTCTTCTCTATCCTTGCATGTTCCTGTAAGGGGATCTTGCTTTTGAAAGGGAAAGGTCTTAGCTTTTAGAAAATGTATGTGTAAAAAGTACTGCTTGGCTCAGGCAGTCTCTTTAGATCCACTTTCATGCGTATTGTGAGTGGTAAAAGCGACTTTGCAACTGTCAAAGAAGCAGAAAATCAGGATCCTTTGAGCAGTTTAAAAGAACATATTTATTCACATGCAAAAATAACTTTGAATTGTTCAACTGGATAAAAATACTTCATATTTTTACCTTTGTTTACCATCTCACTTTAAAGCTGGAGTTAGAAAAAGGTGGAGAAGTTCTGGTCTAGCAGAACCTTTGCTGCTCCTGGGCCTCCAGCCTGAGGGGTGGGTTTTTTTGAGGGATTATCAGACTAATGCTGGGTCTATCCTGCCACTTTGTTTCTCCTCAGCTCCCAACCCCCTCCCACTCACCTGTGTGAGACCTAACCTTCATAAGTGTAAGAAGCATATAGTAGAAATGCAGTCACTGAGGTTGGAAGGCACCTCTGGAGTTTGCCTACTACAACCCTCCAGCTTAAGAAAAGGGTCAAGTGAGGCAGGTTGCCCAGGCCATGTTGTGTTGGGTTTTGAATACCTCCAAGGATGAAGACTCCACACCTGCTCCGGGCAACCTGTGCCAGTGTTTGATTACCCTTAGCATAAAAAGAAAAGGGGTTTTATTAGTTTTTGTGGAATTTTCTGTATTTCAGATTGTTCTTTTTGCTTCTTGTCCTGTAACTGGGTACTGCTGAGAAGAGTTTGTCTATCATTCTTACACCCTCCTGTCAAGTATTTTACATATTCATGAGACCCCTCTGAGCTTTCTCTTCTCCACATTAAGCAAGACCCAGTTCCCTCAGCCTCACATTCTATGCAAGATTCTCCAATTCCCTCAGGACTTCTGTGGCTCCGGACTGGGTTCCCTCCAGTATTTCCACATCTTTTGTACTGGGGAGCCCAGAACTGAACCCTGCACTACAGATTTATCTCACCAGTTCCAAGAAGAGGTGGGGGGATCACTTGCTTGACCTGGTTGCAAAGCTTTTCCTAGTGCAGTCCAGGAAGCTGTTGCCCTTCTCTGCCATAAGGGTGCATTGTTAAATTATGTTAAACTCATTCACTGGAGCCCTGAGATCCTTCACTGCAGAGCTGCTTTCCAGCTGGCCAGGTCCCAGTATGTACTGGTGCCTAAGGGGCAAAACTTTGAATTTCCCTTTGCTGAACTTAATGAGGTTTCTGTTTGCCTATTTTTCCAGCTTGTAAAGTCCCCTTGAATGTCAGAACACATACGGTATATTAACTATTCCTACTAGTTCTGCATCACCTGCAAACTTGCTGAGTATGCACTCAGTCCCATCATTAATGATTATTTTAAACAGTGTTGGTTCCAGTATCAACATCTGGGGTACACTACTGACAACTGGCCTTGAGCTGACTTTGTGAAACCAATCACAGCTCTTTAGGCCTGACAGTTCTGCCAGTTTTCAGTCAACTTTGTTGTTCACTTATCTAGTCTCTACTTTGTCATTTTGTTTAAGGAGAATGTAATGGGAAACAGTGTGGAAAGCCCTGATAAATTTAAAACAACCTCTCCTGCTCTCCTGTCATGCACCAGGCCACTCATCTCATCCCAGAAGTCTATCAGGATGTGAAGGAATGATTTCATCTTTATAATTCAATGCTGACTACTCCCTATAATTTTCTTGTCACTTATGTGGTTGAATTGTTTTGTTCATCACTTTCCCAGGAGTAAAGCTGAGGCTGATCAACAGCCTCAGATCTTCCTTGTCAATAGGAGCGACATTAGCTTTCTTTCAGTTCTTCAGAACACTGTTTGTTCCCATAATGGTTGTGATCTTTCAGACATGATTGAGAGAGTCTCACAATGGCATTGACCAGTTCCCTCACCACCACCTGGTACATCCTGTAATGTCCCATGGCCCCGAGTATGTCTAGGTTGTTGAAATGTTCCCTAGCTTGGTCCTTCTCTACAAGGGGAAAGTTTTCTTACTCTACATTTTCCCACTGGTCTCCTCACAACCTTCAGTGTGCTAAGTAGCCACAAGGTAGTAAAAGAGCTCAGCCACTTTGAGACCAGCCAGAGGAAAATTCTGGGTGGAGTACTTGACATAGTATGAGGTCTGTCTGCATATCTCACCATGAAATAGGGACATATGTGTTGCTTCTCCATAATTAATTGCCAGCCATGTGTGATGTGCACCCAGCACAAAATGAGGAATGTTAGTATTTTGATCACATCATTCCCCATGCAATTAGGTAGTGATGTTAGAGAACATGACTGTCCTTCCTGTCACCATAAAGGGTAAAGTCTTCACTAGAAAAAAAGGATGCCATTTCTTGATGAGGACAGTAAGAGGAGTTGGTCAGTACATTGTTTCCAGTATTAGAGTTTGTTGTCTTTGTAAGTCCTCCACTATGAGTGAATTGCAACTATACTGGTTTTGTGTCTACTGCAGAAAATTAGTTTTTATGTTGCTAATTTTTTGTAAGTGGACAAAAGGTATTTAGAAATGCAGCAGAGAAAAAATCTTGGAAGTATGCTTAGGTAATTTATATATTAGGAAAAAGGATTTTATAGGACCTCATTTTGAGCAAAATTTTTTCCAGCAGCATCCCTTTCATATGACTTCTGTGTCATCTGGTTCTCTGCAGCAAATCAGCATTTTCATCACAGGTGAGAAATGTGGCCCAGAGTTGACCACCCAGAGATTACAAAGACTCTGCACTGGGAAATGGACCATCCAAACCCAAGCATTCCACTATGTTCAAATCAGCAGTAAAAACTTCAGTGGCATGCACTCAGAAGTACATGCTAAGGACATGAATCCCTCACAAGAAGGAGGAGGGCCCATAGTTTATAGAAGAAATCTGGTAAAAATACATGACCATTGACTAGTATGTGGAACACAATGAGTTTTAATACTGTGAATTACAGTGTATGTATTACTACATGAATGAATGAATGAATGAATGAATGAATGAATGAATTGTAAGCCAGGACAATGCACAGGTGTTGTACATCAGACAGCTGTCAGGTCATCTGCTTCCAAAGGGACTGAGAACCTGACAAAGTGAGTTCTTTGCAGAATAGTCATATACTGTAAAGCAGAGTCTGCTGCTGTAGTAGCACAGGCATAGACTGAAAGGGGATGCTTCCTGCCTGAAGTGCAATTTTTTTGGTTTAGAGCTCAGCACATTTGATTAATTCTAAAATTCAGCATGTTTTTCTGTTCAAGCCCCATACTTATCTGTTCTAGAGGTTTCTGCTTCTAGTTAGTCTGATGTGGGTTTTCCTCCCCCTAAGGTTAATGGGATTGCCTGTGTGTGTGGTAGAAAACTGAGGCTTTGAAACGATAAAGCCAGACCGCTGTGGATGAATGAGCTCAATGAAAATTTGTCACCGAAATTTTATCATGTCTGCTAAGGAGTAGTAAAAGCTATGTGTCTTAAGCTTCTGCAGTAAATTTAGCCATTTAATTTACTCCCAGAAACACAGAGCTACTTAATAGCAGAGCTCTCCTTCCCTTCCTCTCAGTGAATGCCTCTTTATATTATGTATAAAACTTTTAAGTTTTACCGTATCCCTGCTGCTAAAGATTGTGAAATGCCTGACAGATGAATTGGTCATTAAAACCTTTACTGAAAACAAGTGTTACCTGGCACTTGTTAGAATCAGCTATTCTGTGGGACTTGGACAGTACTTTCCTGTATCAACATCCTACTAATTGCAGTGACAGTTTGGAGTGCATTTTTGAGAACCGGAGTTTTTGAGAGTGGAGTTTATATATTTCCCAGCTGAAAGCCTTGTGCTGTTCAGGGACAACTCCTGTGCTCAAGTGGAACTGAGTTTCCACAGGGTGTTTATGTGAAAACTGTGGTATTTTTTCAGTTTTGATCATGACTGGTCCATACTGTATGTGATGTGACAGACAGTATGAAGATAAAGACGTAAATGAATTTTCACAGATTTGTGAAGATTCACTTTATTCTTCCTTGAATTAGTGATTTGTCTTCATTACGAGTATTCTTAAAATAGTTTTTCTTATGAAATTCCCTTAGTTTTCTTGGGGCTTCATGGATGTTTTTAGGACTCTTTTTTCCTCTAGGATGTCAGCTGGTGGCAGTCAGCATAGAGCATGGGAACAGACCTAGACCTATGTTCACAGTGTAAAACTACTTTAAAAATAGACCAATTATACACTGTTGTTTTTGAAATATGTGTCACAGTGCCAATCCCTTTCAATCCTTATCATACACCAGTAAGTGTCTCCAGCCTAGAGCAATTGCTGTAGCTGCAAACTGTCTGGACTACATGGGAATGCGCTCCCGGAACTCTCAGTCTCTGGATTTCACTCCTGTTTGCTACCAAATATGGTTACATTTGTTTGTGCCCTGTCAGACTTACAGCCATGCACACAGATGTTTGTGGTTGCATTGGGTTTCCTCTTTCCTTTAAGTCAAGATGGGGACTCCAATGCCTCTGCAAACTGATGTAACATAGGTAGAAAACACACATAGATTTATATTTGACTGGCCTGGCTTCTGTCAGGATCTGTCCTTAGTTGTCATGGTGTTAGCCAGTGAACTACTTTGGCTCCAGCACTGACATGAACAGGGGAATTGAAACCTTTGTTTACATTGGTGGAAAGCAGTTTATTACTTTTGTTATTAATACTGATCAGATGCCATGCACTGTGTGAGAATGACTATGAAAGTCAGTCAGAATACCTTTTGGTATATGATGAAAATTAAGATTATGGGCTTCAGTCTTGCACCTACCTGACCAAATGTGAGTATAGAATATGGGAGAACTAGCTGAAAGTGTTTGGTTCACAAAGCCTGATTTTCTCTCCAGTATCAGCCTCCTTTCAGGCATAGAATTAGACATCAGTTAATGTCTAGTAAGAGTGAAACTAATTTTGTGTTTCTTTAGCAATGGGAGGCCATTACTTTTTTTTTTTTTTTTTCTTTAATCACTTCAGGGTTTTTTTCTGTATTCTCATTTCCCCCTTTCTCATACTATATCTTTACAGCTTTCTGATTGTCTTCCACAGATTCTTAATACTGCTGCTATAGTTTGGGCATCTTGTAGTATTCCAATGGGCACTATTTTGGAGATATCCAGACTTACCTACTCAGAGCTTGGGTTTAACCTCTTGGGATCATGATTTTACATCTTGTATTTGAATTACAGAAAGTGTTTGGAGACTCCAATTGAATTATGACCTTGTTGTCTAAAGCAGCTTGTGTCCTAAGGGACATCTCAAAAAGGCCAAGGTTGTATTTTTCATTTATCATTTTCTTTGTATAATGTGGTATGGTATATATGGGCAGGCAGGAAATATTTGAGAATACTGAATTATTGGAAAGGAAATAATAACTTCCAGTTTCCTTTGTATATCTTATATTTTGGTTCAATTTCTACCTCTTGTAGGCTTGTAGATAATTACATTGTCTTGAGATTGTTGACACAGATCATTCATATATGTATTGCAATAAACAAATACAGGTTCATATGTATTTTGACTTCTGTATGTGCTGAGTCTCTTACTAATTCCATTACTTGAAATAATTTGTCCTGAAGTTGTTTCCTTAGCCACTAAACACTGTATCAAGATAATCATCCTGCAAAGGGAACTAGTTTTCAGTAGCATGCAGTGATGTCAAATGAAGAAGTGCAGCTCCTATATCTTTCTTTTTTTCAGAAATTTGTTTTGTTTTGTTTTAAGTTCTGAGTAGTTTTGACAGGCCATTAGACAATGCATGACCTTACCTTTCTGCAGTCTACAAATATGGCTCAGAGGGATGATACAGAACATATACCATGATAGATACTGTAGAGGAAGCAATCTTTTCTACTTACCTTTGTACCATTTATTAGTTTTATTTTTTTTTATTTTAGAAAATATGAGCAATAGAACCTAAAATTCATCGTACTGTCTTCTTGACAATTTGTATCACTGTTTCTGGTAAAATTTTGTAGCAATCTTACACTTCTTCCAGTCAATGCACAGGATAACTCTGATGTTATTTTTAATAATCTAAAAAATATATCTTTATGGTTAATTACTTTTGCTGTTTTGCCAGAATATGATGATATTTGCATCCTCAACCCTTCTCTTCTCCAGCCTGAACAGTCCCAGCTCTCTCAGCCTTTCCTCATAGGAGAGGTGCTCCAGTCCCTTCATCATCTTTGTCACCATTTGCGGGTTTTTCTTCAATAGCTCCATATCTCTTCTACTGAGGAACCGAGAACTGGGCACAGTACTCCAAGTGTGGCCTCATCAGTGCTAAGGAAGGGAAATATCACCTCCCTCAATGTGCACGCAACACTCCTTGTCATGCGTCTCCCAAGATAACATTAGTTTTCTTTGCCACAAGGAACATAGAATCATAGAATAGTGTTGGCTGGAAGAGACCTTCAGGATCATCAAGTCCAACCTTATTCCTATCCCTATCAAAACCACTAAACCATGTCCCTAAGCACAACACCTAACTGCCTCTTAAACACTTCCAGGGATGGTGACTCCACCACCTCCCTGGGCAGGCCATTCCAATGCCTGACAACCCTTTCTGTAAAGAAAGGCTTCCTAAGATCCAGCCTGAACCTCCCCTGGCTCAAGTCCAGGCCATTTCCTCTTGTTCTGCCACTTGTCACCAGGAAGAACAGACCAACTCTCATCTTGCTATGGCTCCCCTTCAGGTAGCTGTAGAGGGCAATAAGGTTTCCCCTCAGCCTTCTTTTCTCAAGGCTAAAGAGCCCCATATCCCTCAGCCTCTCCTCACAAGAAGTATGCTCCAAACCCTTTACTAGCTTTGCAGCCTGCCTCTGTACCCTCTCCAGCACCTCAACATCCTTCCTGTAGAGAGGGGCCCAAAGCTGGACACAGTATTTGAGGTGCATCCTCACCAAAGCTGAGTACAGAGGAATGATCACCTCCCTGCTCCTGCTGACCACACCATTCCTGATCCAGGCCAGGATGCCATTGGCCTTCTTGGCCACCTGGGCACACTGCTGGCTCATGTTCAGCCGACTGTCAATGAACACCCCCCAGGTCCTTCTCTGCCTGGCAGCTCTCCAGCCACTCCTTCCCAAGCCTGTAGCGCTGCTGGGGGTTGCTGTGGCCCAAGTGCAGGACCTGGCATTTGACCTTATTGAAACTCATGGAGTTGGCCTTGGTCCAACCACTCAGCCTATCTAGATCCATCTGTAGAGCTTCCCTACCCTCAAGCAGATCGACACTTCCACCCAGCTTGGTGTCATCTGCAAATTTACCAAGGGTGCACTCTATCCCCTCATCCAAATCACTGATGAAGATGTTACACAGGAGTGGCCCCACTGCTGAGCCCTGGGGGACACCACTTGTGACTGGCAGCCAACTGGATTTAACTCCATTGACCATAACTCTTTGAACTTGTCTATCTAACCAGTTTTTCACCCAAGAAAGAGTATGCCCATCCAAGCCAAGAGCAGTCAATTTCTCTAATACAATGCTGTGGGAAATGGTGTCAAATGACTTACTAAAGTCAAGATAGACAACATCCACAGCCTTGCCTTCATCCAACAAGTCGGTCATCCAGTCACAGAAGGGGATCAAGTTTGTTAAACAGGATCTGCCCTTCATAAACCCATCTTGACTGGGCCTGATCACCTGTTTGTCTTTCATGTGCTGCATAATAGAACTCAGGATGATCTGCTCCATCAGCTTCCCTGGTACTGAAGTCAAACTGACAGGCCTGTAGTTCCCCAGATCATCCTTCCATCCCTTCTTATATATGGGTGTTATGTTGGCTGACTTCCAATCTGCTGGTAATTCCCCAGTCAGCCAGGACTGCTGATAAATGATGGACAGTGGCCTGGTGAGCACCCCTGCCAGTTCTCTCAGCTCTCTAGGATGTAACCCATCTGGCCCCATGGATTTATTCACACTGATATAGAGGAGCATGTCATGGACCATCTCCTCTTGGATTGTAGGGGGGCTTTGTGTTTCTGGGCCCCGTATCTTGGCTTGGGGAAGTGACTTTCCCCAGTGCAAGTGTTTCCATTACTAAAGACTGAGGCAAAGAAGGCATTAAGCACCTCAGCCTTCTCCTTGTCTTTTGTTACCATATTTCCTCATGAATCCAGTAGGGGATGGAGGCCCTCCCTGGACTTTCTTTTATTATTAATGTATTTAGAGAAAATTGTCTTATTGCTCTTCACCTCTAAAGCCAGATTAACTTCTAGTTCAGCTTTTGATCTTCTAATTATTCTCTGCATGACCTGACAAGACTCTTATAGTCATTATGAGTCATCCGCCCCTTCTTCCGGAGGCCATAAACCCTTCTTTTTTCTCCGATTTTAATCCAAATCTCCCTATTCAGCCAGACCGGTCTTCACCCCCGACTTGTCTTATGGCAAATGGGGATGGCCTACTCCTGTGCCTTCAAAACCTCCTTCCTAAAAAGTGTCCAGCCTTCCTGGACTCCTACATCCTTCAAAACTGACTCCCAAAGTATTCTATCAAGTAAGCTCTGAAACAAGTCAAAGTCTACCCTTTGAAAATCCAGAGTATCAGTATTGCTGCCCCCCCACCCCCATTAATGTCTCTAAGAACAGAGAACTTAATAATTTCATGATCGCTATTCCCTAGACAGCCTCCACCTGCCACATCCTCCACCAGTCCTTCTCTGTTTGCAAACAAGAGGTCCAGCAGGGCACCTTCCCACACTTACCAGCTGTGTGAGGAAGTTGTCCCCTACACATTCTAGGAACCTCCTGGATTATTCCCTCTCTGCTGTGTTGTATTTCCAGCAGATACCTGGAACATTGAATTCCCCTGTAAGAACAAAAACAAGCGACCTTGAGATTTCTCCTAAGTGCTTATAGAATATTTAATTTACCTCATTGCTGTGATTGGGAGGTCTATAGCGGACACCCACAGGAATATCAGGTATATTGGCCTTGCCCCTTAACCCGGTCCAAACACACTCAACCTTGTTGTCACTATACTTAAGTTCAGAACATTCATAACAATCCCTAACATACAGGGCCACTCCACCACCTCCCTTTCACTGTCTGTCCCTTCTAAAGAGCTTGTAGCCATCAACTGTGGCACTCCAGTTGTGTTAGACATCCCATCACGTTTCTGTGATGGCCACTATGTCACAGTTTTCCTGTTTCATTGTGGCTTCAAGCTCATCCTGTTTGTTGCTCATACTCTGTGCATTGGTATAGTTGCACTTCAGAAGAGCTAATGATCCCAGCACCTTTTTGTGAGTGTGGGTCCCATTTCCTACCACACTTCTCAGATACTTCCCTGACTTCTAAAACATCAACAACTGGCCCTACCTCTTCTTTTCTCATTACCTGCCTATCCCTTGTCTCCACTGAGAGGACAGAGCAACAGTCCTTGCTAGCACACCATCCTGTAAGCCCTGGCATGCTTCCCTTGGGCTTACTCACAGCAGGCCCAGTTATAGCCCCTTCCCCCTTTTCTTTTCCCGCTGAGTCTACGGGGCTACTTTGAAGAAGAGGGCTCTGAAAGTCCTCTAAAGAGTCTGCAGGTTGTCCCATATTGTATTTCTGACATCTGGCAGAACAAAATCATCTCTTCAAAATTTGTAGTTCTAGGTCTGCAGAGCAATGTTTGTCCATTGCTTCTTTAGGACTGCATCATGGATCTTCTTGGTACCCATAAATGATAGGTGGTTTTGAAATTTTCTCCTGTTATGCAAGAAATAGGAAATATTTCTTTCACTTTTGATTAAAAAAAAAAATACAGCTGTGTGAAGTTTCTTAGAGCTCTGAAAAGCTGAACCTAAGATATGAGTCAGACATGTATGATAATGCATTTCTGTTGTGTATGCAAGGGTTTTACTTCCATATCAAATTTATAACCAAAACAAGAAAAGACACTTGAATAATTTTTAAACTTGCATATATTATTTATACACAGATCCACAGTTTTGAAATTTTATAATTCCACCAGCTGACTAACATTCTGTTCCTACGAAGAATTAGATCCTACATGCATGCCTACAGGACATCTGAAGTTTTCTATTTCCAGGACTGAATTCATATATTAAGTCTTAAAATACATATATACATACATAGATAAGTCTATAAATATATATGTACATACATACATTTGCACAAATATATATATGCACTACATTGTCATTCATACTTCTTGGGCTAAGCTGCACCTGAGACTTTAAAGACAAAAAGCTACAGAGAACAAGTTACAACTATATCCATGTTCTGTTTACCACAGATGCACCAGAAGGCAAAAGAGAATGTTTCTTCCTACACCTTCTGAGAAGACATCCGTTTGCTAAAGCATCTCTAAACACACTTCCAAATTCATGGACTCTTATTAGAGCTTCCTCTGCTTGTTACTCCTTCCATTTCTACTTGGAAGCTGGGCTTCTTGTTGCTGTTGGGTTTTTATTTTTAGAATAAGCATGCTGAGTGGATCACAGTGCTGCTTATAAAAGAAGACTGTCTGAATACCAGCTTTTATCTTTGATCTCAGATGAACACTTCCAAGCGTGGCTCAGGAGATAGCTGACTGCCCCTCCTTCTCACTTTAAACTTTAAAAGTATCTGATCTCCCACAATGATTTCTTTGTCTTTCCTTTCCAACAGTCTCCTTACCGAATCCACAACAGAAGAAAAGCTTATATGGATCTGGAAAATGATCTCTGGGGCAATGTACATTTTCACCTTTGTGAGATGCTTCTCCATCCAGTCCAGCAAACCATTTCATCCTAAAAACACCTCATGCACTATGTGAAGCCCAACGTTTTTCTGCAGCAGCAAACTCCTTTTTTGGGTATTAAGGTATAAAGATCTCAAGTGCACATGAACATCACAAAATACAACACAGCACTGTTTGGATGTAGTGTCTTGTTCCTGAAAGTATATAATGTCCTGGGCATAAAACCTTTTTCCTATTCAGCTGTGTGCCATGGCACCATGCACAAGCTAATGGGTCTTGCAGCTTGAGGGAAAAACTATGCAAGAGCAGCTATCCTGTCCGGCTTCTAAAGCCAGCGTGGGTTTTCACTCAGTCATCTGTGATTCACTCCACAATGTGGTGCAGACATCACTTACACAATTCTCTTAGTTCTGGAGGCTTCTGGATAGAACTGTTCTACTTACTGAGGAGAAATTGATAATTGCACATTGTGGAAGTGCAGAAACACTGTTTTTAAAAAATTTCTGCTTGTCTCTCATGCATTGATGTGTAGCACCAATGTTTTCTGATATGTAACAAGTAAACATTTCCAATATTTTTTGTTATAGCACCATCAGTAGATTTAATGGTGTATGTCAAATGCTAAGAAGACCGCAGCAATTCTCTAAGATGTATATAAGCATCAATATTCTTGCAAGAAGAATGAATAAGCTCAGGACAAAAGAGCTCAGTGTTGTGCTCATGTTTGTACTTTTGCTGGTGTAGACAAGGAATAGAACAGCTACTACACCTGACAGAAATACCTCCCATGTTTCTGCCTGCTTCTGGTGTTCTGCTTCTACATTACTTTCTCTTCAGGAAAATAATTGGTAGAAAATGTATTACTGCAGGTATACTGCTAAGGTCTTATTAAAGCAAATGATATCAGGAGATCTGTAATTAAATGAATATATTTTTTTCTCTGAAGAACTCTGTCCACCCTTTTGCAATACTGTGGATTGCAAGAGGCTCCAAATTGCAAATAAGTGTGTGTGCCTTTTACTTTGTTGTACCTGTCAGTTTCCTTGTAAGTGAGAGGTGAAACTTGAAATCAGTTCTTAGTTGGATTTGGGGCAATATTTCCTTAAGCCGTACTTTCCTTACTTTGCAGACTTGCTCATGATAAGCAAGCAGATGTACTGCCGACAGCACAGTAGAATGAGAGTATGAGTGTTGTATAATACACTTGTTTTCTTTCTCCTCATTTTGCTTTTTCTTTTCTACTCCTCCAGCAAGTGTGCTCCCAGGCACTATTAGAAAGTTGCCAGTCCAGAAATAAAAACACTTCTTCCCAGTCTTAGATTTCTGATACCCATTTCATGGGGTAGTCAAATTAGGAAGGTTGCCCAAAGTAATTTCTCTGGAAAATGTCACTGTAGAAGGGAGGTCAGTGTCAAACAGAAGATCCCCGGAGATGTGAGCATCCCAGTATGAAAAAGCTAAACCTATTCATACTTTGTGTGACTGTTTTGGGTAAGACAAGCTGCACAAGGGATGGAGAACAATGGTAATCCTTCTTCTAGTACACCCTCTTTACTATCCCCCTTTTTGGACTTTGATGGGCTTTTACATAATGCTTCTCATCTGTTCAATGTTATCAGCTACTAGTAAAAGCCATCTACTTAAACACACATAATTTAAATTTCATGAAAATAAAGCAACTATAAGGTCTGTTGGGTGTTGGGGTTGTTAATGGTCTGCAGTGCTTAAGGGATTCTGAAATTTTTGCAATATGCATCATTAACAACTACATTCATGCTGGTCTGTTAAGTTGTTCCCAAAGGACCAGCTTAGTAAAAAACCATTTTGTTTCTATCCATACCCTGAAGGTGTCTCCAGACACACCCTATGGCACATTGCACAGTAATAGATAAATAGATAATATCTATTCCTGGGGGCCTTAGCAAAGCACATCTAATATTTGTTCTGCCCCCTTTGTGTGGGGCAGACTGACTTATGCCACAAATTTACCAGCACCTTGTAGCAAAACAGTGAGAAGATCTAGAAGCCTGTGCTGCCTGTCCTGTGGAAGACATGCTTGTTTGGGGGTCATCTGAACTCAGCAGCCCCTGAGAAGTTGGCCTAGGTCACTACGCTGGAGGTATAAGGATAAAACCCTTCAGTGATCAGTGGTGTGGCTATACAGTTTGCTCCCCAGACAATTCAGATGGTTCCCTGATCAAGAGAAAAAACACATGTGAAAGTGATACACATCTTACCCGTGCTGGGAAAGAAAAAAGTAGTGTTGGTTTGTAGGACCTCACAGTTTGAGAGTCATCTGTCCAGTCAGATGATTTTCCTGGGTGACACACAGCAACCCCAGAGGGCACAGAAGTGCTTTTAACATCATGAGTCTGTCCTCAGCTTTCATTTGCACAGAGCTGAAGTCATGCAGGATCTGGCTTTTGAAATGTTTAGATATAGGTCTGGAGTGGTCTTTCCTCAGACATAGGCCTGTGCTGAATACAAGGAGCCATCACCACATACACTCAGCACGTCCTGTTCCAGGAGGGAACATTATCCAAATTATTTTCAGAGTAAAGTGAACCTTTGGCTCCTTTCTACAGACATATTTGTTGTAGCAGTCTCTCTTGACTGCTATGTGAGCACGCTGGAGACGCCCCTGGATAAGGATGGGTGACTCTTGCTTTAGCAACAAATTGGATTAGGCAAGAATTCATCTGGCGCTGTTCCCGGCATACAGTTGTGATTGTGAAATGGATATAGAGAGAGATTCTCCATGCAAGGGCAGTGCCAAGCCTGTGCCTCCCTTTCTCCTCTCTAACTGCTTTCATCCAGAAGATACTGTGCAAGCCAGCCCCTGGTCCTGAGAAACCATCTGACATGTAAATGGCCGCCAGGATGCCCCATTAGTTCTGGACCTTGGATGATGAACACGAGCAGACACCAAGTGAGACTGAGAGGAGAGTGTGTCCTAGATATGAACTTCATGCATTTGAGCATCAAGTGGATAGGATGGTCTAAGACGCAGAGAAGGTAAGACCGTGACATTCTATGGACCTATTATTCCTCTGAAAAGTATCTGTGTGCTCACAGATGCACTGCCTGCTCCACCTCTGAAATAGTCCTTCATGGGATCTGTGAGGCAATGTGCCGTCTGGTGCCCCTAGTGCTCTCTGTCAAAGGATGTACTTTGGCAAAGTGGGATTGCATCTGTCAAAGATGTTCCAAGTTGCCTATTTGTCCATACTGCTTGAGGACATGACCTAATGGGTCAGTATTTTCTATACAGACCTTAATAATTATCATGGCAGCCTGGCTGGGACACTGTTGCCCCAGCAGTCCTAGTGAGCTCCAGTGCCATGACAGTGTGAGTGATGATTTGGTCTGCTGAGAGTGCAGTGGCTGCACCTGCATAGACCAGCAGTACAGATCCCAGTGCTAGATAAGGGTAATTTCAGCTCTGGCAGCTCCATCTAGTCTTTGGAAAACTATGTTGAGCTCATTGTGTGGTGTAGAAGAGGGAGCAGGTGAATTTGGGTTCATTTTGGCAGTTCTTGCAGTGTAGTTTTTCTAGAAGTCTTTATTGTGTTGGTAAAAACGTACCATGACTGGAAATGGGGTAAGATTCTAGCTCTAAGTGCAGAAGTATTAAAAGTGAATTTTTTGAGGTAGAATGTCTTTACAGCTGAAATCACTACTAGTTCACAGGAAAACATCTCACTTCTAGCTGACAGCAAGAGCCCTGTTGCTTAGTAAGCATGGTTGTCTAATTTGCCACTGACTCTTCCCCACATGAACAAGGTCATGACCTTGTTTCATGTCACACTCCTGCAAGTGTACAGTGGTAGCACTCAGCTCTTCAAAGGGCACCTGCAGGCAGAGAGAGGAGAAGGCAACATGCCTGCAATTTTCCCCCACCCAACGGACAGATGGTTTGGGGTCCATTGTATCTTGGTAATAGGGAAATCTAATTAGATATCCCGGTGTCCTAATGAAGTGGCTGCATGTTTATAAGATTTTGTCAATCATCGTTTGTGAAGACTTGGCACCCATGTTCCCTTTGCATGTGCAGTTTCTCTGGCTATGTGAGCAAGTATCTGTTATTGCCTGTAGGATTTTACAGTTTTTGCCCAAATAGAAGAATGGAAGAAATTACAAATAATTCCTAGCATTTAGTTTTTAAGTGTCTGAGTTTAGAACTGGGGAGAAAGCTGACATAAAATACTACACTTGAATAGAAATGTGAGAAAGAGACAACATTCTGTTTGCATAAATTGTGTCTTTTCTGGCAACTTCTGTATTTATTGATGGAAAGTTAAACATTTGCAGCTACTTTAACACCCGGTTAAACCACCACAGAAATCCTTGGTGATGACTGTGTACATACCATGTCATGGAATATATGCTAATAGTGTTCCGATTAAGCAGCATTCACTGCAATTCCATCTCATTAGTTAAATAATTTCTGAGTGAGATATCCTAATTAAGTGTTTTTCCTCATAACATATTTCATGATTAAGAGGAGTTTACTATATTTACAGCGGTGCAGCTAATGCTGTTCATAACTAACCATGCCAACATTTGCTAATTGTGAAGGGTATTGTTTAGTTTCTTTAGAGGTGCTTTCACTCTTGTAATGAATAAAATGATCCCTAAGTTAGTAAAGTGTTTTGAGATCCTCTGGAACGTAATGATTTTATAACTTAAAAATACCATAGTTATTCAGTTCTCTGAGCTGTCTACTGCTGTCTAGAAGCTGATTTGCTTCTTCTTCTTATTATTATTGTTATTGTTAATAATAATAATCTGTCTGATTTAGCATTGTATTGCCACACGTGGTGGGTTGACCCTGTCTAAGTGCCAGGTGCCCACCAAAGCTGCTCTATCACTCACAGTTCTCATCTGGACATGGGAGAGAAGATAAAACAAAAGGTTTGTGCTTTCGGGGAAGGACAGGGACCAATGACTCATCAATTACTGTCACAGCCAAAACAGACTCAGCTTGGGGAAATTAATTTAATTTACTGCCAGACAAATTAGAGCAGGATAATGGGAAATAAGAACAAACCTTAAAATACATTCCTCTAACCCCTCCCTTCTTCCCAGGCTCATCTTCACTCCCAATTTTCTTTGCGTCCTCCCCACCAGAGGTGCAGGAGGATGGAAAGTGGGGATTGTGGTCAGTACATCAGTACACCATGTAAAGGTCTTTAATGCAAGACTATTGCAATGAGCTGTAACACTTTGTCTTAGAAAATACTTTTTTAATATTTGATGGAAGCTTAGTCCCCACCAGAATTACAAGCTTTTAAATTCCTTCTTGAATAGAGATAATTTTCAAAATTTCTTGTTTGCATTTTCATAGAGACACATGAAGTATTAATAGTCCATCTGTAGCTCAGAGAACTTTATTAAATGTTAGTTTTTATACACAGCTTTACTTCCAGAACATTGGGTTTCTGTACCGCTTGGATGAACCTATCAAGATGAAAATGTTTCTGTGGTTACCATCTGTGCTCAGGTAAATACGATACCAATTTAAAGAACTTCTGTTAGAAGCCAAGAACAGTAGAAGCAGAAAAGTAGTGACAGAAGACAAAGGCTTTTGACCTCACCAGATTACAGGTGGGATTGTGATAGGTCTTGTATTTGGCATCAGGAAACAAAGTCTAGTTTCCTTGACAGGGCAAGTCAGCATGGGTTTAGGAAAGGCAGATCTTGCCTGACGAACCTGATCTCCTTCTGTGACAAGATGACCCGACTGTTGGACAAGGGAAAGGCTGTGGATGTGGTCTACCTGGACTTCCAGAAGGCTTTTGACACTGTTTCCCATAGATTTCTAATGGAAAAACTGGCTGCTTATGACCTGGATGAGAATAAGATCTGCTGGATCAAGCACTGGCTGGATGGACGGGCCCAGAGAGTAGTGGCCAATGGTATTAAACCCAGCTGGCGGCAGGTCACAAGTGGTGTTCCTCAGGGATCAGTGCTGGGACCGTTTCTATTTAACATCTTTATTGATGATCTTGATGAGGACATAGAGTCTACCATCAGTAAATTCGCAGATGACACCAAGTTAGGCAGGTGTGTTGATCTGCGTGAGGATAGGGAGGCTCTCCAGAGAGACTGAGATAGACTGGATCGCTGGGCCACTGCTGATGGTGTGAGTTTCAACAAGGCCAAGTGCCAGGTCCTGCACTCGGGCTGCAGCAACCCCATGCAAAGCTACAGGCTTGGGGCAGTGTGGTTGGAGAGCTGTCTGGTGGAGAGGGATCTGGGGGTTATAACAGACAGGCGAATGAATGTGAGCCAGCAGTGTGCCCAGGTGGCAAAGAAGGCCAACAGCATCCTGGCCTGAATTAGAAACAGTGTGACCAGCAGGAGCAGGGAGGGGATTGTCCCCCTGTACTCAGCACTGGTGAGGCCTCACCTCGAGTACTGTGTCCAGTTTGGGGCACCTCAGTACAAGAGAGATATCGAGGTGCTGGAGCAGGTGCAGAGGAGGGCAACGAACCTGGTCAAGGGAAAATAGATCATATGAGGATCTTTTGAAGGAGCTGGGCCTGTGTAGTTTGAGGAAGAGGAGGCTGAGGGGAGACCTCATCACTCTCTACAACTACCTGAAAGGACATTGTAGAGAGGCTGGTGCTGGTCTCTTTTCTCGGGTAATCAGGGACAGCACCAGAGGGAATGGCCTCAAACTGAAACAAGGTAGATTTAGACTAGACATTAGGAAAAAATTCTTCACGGAAAGGGTAGTGAAATATTGGAATGGGCTGCCCAGGGAGGTGGTTGAGTCGCCATCCCTGGATATGTTTAAACATCGCTTGGATGTGGTGCTGGGGGACATGATCTAGGGGTGAACTTGTAGAGTAGGGCTAATGGTTGGACACGATGATCCCAAGGGTCTTTTCCAACTTGAGTGATTCTGTGATTCTGTGATTCCTTTCTTGACAGCAGTTTGTCAGACTCTTGCTAGGGTGTTTTTGCACCAATGCGATTTTTAATATTGGTCTCATGCTGTTTTGGCAGCTTAGTTCAATTTCAATGCCTTTTAGCTTCTGATTTTTAACTTTTGCATTTCAATAGGATTTTATTTAAAACAAAATGGCAGTTTTTCATACTTGTGAACAAATTGAATGCCTTTTTTTCTTATTTTCTCCATCATGTGGGTTTTCTATTTTTCCAGTGTTCCTTTCCATGAAATCCCTGCACCCTGGGAAACAAGGAGAAGCTTAGAGGCCAGGAGGTTTGTTCTGCTTTTGTTCATCTTTTGAAAAGGTAAAGCTATTGCTGTCCAGCCTGTTCTTCTTGTGGCCATTCCTTTCATTTTAACAACAAGCTATTCAATTAATATCTTTTTCTTCTTCACTCCAGACCATTCATAGAAGAGTCTGGCCAGATGCTTGTATAACTAACATTTCTGTGTACTCTAGAGAGATATCTGCGTTGTTTCTAAAGCAAATGAAGATGAAGCTGTGTACAGTTTTTGAGAAGACACATGCCATTTGTCAAGATCATCCTTTTAGAGGCAGTCCTCTGTGGTTACCACAGTCTTCATGCATGTTCCTGGCTATGATCTCTACGAGGAAACCAGAGCAGACACTTTAGAGTCCTGAGATCCTTCTTGAAGGTGTCTGGTTGATACTCAAACATTACTTCCTCCAAGCTTAAGACAGGTGCATTCCTCTGAGTAAAAAAACAAGTAGAGGAGGCAGGAGACCAGCATGGATGAAGAAGGAGCTGCTGAAAAAAAGGCAAGTGGATAAGTGAAGTTCATAGCATGTGGAAAAAGGGACTGGTCTCTTGGGGGAATTATAGGAATGCCATCAGGGTTTGTAGGGATGCAAGAAGGAAGGCCAAGGCCCTCTTGGAATCAATTCTGTCCAAGGAAGTAAAGGAGAACAAGAAGGGCTTCTTCAAATACATCACCGTTGTGTAGTGGTGTTCCCCAGAGGTCAGTTCTGGGTCCAGTCTTGTTCAACATTTTCATCAGTGAGCTGGATGAAGGGACAGAGTGTACCCTCAGCAAGTTTGCTGATGCTACTAAACAGGGAGAACTGGCTGATACACTGGAAGGCTGTGCTGCCATCCAGTGAGACCTGGTCAGACTGGAGAGCTGGGCAAAGGCAAACCTAATGGAATTTTGCAGTCTGACAGTTTTGACTTCCCCTGGGAGGCTGTTCCTAGTCTTATATGTTCCTAGTCTAGAGTAAAGAGAACTAATTTCCCTCACCTCATCTCCATATGCAGCTCCTTTCCCTCCAAGTCCCAAAACCTTCAATCAGACTTTCAAAACATGCATGCGGGATGTGTCATTGTCTTCCTCATGTGCAGGTTATCCTGAGAGCTGGTGGGATAATGACTCCCACTCATGCTGTCCGGAGCACAAGGCACAATCAGTGTCAGGCAACTCCTGCAAGCCAGTGCACCCAGATTTGGCATTCCTTCACTGTTATAATTAATCCTTCTTTATCACCACTCTTTTATGATAAGCAAGTGGTGAAAATGTTTTATTTCAAATTAGGAGTTTATCTTGTCTGAGCAGAAAATGACTTGAAGGTCAGATCTGTCTATAGACAGATAGTAAGTATTAATTTCTATGACTAAATGACATAAAGAGAACCAAGGACTAATTATATCACAGATCAGAAAATTTATATGGGGGTACATTTGTAAATTTCTTTTTTTCTTTTCATACCATTCTCAATAACTGGGAAAAAAAAAAAAAGCATTTTGAAAGATTCTTAAAGTGATCTCAGCAAATCTCAAGATTTCTTATGTTTTATCTTGCCTCTCTAAAAGCTTCAGAATGGGAAAGACTGGTTTATACCTACTACATGGATGTAGTGAATTATTGTCACCACAAAACTGTGCAATAGCAGTTATGGTCACAGTCCACAGAGATTGTGTTGGCCATTTCATTGCATGGGTGACCGTTCTTATATTGATCGCAAGTTTGTAAGGCTGTTTGGTCTCCGTGCATGTAAGAGAAAAAAGGGACTGCAAAACCAATCAAAATCAGTGTGTGTAGAGCAAGTAGAGAAAGGATTGTGTGAGCTTATTTGGTAAGTCATTGACTTTCTAATCTATCTTGATATTTTCCTGCTAAAAATACTATTCCAGCTTTGTATGGCTATGGGAAATGGCATTCTTAAGACTTCTGAATATATTTGTAAGAGTAAGCACTACTTAAACATAAACTATCTAATTAAATATTAGGGCCAGACAAACTGTTGAAAGCACCATAAAGTAATTTCCCTATTTGTTTTTGTTTGGACAGAAGGTGTTTGATGTGCAGTCATAGGTTTTTATTTCCCTTTGTTTTTGCTGTATTGCCTTATTAATTTGTTTGCTCACATGAGCAAAATAGTATTTAGGTATTTGTTACTTATACAGGTCAGTGAACTGATTTATTTAATTGAGTTTAAAAATTAGATATACAAATATTCTCCATTCTACTCAGTTCTTCACCATTTGTAATACAGTTCTAAATAATTTAAGTATAAATACAATGCATAGGTGGTTTATTGTGTCATGGAGAGTGGTCTTATAGGAACCGTGGAAGATGATACGTGAAAAAGGCCTAACACATGTCACTTTAGCTTCAGAGAATTGACAAACAAAAAAAATTTTCTGTATTCAGATTGACAACGTATGTCACTATTAAGCCAAAAGCAAAATACCTTATTTTTTATGGTTTATAAGCTGAAGAACTTCAATGTATTTTGCTTTACATGGGGACTAAAAACTACCCATGAAAGCAACTCTGAGGTTGAGACTTGAAGCATGGCTGCAAATTAGGTACAAAGTTAACCAGTGACTACGCGGATGTAGTGAATTATTGTCACCACAAAACTGTGCAATAGCAGTTATGGTCACTGTCCACAAAGGCTGTGTTGGCCATTTCATTGCTTGGGTGGCTTTTCTTATATTCATTGTGAGTTTGTAAGGCCCTTTGGTCAATAAAGTCAGCTGAACCTCAGCTCAAGGGACTTTTAGGTGTCAATCCCCCAAAGAGTCTGGTCTTGGGATTTTTCTAGCACTAGGCATTTTTCTGATGCTTTTCTGAAAACTACTCCAATCTTCATTTAATTCAGTCATCAGCACACAGATCCCTGATATCTGTTGATCCCCTCTTGCCTCAAAAGATCAATATGCCAGAGATTTCAGCTACTTCCAGCTCTCCTTAGACTTTTAATATGCCTCATCTTTTTACATAGTTTCCTACAGGTAATCCATATCCCCTTACTGATGAATGGACCCTTTTCACTTAGAGTCTGCTAGTATCTAGAAGATTTAGTCAGGTTTTGTGGTCACTGGTGAAAGATGCTCAATATGGTAAGGGCTTCTCTTGAGCTGCTGTTCAGGGTGCGAGGTAATCTTGGTTTAACTTCTTAGAACCAATTCACTCAGCACTGTGCTTTTGCAGTGTTGCAAATGAGGGATTTTTTTTTTTTTTCCTGTGAGGCACTTTTTATCAGCTTTTTTAGCAGTGATACCCCCAGTAACGTCCCCACAAATGCACCATAAAGGTGACCATTCTCTGTGGGAACTGGACTCTTTACTTCTCCAGGCTAGCTGGCAGGGAAACGTTAAAGAATGAGCATCCCTCAGAGTAAAGCTGGGCAAAACAGATGAGGTAATGTAACAATTGTGTATTTGAGCTAATTTTTCATCTAAGCTGCACACTAAACATCTGAATTTTTGTCATTATTGTCACAAGTCTAACTTCTTCTTGGCTCCAAATTATAGTGCTTAAGGTCCTTACTATGGCATTCTCAAGCTATGTAAGAGTAGAATGAAGCCTGTTTTGAAACATTCCTCAAGAACTTCAGAGTGTTTCTTGGTCATCAGTCTCTGGCCATTTTATAGCTAAGGCCATATAGGATCAAATGTAAAGGTGATCTGATAATCAGATGCCGTAAGGTCTATTTCTGCATTTTCTCTACCTTGGGTGAGTTGATTAACCTTTCCTAGACTGTTCCTCCAGTTGTATAGTGGAGACAGAAGTATTCTGTCTTGTAATGAAGACATTTACAGATGATAAATATTTTGAAAATGCTCTTTCGGATGCAAAAGTTGAGGATTCATTTATATTTTTATATTATTTTTCCCTTTGTTACTTTTCCAGTTTTCAAAGAGTATTTTTTTTTTCTTTTGGGTGTATCAGAAAATTTTTATTGACCTACTTATTGAAGTGACAAAGTCTGTCTTTATGCTAGCTGCAAGGTGTTATTTCTACTACCAGTAGGTGTTATTTCTACTACTCCTCTTACTTTATAATTTTGGTTAGTTTCAGTCTGAAGAATATTACCTCCTTGAATTAATATTTTCATTCTTTCTAGCTAGCTAATATGGCTTGATCAACTGTAATTGTTGCTGTTCTAAATCTCTGACAGACTACCATCAGATAATGATTTTTTAATCAGGATAAGTGTCTTGCTTAAAGTACAAAACACCATGGGTTGAGATAAGAATTTAATACAACAACTCAAAATGAGAAGTTGCAACAACAACAGTAATAGCAATGAGACAATACATGAAACAAGCAAATTTGAGAGGAAATCTGAAGAAAGGTAGCATGCTTTATGAATATTCAGAGTGTTTTTCAGAGGAATGCTATGAGGAGATTCTGTTATGCAAATACTAAAAGCTTTAACCGAGGTCTGACTCCAAGTTCTTTATAGTCCAGAGCAAAATTCTGTTCCCTGTTGTCCTTCCTTCACATGCACTTTTTGAATTATTTATCTGACAATTATAGACAAATAACAGTACCATTAGAAGCAATACTAATGGCAATAAATAGAATAACAATCATCTTAGCTACAATAAACATAGCAATTAACGTTGTTACACTGAATAGAAAATGACAATCATTTTGCTATGCCCCGGGGACACAACAAAACCCATGATGATCAACCCATGATCCAGATGATCAAAAGACCTATTGTATCATCAAAACATGTATTAAGAATGGAGAGGGACTGATGTCTTTAGGATAGTAGATAACGAGGAGTATTTATTCAGTTAGAAACCTTCTGAACTGTTAAAAAATGGCACCTGTTTGTATTGGTTATATTAATAATAATTCTGAAAAAGTGAAAATGTATAGAGTTGGTGAGACTAGCCCCTTTTCTTACTAATATGTATTCAAAAAAGCTGTAATTTAGCCACAGAAACAACAACAAAAAGAAAGGTACATGGAGGAATTAAAGAAATAAGGTATAAGAAATAATTCACAAAGCACCTATGGTTTGTTTGTTTTTACACCAGTTAGAATGAAAAATGTGCTGTGAATTGAATGAGGTAGAACTCGGAAGGGAACACTTACTTTCTCCAGCCTTGCAGGTCCGCAACAGTTCTTAAAAATTTTTCAGTCTCATTGACCCAGCTCCAGGCATCTGTATGTAATTTCTTTCTCTGCCTAGACATAATTCCTGCCACAGCCTGGCAAAAGTGAGCACTAAAAATAAATAACTTTGTAAAAAGACATTGAAGCTTTTTTTTACAGGTACAGAAAATATATAACTGTGATCTAATTTTTTTTTAGTATAGCATTTTTTTTTATATTAATCTCTAAACAGACTTTTTTTTCCCCATTTTCTTGCAAATCCTTTGAGCTGGTAAATTTTCCTGAGTAAGTGGCTGCACAAGGAAGCTAGCTAGTCCTTTTTACTTTATCAGTTCCGACCTCATTTGGCTGCTTGAGGGTGAGAGACCTTAGGGATATTCAAAATGCAGTATCTGCCCTAAGGCTGCAGCTGAAAAATGATGATCTAATTTCTGATGACATTACTTAACAGCAGTCAAAATCATTATTCAAAGAACAGCAAATATGGTTCCTTATGCCTTGAAGTTAACAGGGCAGATTAAAGGGGGAATCCCCAAAGAGAAGTTATGCAATGCGTTCTCGAATATGATCGGTTTCTTAGCCACAGAAACTACAGAATGATGATCCATTTCAGAATTAAGAAAACAGAAGTGTACAAACAAAAATGAAGCCATCAACAATTGCATGTTGTTCTGTGTTACAGGCTATGTTTTGTTTGAAACAATTCCATATGACTGCTAGTGGCACAGGAGTTGAAGCTTTAACAGGGTTCCTTGTCCTACATGAGTTTATGCAAGCTCTCACTTTCAGCCACATTTCAGTCTATTAGACCCATGAGCAGCTGTTCTATTTTTCCCAGGGACTACCTGCACTGTTCCTCCCTAACCAGGGATGAATCACAAACAACAGTTTCTGACAATTAGGCTCTTTTTATTTTTCTTCTTATCATAATGGGTATCTGCAAAATAAGTATTGATTTGTGACCATCTTCTGAAAAATAGTAATAACTGTGTTTGCGTGTATATAAAATTATCAATATTTAATCCAGAAGATATAGCCCTGTAGGCTCTTGCTTACAGTAATCAATAACTCTTTATTTCTCCATGTCATGCAGATTAGCAGTTTTGACATTTTCCTGTTGTTTTTGATTTAAGGGATAGTCAGGAATGTTCATTTTTTTGCAGTCCACTGGAGGTCACTGCCTATATAGTTTCACAGGAATCTCTGTATACCTTAATATCTAACTATCTATTGACATTACATGAGTTTCTGGCTGAAATCAAAGACCAACTAAACTGTCATTATGCATGTAGAAGAAATATTCCAAAGGATTTATGTAATCTGCATAAATGCGATACAAGAAGAGAAAGTGTCGTCAAGTGTATTGGCTGGGATGGTTGGGTTGTTGGCACAATCAGGAATAGAGAGAGTTCTGATCTCCTCAGTTCTTTCTCAAGGTGACTTAGTTGATATGCTATAAATGATTTATTGGATGATTGAGATTTCTTTTCATTATTTTCCAGCATGTCCATGCTAAAGAACAGATAAAAGATTTGTGTTTGGTAGCTCACTGTCATGAAAATTTTGCAAGTTGGTAATGCCTTCTTTATTCCTTGATCTTTGTCATGACATGACAGAGGATATGAAGGGCACTGCTGCAAATTTTCTTCATACAGGAGTAAATAATCTGTCTCAGGAAGAAGCTATGCATTAAAAATATAAACAAATAGTTTTTTCCATACAGGGGTGGGGTTTTTTTTTGGGGTGGAGCGGAGTCTATTGGGCATTAAATTATGATGATTTATTGAGGCATGAACTTTTGAGGAGGCTGGTATTTCAAAGTAAGAGGGTATGCTTTATATGTTCACATATCAGATGACCCTGATAAATGTAAATATCATAAGTTTCTTCACAGACTGATATCATAGACTGGTAACATAGCATGCAACTTTCAGTAATTTTATGAGCAAATAGAATAAATGTAGATCTCTTAAATATTTACTTAATCATCTTATATTCTTTTTTCTTCTGAAATACATATTACATTTCTTTTATTTCATTTTAAAATTAAATTTTGTAATGTAGACAACCTAAGGACTTAATAGGTAACCAAATACTTGCAAAGAAATTAATTCAAATACAGACACAGAAGTGTAGTCAAGGTCACAGGAGATTAGCAGTGTCAACAGATCATAGTGATAGAAAATAAGGCAATAGAGGACTAGAAA
This sequence comes from Todiramphus chloris collaris, assembly GCA_025345505.1. NCBI lineage: Eukaryota > Metazoa > Chordata > Aves > Coraciiformes > Alcedinidae > Todiramphus > Todiramphus chloris. Next base: position 33,381,240 of record JANVCC010010406.1, read on the forward strand.
TGATCATCTAGTCTAGGAAGGTATTTGTCTAATTTGTTCTTTAAAAAGCTTTAGATTTTTAGTTAGAAATCCTGTGTCCTTTTGATATCTATCACAGTACTTCCTTATCTTTAGTACTAGAAAGATTATTCACAAAGTCTAAGTTGGGCACCTCTCATTTCACCATAAACCTGGTTTTTGTTGTAGGCACCATATGCAAGAGCATATGTTATTTCTTTCTTTCTTTTCCATTTGAAGCAGCCTCTTACATATTTAAAGACTGTCATAATTTTCCCTCAAGCCTTTTTCCTCTCCACCCCTTTGCACCCCTGGCTCATATAGTCTTTTCATCTTTAGACTAAACAAACCCAATTATTTCAATCTTTCTTCATAGCTTGTGTTTTGCAGATGCCTAATCATTCCTATTTCCTTATTCTGGTCAGTCTCCAACTTGATACACATGACTTTTTGAAGGGTGGTGCCTAAAATGTGGCATTACACTTCAATTACTTCAACTCAGTGTTGAGTAGAATGGAAAATTTCTTATGACTGATAATGGTTTTGCCATTTATTTATTTAACATTTTATTTTTATTTTTTTTAGCATGCCACTTCTCATTCATCTGAAATTTGTAGTCTGCTGCAGTCCCTAGGATATTTTTTGAAAACCTATTACCTTGTCAGTCCTTTCCCATCTGGTATTTCCTGTTTGTGAAACTGGTTATTCCCTGCAAAATACGGAGATACACACCCATGTAACTGAACTGCCTCCTCTTTTTTCCTAGACCATGTTTTCGTCTACCAAGGTCACTTTGAATTCTAATTTTGTTCTCCATCAGACTTGTAGAGATTCCATCTCACCATCATCTTAGTAGCATGCTTTCAATGACTCAGCAGACTTCTAATGCCTGCTGGAGTGGTGTCTCCTTGGTCTGGAGTAAGAGTTAAGCTGCAGCATCTGGACTTCGATGACTCATTGATAGCTAGGGGAAAGATTTTCCAATGCTATGTTGAGTAAATCTGTTTGTTAGTTACTGAGGATTTTTTTTTTTTTTTTTCCATACAGACTGCCTGGAATCTGTAGAGTTTTTGGCTATTTTGTTTCAAAATCAAATGTCATGGATTTATAATCTCCAGCTGGTGATTTCACAAAAGAAGCTTAACACCTTGGGACAGAATAGAAGCTTCCTGGCTACCTGGAACAGCAGGGCCACATCTGCAGTGAGTTGTCATAATATAGGAACTGCTTAGTACTGCTGCTGAAAATTAAGCATTCTGATCTTGCTCTGCACTGACAAATTCTATAAATAATGAGATTCCTTTGGTTTTTTTAATTGATTGACTTACAAAGCTAACCAACCTGGAAAATGTTTCAGATGGCGTATTTGATTCCAGTATTACTATTTCAGTATTTGAGATACATTGGTTGGTTAAGAATTAGTCACTGAAAGAATTTGTGAATCATTCTAAATAATGAATAAATTAATGCTTGATTGCAAGCCATTTGTGAAAAAGAGCAAAGGGAGAAATTAATTTAAAAAATGATAATTGACTCAACTCCAATAGGACTATTTACCCATCTTTTAAACCTTTATAGACCAGGGAACAGAAATGAATGTAAGGGCTTAATGTAGACTCTGGAGAAAGTTGAAAGTAGAGTTAGGATTGGACTTTTCAGTCTTCTATTTTATTTTTTTTTGATGATGGCTCAGGTTCTGTGTCCACATTATTTCATGTCTTTATTGTTCTTGAGGGTCAGGGTGTGGATGGAGGTCCTTGGTGAGCCATACAAATCTCAAATTGCAATGCCAATAGGTTTACCAATGAAGGGGAAAAGGAAAACAGCAACAAGAACTGCAGCGATGACAGTCTGAGGCTTAGAGTACAATACTTGCAACTACTTTGCAATTTACCTTGGTGGTGTGATTACACACAGTTATAATTCTGTTGCATTGACTGCTAATTCCAGAGTATTCACATAATACAGCATAGACTGGGCATCACAGAGTGAATATTAAATATGGTACATAAAACGCTAAGCACCCTGTAAGCAAATTAGAAGGGCAAGCTGATAACATTATTAACCAGGGTTTTTTTTTTGGACCACTGTCTTAAAAATTTGCCCTGCATTGAGCTAGAACAGAAGTGATTCTGTTCAGTGATTTTAACTTTTCAGCTCAGTTGCTTCTAACTGATTGCACTTTCTGAAGTTAACGGTGTATTTTCACAGACAGTATCTGCTTCTAGCAGTGATAGCACTCAATTTTTAGAGTTACTACAAAGGATTGTTGTGCAGAAAGGCTCTTGCTTGTACTTGCTCCTGCAAAAACCAAGATCCCTTCTACATCTTGTGTATGTTCAGGTGCCATAAAGTAAAAGGCCACACCAGCAGGGAGAAGCAGACAGGACAGGTGACCCTAAACAGACCAACAAGTTTTTCCATTCCATATATGTCATAGTCAGTATAAATCTGAGGGATCAAGAGGGTTCACAAGGGTCAAACTCTCTGACTCGATGACCAGCGCTCAGGGAGGACTCTGCCAGTTCTTATGCTTTCAATCCCAATCTGTGTGTTCCTGAATCCAGTTCCTGAGTCCATCTCCTGAATCCAGTTCTTATCTGTGCAGTGTGAGACTTCCTCAGTGCCTGCTCCACAGCATCAGTAATTGAGATCATAGGGGTTGGGTTCCATACTGGTTTTGTATATATTTGTGTATATCTCATTTTTATTGTTATTTTTTTCATTCAAGATATTTTAGTTTCCTTTTCCAATCCATCAATGTCCTTCCCTTAATTCCTTTCTCCTCCTCTTTGGGAAGGGAGAGGGATTAATAGAGCATCTGTCATTTGTCGAGTGACAGCGAAGCCCTTGACAAAATTCAGTGACGCTTCTTTATGTAGAGCTACCATAGGAAATGCCAAAAATATGTAAAAATAAAGAATATACCCACACCCCAAATATTGAGTGCAAACACAGAAAATCAAATAAAAAGAGCAAGCTTTAGGAGTATGAAAGACAAACTTGAAGAAAAGGACTAGGAAATCTGAACAATAATAATCTTTATGTTCACCTGTAAGTCTGATTTTCATTGGTTGTCTCAAAAGCAGAAATCAGCAGTAAGCAAATCTGCAGTATAAGGGACTAAAAAAGGTCCACAATAAAGTTTGCAAATTAAAATAAAAATCCAAGCTGTAGGCTTATGAAAAATAGTGTAACATGAACCCCAAAACACAGTTGTGAGATTGTGAGATTTTTCATGTAAGAGGACCAAAGTAATGAGTAGTAATTACATGTTACTGGGGCATAACATTGCTGGGTTGCTAATACTCTAGCATAGGATGTTTGTGGCAGCAGTTTTTTGATTTACCTTATTTTAGAACAGCAATATTAGTGAATTCTGTAAATGATGGTTTACTTGTGTATTCTCACTTCTTGCTTTTGTCTTCTTCCCATCGGTTCTGTCAAAAATGGTATTTAAAGGAAAGATACTCCAGCATTGGAAGAAAGGAGGGTTTTAATTTTAGAAAAGTGGTTTGGTATTGCTAGTGAGCTAGTCATAGTCCTCTATATCCTCTGTGTGCCTATGGTTGCACTTCTACACATACTCATTGACTGCAATGTGAAAGCATACTGTGAAAGAATATCCTGTTGTTTAGTTGTATTTTAGCTTACAATATTATGTGTATTGTCAAAGTGCTAGGCTAGTCCCCATGGAAAACTTCATTGGGTAGTATCTATTTCTCATTATTAGTGACAATGTCTTTCAGATTACTTTTTCAGTTAGAGCTCTCATTCCTATAAATCCCCCAAAATCCTTCTTGCCAGAGTGGAATGCTAGTCAGTTTGGGCAAAAACATTTGCAGTTCCTTCCCAGAGGCTGAGCCTATGGTTTGTTTTGTAGTTCTTTTGTCTAAACATGGAAAGACCACAGGCCATAAAATATGTACATTTCTCCATCCCAAAGTCTTGGAGAGATTTACTGCTCTGTGAATGTCAGTTACAAGTCATGTACTAAAACCATGTGAAATCTTCCACGAATGCTGACTGTATGAACAGGCTTTAGGGTGTTGAACCACACAGACTATAGAAACATTTGGGATTCTGGTAACAACACACAAAAGCCTGGCAGCCAGGTGTATTCAGAGATTTGGGCTACAGAGCCTTCGGTGTCCTGCCTTCTCTTGTCCCCAGGCAACTGCTGCTGCCTTCAAAGTAAGGAAAGTCTTTATGAGGAGAGGCTGAGGGAGCTGTGGTTGTTTAGCCTGGAGAAGAGGAGGCTCAGGGAGGGACCTTGTCACTCTCTACAACTACCTGAAGGGTGGTTGTAATCAGGTGGAGGTCTGGCTCTTCTCCCAGGAAACTAGTGACAGGATGAGAGGGCATGGACTGCAGCTGTGCATGGGGAGGTTTTGGTTGGATATAAGGAAGCACTTCCTGACAGAGAGGGTGATCAGACATTGGAATGGGCTGCCCCAGGAGGTGGTGGAGTCACCGTCCATGGAAGTGTTTAAAGAAAGGCTGGATGTGGCACTTACTGTCATTGTCTAGCCGATGTAGCAGTGTTGGGTCATAGGCTAGACTTGATGATCTCAGAGGTCTTTTCCAGCCTCAGTAATTCTGTGATTCTGTGATTCACCCTGCTGCATTGAATAGTGGTCGTCAAGGACTGACAGGTCTCTTGGTGGGCTTTTCTTATTTAAGCAGTTTTGTCTTTTTTTCTGCAGTTATATACATCAGCGGAGATTCAACCTCGGATCCTGGCGTGCACACAAGGCACCTCAAAGTCACCTTTGCGTTTCTCAGTACAGAAAAGTGAAGAATATTCAAGGATTTTGAGTGACTCTTTTTCTCCTACCAGGTAGAGGTGCCCAGTGGAGAGCTACTGTTTTCAGGCCTCTGACCCAGCCTTGCAATGAGAAGTAGATGTGGGCAGAAATACTTTTTTTTAATTATTGGGAAAATAGAAGCTGTAAAAATCAACACTAAAAATAAGCAAACTCTAATTTAAACAAATCCAGATTTATTTTTTTTTTTCTCAACACTTCACTGAAGCACCAAGCATGATGACAATATTGGCTGAAGGTGCATACAAATATATTCATGAACTTGTATGAAAGCACCAGTTTAAGTCCTGTGCTTGTGCTCTCTGTTCTGTACCTTAAAGTTTGTTAGTCAAATTCCAGCCTATGACTAGATTTGTTATCTGGGTATTTGCATTATCACAGATGAAATGCCAAGCAAGAGCTTTGTTGTCAGTAGCTGTCAGTTATCCCTTCAAGCCAACAGGAGCTGCTGGAGCTTTTGCTAAGCTTGTCACTGATGCAACTTGCTTTTTATACATCTGTACATCTCACAGATGCCTGCATCTCCCTAATGATCTAAACCCAAGGCATTATGAACAAGAAACACAGAGCAGAGTGTTTGAGGGTTGTGAAGATTTTAATGCATCTGCATCTGAGCTTGCAGATTGATATATTTGAAGGGTGTTTTTTTTTTTTTTAATTTAAAAAAATAGTAAGTCAAAAGCATATACCACTGCTTTACTATCACTGACTTAATAGTGATTTTTTTATCTTGAACTCATTTCAATAGCTTTTAGAAGGCTGACATAATATATTGTGACCAAAAGGAATCAGTTCAACAATCATAATCAATTTAAATCAAATGGAAGAGGGAGTCTAATAAATACTGGATACTTTCAGCCTGCCTGTGAAGAAATGACTGCTCCCTTGGCCCCTCTGATCCAGAGTGTGCCATCCAGAGGCTATGTCTGCTCTCTGTAGTGATGCTTAGCTGCTGTACTGGGTTATTATTCTTACCTTTTAGTATTTGGATTTATTCTTTATTCTCATCAGGTCTTCACATTTTGTTGGATACATTTATATATTCATTGGAAATAGCACAAATATAAAAGAGTTGACAGAAGAGATTCACAAGGTTAGATTTAGTTCCTGACAAGCATTCTTGAGACTTTTTCTGAAGTCATTGCTCCCCAAATCACCTCAACATACATTTCATACTGCTCTCTGTCTACAGTCCACACTTGTTTACAATTCTCTCTGTGTATCCTTGATAATAGGGAGAAGATGTAATTTTGACTCTCTTCTTTCCTCTCTGAATTACTGCTTTTCATTACTGTTTATACTGAAGCACACATAATTTTCCTTCTCCATGCTTTCTCTTAGCATACTCATTTTATATGAAAATACCTTTTAAAATGCATATATATGCAAGTACCATTTTAACATTAGACTATTTCTTTTTTTAGTGTCTTGTTTTTATTATCTACTTTACACTCACTCTGTTTTTCCCTAACAGCTGCCTCCTAAAACAACAATATCCTTTATTTAGCTGTTTGTGCATGATCTGTATCATAGCTGTGTTTCAATTTCTGTACTTATAATATGCCTAACTGGGGCCTTCCTAATCTTCACAGCATTATTTTTCTAGAAAATATTTTTCTATTATGTGTAAAATGCTTAAAGGTTTCCTTCTGAACACATTTCACTGGTACTGCATTTTCTGTTTAGTATTAGCTATTTCCAGGAGCTGTCTCTATCTGCACTTTCCTATCATCAAAAACATAGATCGAAGATGTACTTCTTTGTGTCTTACATTATCATTGAAAACTTAGCTAGTGAACAAGTGTTTTGGTTTTTTGTTGAACCATTTTAAAGTATCTAGAAATTCACAGATGACAGAGAAGGAAAAAAATTGTGTAGGCACTATCATTCTCTTGATATTTCAGTGTTCATCTCCAATGTCTTTTAATCCACTTATCTGCAAAAGATGATTCCACTATGATGCTTAAGAAAGAATGGCATATATCACGTTGGACAGCAGAGTTAAATGTATTTTTTGATGCACAAATGTAATTTATTTCTCAAATTTAAATAAATACAGATTTGCTATAATTTCACAGAAACCATAAATCTGAAGTTTTCACCTAGGAACAGAGCTTCAGTTTTGATTATTTCAGTAAAACCTAAAGGATGGATGTAGCTGCCTTGTTAAAGAAACTTTTTTGCAGTTTGATCCTTAGGTTTCCTGTAGCAGACTCTTAGGCATTCAAATGGTGCAGCCAAGAAGAAATAGCTCAAGCTGGATGTCTCCAGAGAGAGACCCTTAACAAAGAAACCTCTGGGCAATTATACCCTTTGAAAAAGAGAGTCAGGCGGTGTACATGGCACAGGGGGGGGAGCGGGGCACAGAATCTATTAATCTTGGTATATTTCAAGATATGTTAGGAGGAGCAATCCCCCGTGCATCCGGCGCCGTCAATAAAGAATATCTGCTGCTTAAGAAATTGGAGAATTGTCCTTTTTGGAATCACCTTGCACTCCATGCAACCACCCTTCCTGCGATCTTCACACATCTTTCACATGCATTTTGGTTCAATGGTGATTCTGGTCACAGATTTTCTAATATTTACTTGATTCCTTCCCTGACTCCAGACAGGCTGTTATCTTATTATAGAATCATAGAATACTGGGTTGAAAGGGACATCAAGGATAGTCCAACCTTTTAAGGTAAACTATATATATATACATAATTTAAATAATCTGGCCCAGCACCCTGTCAAGCTGAGTCTTAAAACTGTCCAGTGTAGGGGAATCCACCACTTCTCCCGGGAGACTATTCCAATGTTTAATTGTTCTCATGGTGAAAAATATTCTTCCACTGTCCAATTGGAATCTCCCAGGGTGTAATTTGCACCCATTGCCCCTTGTCTTTTCCATCTGACTCCTTGTAAAAAGAGAGTCTCCATCTTCTTGGTAGCCACCTTTTATGTACTGGCACATGGTAATAAGGTGTCCCCTAAGCCTTCTCTTCTCAAGGCTGAGCAAACCCAGTTTTCGCAGCCTTTCTTCATATGGCAGGTCTTCCAGTCCTCTGATCATCCTCGTTGCCCATCCTCGGACCCTCTCCAGCCTGTCTGCATCTTTTTTTTTATAAGGGGAACCAAAACTGGACACAGTACTCAAGGTGTGGTCTGACCAGAGCTTAGTAGAGTGGGATAATGACTTCTTTATCTCTGCTGGTGATGCCCTTGTTAATGCAACTCAGCATCATGTTGGCTTTCTTTGTTGCAGCAGCACACTGGTTGCTCATATTGAGCTTGTTGTCCACCAAGATCCCCAGGTCCCTTTCCACAGGGCTGGTCTCCAGCCATGTGGATCCCAGTCTGAGCTGAATTCCTGGGTGATATATTCCAAGATGCAAGACCCTACACTTGTCTCTGCTGAACTTCATAAGGCTCCTGCTAGCCCACTCCTCCAATCTGTCCAGGTCTTCTTTGAGGGTAGCTTTCCCTTCTGGCATGTCAGCTTCCCCACTCATTTTGATGTCCACTGCAAACTTCATCAGAGTGTTGTTGATCCCAACATCCAAATCACTTATGAAGATATTAAACAATATTAGGTCCAATATTGATCCCTGGGAGACCCTACTTGTGACTGGTTGCCAATTTGAGGAAGAACTATTGACTACCATGGTCTGGGTACAGGCTGTAGCCAGTTTGCCATCCACCACACAGAACACTTGCCTAGGTCCTAACATGTCAGTTTCTATAGGAGGAGGCTGTGGGTGACTGTGTCAGTAGCCTTGTAGAAGTCCAGGTAGACAATGTCCACTGCTTGCCCTGCATCAACCAAGCAGGTTACCTTGTCGTAGAAGGCAATCAAGTTTCTCAGGCATGATTTGTCCCTCGTGAGTCCATGTTGGCTTTTCCCAATCACATGGTTAAGTTTACTTGTGATAGTCCCCAGGAGGATTTGCTCCATTGCTTTCCCAGGGATTGAAGTAAGACTAATGGCTCTATAATTACCTAGGTCTTCCTTGGAACCCTTCTTGTAGATGGGGGTAACATTATCCTTCTTCCAGCATTCAGGCACATCTCCTGATCCCCACGACTTCTCAAAGATTATGGAGAGCAGCATCTCAACAACATTGACCAGCTCTCTTAACACCTTTGTGTGGATGGCATCCGGGACCATCAATTTGTACGGGTCAAGCTCCTATAATAGTTGACAGACCAGCTCCTCCTTCACTGACAGTGGGTCTGTAGCTGCATCAGTCTGAATTTTTGTTCCCATAAAGACAGAGGTGAAGAAGGTGTTGAGGACCTCTGCCTTTTCAGCGTTGTTGGTGACTAGTTCACCTCTCCTTTTTAATAGTGAGCCAATATTCTCCTTCTGTTTCCGCTTGTTGTTAACATATCCAAAGAACCCTTTCTTGAAGTTTCTGACATCTCTGTCCAATTTCACTTCAAGCTGAGCTTTTGCTTTCCTAACTGCATCCCTGCATACCCTGGCAATTCCCTTGTAATTTTCAATAAGTAATGTTCCACTTTTCCACCTCTGGTACATTTCCCTTTTGGTTCTGGGCGGACTCAGAAGCTTGCAGTTATTACAAGGATGTTTCTTCCTCAGCCTACTTCCCTTGCCTTTAGAGATGATGGACTGCTTTTGTGTATGTAGGAGAGTGTTCTTGAAAAACTCCTGGCACTCACTAACTCCTTTATCTTCCATGGAAGCTTCCCATGGGATCCCTTCAAGCTAAGCCCTGAGCAAGCTGGAGTTTGCTCTTCTAAAGTCTAAAACCTTTGTCTTGGAACTAACCTTCAGCAAGTTCAGCTGTATCCCACACTCCACAATGCTGTGATCACTGCAGCCAAGGCTGTCACCAGCTGAGATATTACAGTGCATCTCTTCCTGGTCAATGAGCAGCAAGTCTAGCAGTGCCCAATTCCTAGTTGGCATATGTAACATCTGTATGAGGAAGGAGTTCTCTAAGCATTCCAGGAATTTGACGGATGACAGGTGAACTGCTGTGTTGTTATTCCAGCAAATGTCTGGGTAGTTAAAGTCTCCCATAAGAACCAGATCTTGTTGACCTGAAGCTTGCTTAATTGACTCAAGTATTGCTTCATTGGTCTCATTGTCTTGGTTTGGGGGTTGGTAACAGATGTCTACTGTAAGGTCTCCCTTGGAGACAACCCCTCTGATTTTGACCCAGAGTCAATCAGTAGGGCTTCCACAGTTGCATTCAAAGTTATCTCTATGCATTCAAAGTTATCCTTAATATAGAATGCAACTTCTCCTCCTCTTATACACTGCCTGTCTTTATGAAATAGCCTATAGCCACTTATCTCAATACCCCACTCATATGAGTTGACCACCTGTCATGGTTTAGGGTCAGGGCAGCCCCTTAGACCTAAAACAGATGCTCTCTGGTAACCCCCCTCCCTCTCCAGAGGGGAAGAGAAAGGGAATAAGGGAGAGAGACTTAGCGATTAGAAAGGAAACTAGAACAGCTTTACTGAAAATGAAATTAATAATTATAAAAATGGAATATATACAAATATATACAAAAACAGTATCGAACCCAACCCCCCTGATGGTAATTACATCACTGTCACCACTGATGCTGTGGAGCAGGCACCAGGGCAGTCCCAGACTGGGCCCTGCGGCAGACGGGAGCTGTGTTCAGGAGCTGGATTCTGGTACCGGGTTCAGGAACACGCAGACCGGATCGAAGGCAGAATGGACAGAGTCCACCTTGGGTGCTCCGAGGAAGGAACCAAAAGAGGACTCGAGCCAAGCCAAGCAAAAGCTGGCAAGGTAGTCCAAGAGGGGATAATAGCCCAGAGACCCTTCAGATCCCACAGCTCTAAACCTAATATGGCATATATGGGCTGGAATACCTCATTGGTCAGTTTAGAGTCACCCGTCCTGTCCGCTCCTCCCTGCAGGTGCAGCCTTTCACTTTCTGCACCCCTCGATGTGGCACACAAGACCCAGCAGTGGCCTTGGTCTGCACACCAATCCTTGGTACTAACTCTAAACATGGGGTGTTATCACTGCTAGAAGCAGACACTGTGAAAACAGGCTGCTAACTTCAGAAAGTGCAGTTAATTAGAAGAACTGAGCTGAAAAGTAAAATTACTGAACAGAATTAGTTCTGTCTTCACTCAAACCAGGACACCAGCATGTTTAATTTTTTGCCTATGATATAATTTTCTGACTGGGCACAGAGCTCCGGTTCCTCCTGTTCATTTCCCAGAGTGTGTGTGTTAGTATACATACACTTTAGGTGGCTGGTCTTTTGATTCTCATTTAGGGGGACAGCTGAAGCACATATTACACTACTCTGGTTGGTCAGGTTTATTTCGCAATCAACCGTAGTAGTGATGATGGCATGGTCATTGCCAGTTTGGATCCCTCCCCCTGCGTCCTTCAGTTTAAAGCCCACCTCACCAAATTTCCCAGCCTGCTGCCAAAGATCCCCCTGACTCTTTTAGATAGGTGGATTCCATCCCTTGCTAGCAGATTGTAATCCTCACAGAAGGTCATGTTATCATAAAAGCCAAAACCCTCGTGGAGACACCAGCCATATAGCCAGAAGCTGGTGTGCGTTATGTGTTTATTCGTGTCTGTCCCCAGTCCTTGAACTGATAATATGAAAGAAAAGGTAACTTGGGCACCAAAATTCTGCACTTTCTCCCCCAGGGCCTTATAGCGTAACTTATAGTGTAACTTGATTCTGCCTAAGTTTGGGCTTACAGTGTCATTCGTCCCTACACGAAAAAGTACAAGTGGATAGTAGTCCATGCTCTTAACAAGTTGTGGCACCCCCTTGGTAATATCACGTATTTTAGCTCCAGGAAGGCAGTTGTCTTATCAAGTTGCAGCTTCTCCTGATGGCTGTAGCCTTCTTACCTTCTAGTTTGTGCTGGGTCTGGAGGCCATCTTTTGCTTAAGTAGGTGAAGGTTCAGCAGAACTTGGTAGAAGTTCATAGCTTGCAGCCTAAGATGTCAGCAAATCTAGTAGCTCATGCTAAGTAATGCTAGCAGTATAGTAAATCACACAATAGTATCACTCTAAGAGAGTAATTCTACTTAAAACGTAACTATTTAAGCTAAACAACTAATATTTCTTAACTGTCCTTCATATATATTAAATATTCCTACTAATACGTCAAAAAGAACTATCGAAGACTTTCAAGGCAATTAACTACTGCCTGTAGTCATATATACAATATTAATATAAGTAACAGAAATAATAGAGTAAAAATTAACAAGATTATCACTGAGTGGAACATGTGATTATAGACTCCCATAGGTGCTGGTGACCACTCAAAGAGAGTTTCCCACTGTCAGTGTTCTTAATACTTCTTTACTCTTTCCAGGACATGATGTGTCTATTCTGCATCATGTTCATACTTAACCATGTTGCGGTAGTTACCAGAATTGACAGTATCAGGAGTAGTGAAACCTTCCACTTCATCCTTTGCTGATTTTCAGGATTCTGTCAGTCATCAACTGGCTATTCACCACTTGTTTGATGCAAGAATGGTTTTCCTAAAACTTTAATTGCAAAATGAGATCACAGTTAGCCAATGTATAGACCCTCCCATTTGGATTCCAATTTTGATTTTTAGCATAATACTTGAATTAACACTACATCTCTTGGCTGTATACTTTGTACCTGTATCTTGGGTACTGTGAGTTCATACCATTGGGCATAATTTTTTTTGTCTTCAAAACCTTTCCACATAAATAAAATGTACTGGGACAACCATCCATATCTGTCCAATAGGCTGGTCTTAGCTGGAATAGTTCTGGTATAGTTAAATGCCTCCCAAAGAAAATCTCTGGTAGTGGTTGTATGGGTTGTTGTGGAGTGTTTTAAACATCCCATAGGCTGCGTTTAATGCTTCTGGCCATTTTAAAACAGTGTGTATATATACACACCGATCCAAGTGCAGGACTTTGCACATGTTTTTGCTGAACTTCATACTACTTTTACTATCCCACTCTTCCAGCTTGTTCATGTCCCTCTGTAAAATACCTCTCCTTCTGATGTGTCCACCTAACCTCTCAGTTTAGTGTAACTGGAAACCTGGTGAGGGTTATTTCAATTCCATCATCCAGGTTATTTCTGAAGATGTTGAATAGTGTGGAGCCCAGTATGGATCCATGGGGACCCCACTTGTGACAAGGTGCCTTCCTGAGAAAAAAACTGCACTATTTCTCAACCTATACTTTTGAGAAGTCAATACCTATGTATTAGGTTTGCCTGACAAGGTTTTGGTAGCAGGGAGGCTACAGGGGTGGATTGTATGAGAAGCTTCTAGAAGCTGTCCCTGTGTCAGATGGAGCCAGTGCCAGCCAGTTCCAAGACAGACTTGCTGCTGGTCAAGGCTGAGCCCATCAGAGATGGCGGTAGCACCTCTGTCATAAACACTGCTGTGAGACAGCAATTACAGATTTCCACCTGCAGCCCATGGTGGACCCCACATTGAAGTAGGTGGGTGCTTGCAGGAGACTGCAGTCTTGTGGAGAACCTGTGCTGGAGAAGGCTGCTGTCAGGACCTGTGGACCCATGGAGAGAGGGGCCCATGGTGGTACAGCTCTTTTGGAAAGACTTGTGACTCTACAGGGGACCAACAGTGAGGGGTCTGTTTCTGAAGGAATACACCCTGCAGATAAAACACATTCTGGAGCAGTTCATGAAGAACTGTAGCCCATGGGAAGGAAATCACATTGGAGTAGTTGATTGAGGACTGTCTCTGCATGGGAGGGAACCCCACAAGCGGGCAAGGCAAGACTGTGTGGAGTCCTTCCCCCGTGGAGGAAAGGGTGACAGAGGCAATGTGTGATGAACTGACCAAAACCCCATTCCCTGTCCTCTTGCGCCTCTGCTGGGGAGGATGTGAAGAAAATGGGGAGTGAAGCTGAGCCTGGGAAGGCAGGAGGATTGGGAGAGGATGTTTTTAAGATTTAGCTTTTATTTTCCATTATCCTGCTTTGATTTGATTTACAATAAATTAAAATAATTTTTTTTCTCAAGTTGAGTCTATTTTTCCCATGACACTAATTGCTGAGTGGTCTCTCCCTGTCCTTATGTTGACCTGCAAGCCTTTTGCTATATCTTCTCTCCCATGTCCAGCTGAGGAGGGTACGTGATAGAGTGGCTTTGGTGGGCACCTGCCATCCAGCTTGGGTCAACCCATCACAACCTAGCAGTTTTTCTTTTTCCTTAGTGTATTTAAAGTACAGTCAGTGAGTAAAATCATGTAGTTTATGCTAGGTGAGTTTAGCTGATGGAAAGCAAGAGAGGGAGGGGCAGAACTGTTCCCAAGAACTCTCAGCAATATGAAGGTAAGAATAGCTAGGAGGACTAAAAGTCAGTGTTATTTTCTTTCAGTTATTGGTTGGAGAGAGATCTTGCTGTTAAGTAATCTGTCAGAAAGGCAGGAGCTGCAAAATTGTCCAATTAATGCGTGTTTTTGTTAGATTATGTTGGGACTTGGGGTGATATAAGGTATCCTTTACTTTATTTCCTGGGAAAAGAAAGGCAAGGTTGATTTATATTTCCGTTCTGAATTATTAAGTAATTTATTTCACTGTAGTGTCAGGAATTCTCAGCTGAGATTACATCCTGTCTGGCAGGACAAAATAAAAACACATTGTCACAACTGCAGTGCCAATAGCATTGGAGACTAAATAGCATGATGATGTCAAACAACTTGGCCAAGGATAGGAAACAAATAAATGACACAGATGGGCACAGAGCTCCAATCTCTGCCTTTAGCTACTAGCCCATGCTGTCTATTGAAAGCAGCTGATAGTAGGAAAGAAGAGATGCAGTACCAGGCCATGAATGTGGTGTTTCACTGGAGAAAATAATAGGATCTTCCCCTTCACTGGAAAATGATGGCTTTTTGTAATCCCCAGCTGCACCTGTTTCCTACAGGCAGCTTTACTTAAATGTGCCAGCATATCCATAAATCCTGCAGTTATGTTCAGTAAGTTAAATGTCCTCCGTCCAGAGCTTTATTCCTATAGCTCTGCTCTTACCCCAGGTTTGGAGAACACGTTCCTGTGCTGGCAGCTGTGGTCATCTGAATACATGACTTCAAACTTCAGTGTGTAAATTGTATGGTGGATGCACTTTCTCTTCAAAAAGCCACTGCTGCTTGTCTATTTAATAAAGTTTTTTTCCCTGTGGGAGTAATAGAAATACCATGCTTCCTAGTGTAATTTTTTTTTTTAAGTTTATTGTATTTTTGATAATTAAAGAATGCAAACTAAACCTGAGTATAGCAAAGCACAGTTTCTGTGCCAAACATCCTTCTGTACAGGTTGATGAAATACATTTCACAGCCATAATCCTCAGTCACCTGATACACCAATTCCCTGTTCCATTTAAAAATCCTGGCATTACTGTAATGACTGGTGAATAACTTATATCGGGGATCAATGCTGAGGTCCTAGTTCCCTTGTTGTATTTAATTAAGAAGATTGCTTACCATTTGTCTACTTAAAATAATAAGAACGGATCTTGTGTGCTCTGTTTCAGTGGTGTTTGAAATCATTGGCCAAAGGCCAGTGAACTTTCAGTAATGATGGTCCCCTGTGCTCTTAGGAACCCTCCCCTTAGAGCATTGGGCAGATAATGATAATCTTCCCCTCCTGACAGAGCAGTGAAAAAGCAGTAGGTGTCATGTTCTGACATTTTTATGACTCATTTCCCTTCCAGGCTGACAGAGCTATACAGACTATTAAACATTCCCTTTATAGGTCTCCCATTGTATTCAGAGTCTATCTTTAGTCTTTTGTTCTAAAAAGGAAAAATTAAGATAAAGAAAATTCAATGCATTTTTACAATACCTCTCTGTGAAGTGACTGGGGACTTTGTTTGGATATTGGGTTGTCTTACTTTATTTTTCAAATCAACCTGAGGACACAGACTCAAGTAATAAACAAATTTTTGGAACAAATTGTTCAGCTGAAAGAGAAATGGGGCAATCCTCCTCACTCTTTCCCATCCACATGTCCACTGTGCACAGGAGGGGCTAGGAGAGGGAGTGGAAGGGGCTGCAAGGTTTTCGAACCATGAGGAGGGTGACATCCTCAGAAGTAGCCTGGCACCATTGCAGTGAATGTGGGAGAGATAGCAGCAAGCAGGGGAGCGCTCCAAAGGAGCTGCTGCTCTTGCTTTGAAGACCCCTTGATAGCTCACAAGTGAAATAAAACATATCTCATTGTGAGATGGAAAGCAACACTGCCAGTGTAGCAGTTTACTCAGACACATGACTGTTCTGCCAAGTGACAAGAATAATAAACCAGCCTGTATCACCTCTCTTGGAGCTCAGTGTCCTTCTGTACCACGGGATGCTTGGGGCCTCATACACGAGTCACAATGGTAGCTTGACAACTTTGCTCAGGCAAGGTGCTCTAAGTCTGCATGGGATGGCAGACCTAGGGAAAGCCTGTCTATTCTCTTTGCAGTGGTTGTGGGTTTCTGCAGGGCAAGCAGCAATATATGCTAACAATTTTTTACACAGAGACATCACATTTGCAGTTCTGGCTTTGCAGCATGGAGAAACAAAAGGAAGTACATTATGTTGAATACAGTGCTAGAGGTGATATTCTTCGGGGAGAAAACATGTGGGAGACACCTTGCAGTTTCTAGCAAATAGAGTTTGTGAGTTTTTAATTTTTAAAACTCTTTCTTGGTAGAACTGCTTGCTGATCTGATAAAACAATATCTAAAATGCACACATCCCAGTACACTCCCTGTCTTCAAGTTACCTGCCAAAGAGAAAATTCACACTTTTTTTCGGGCAATGATTCTCATTCTGTCTGCCTTGTTCTCAACTGAGTTCTAGGTGAATTCTCTAATGAACAAAAGATACATCAGCTTAATAACTGAGCAACCCATCATCAAGACAGAGATACAGTGAAGTTGTAGGAAGCTCTGAGTGCAGCAGGTGTGGATGAGAGGGTATGGGGAGGGGGCAAGGTGAGCTTGGAAGCTGTGTGGACAAATCACTCATCCAGATTTCCATTCTGAGATGTGAGCAAGAGGCCTCAATAATTATTCTAGGGAGAAGTTCCTGGAATACCTGAGGGTCCTGTGCTGGGTATTTGGTGATGAAAACACTGAGTTGATATGTAATGAAAAAAATCTCACATGTCTGGATCCAGTGTTTTGAGCCAACTCCTACAATACTGCAAAGAACACTGGACAAAATTAGGCCTGCTTGGTATAGGAGTCTTGTATTCTACATGAACAGTGTGATGTGTTTCATTCTTCTGCTGCCCCTCTCTTCAGTATTTACTGATGGAAAAACAGTTAAGTAACAGAAATGTTCTCAGTTATTACTTGGTTAAAATGTGTGCATAGAATCATAGAATCACAGAATCATTCTGTTTGGAAGAGTCCAACAAGATGATTAAGTCCAACTACTAACCCAGAACAGCCAAGTCAGCACTAAACCACGTCCCTCAGCACAATATCTGAACATCTTTTAAATACATCCAGGAATAGTGACTCCACCGCTTCCCTGGGCAGCATCTTTCAGTGCTTTACAAACCTTTCTGTGAAAAAGTCTTTCCTAATATCTAAACTTCCCTTGGTGCAACTTGAGGCTGTTTCCTTTTCTATCACTTGCTACAAGGGAGAACAAACCAACCCTCACCTTACCACAACCTCCTTTCAGGTAGTTGTAGAGAGTGACAAAGTCTCCCCTCAGCATCCTTTTCTCCAGGTTAAACAACCCCATTTCCCTCAGCTGCTCCTCATAAGACCCTTCACCAGCTTTATTGCCCTTCTTTGGACATGCTCCAGGACCTCAATGTCCTCCTTGGAGTGAGGGGTCCCAAACTGAACACAGTATTTGAGGTGTGGCCTCATCAGTGCCAAGTACAGGGGGATTATCCCTTCCCTAGTCCTGCTGGCCACACTATTTCTGACACGATCTGAGATGCTGTTGGCCTTCTTGGCTGCCTGGGCACACTGCTGGCTCATATTCAGCCAGCTGTTGACCAAAACCCCCAGGTTCTTTTCTGCTGGGCAACTTCCCAGCCACTCTTCCCCGAGCCTGTAGCATTGCCCAGGGTTGATGTGACACAAGTGCAGGACCTGGCACTTTGCCTTATTGAACGTCATCCCGTTGGCCTCAGTCCATTGATCCAGCCTGTCCAGATCCCTCTGTAGAGACTTGCTACCCTCAAGTAGCAAATCAATACATCCACCTAAATTGGTGTAATCTGCAAACTTGCTGAGGGTGCCTTTGGTCACACCATCTGGATCACTGATAAATATAGCTGACCACATTATTGAGCCCTGGGGGGCACCACTTATGACTGGCTGCCCGATTGGTTTAATTCCATCCACCACCATGTTGTGACCCTGGCCATCCAGACAGTTTTTTACCCAGTGCAGTTTACACCCATCTAAGCCATGAGCAGGCACTTTTTCCAGGAGAATGCTGAGGGAAACAGCGTCAAAACCTTTACTAAAGTCCAGATAGACAACATGCACAGCCCCTCCCTCATCCACTAAGTAGGTCACCTTGACAGGTTGATTCTTGGGTACTCCTTCCAGCCCTTCTTGTAGATGGGTGTCACATTTGCTAACTCCAGTCAGCTAGAACCTCCCCATTTATCCAGGGCTGATGATAAATGGTGGAAAGTGACTTGGTGAGTGCTTCTGCTCCCTCAGTACCTTTGGGGGGATCCCATCCAGCCCCATAGACATGTGTGTGTTTAAGTGTTTTAGCAGGTCATTTATCATTTCCTCTTGGATTATGTGGGCTTCATTCTGCTCCCCATCCTTGTCTTCCAGGTCAGGGGGCTGGGCATTCAGAGGATAACAGGTATTAATATTTAAGACTGAGGCAAATAAGGCATTCAGTAACTCAGCATTTTCCTCCCCCTTAGTCACCATATATCTCACTTATCCAATAGACGATGGAGTTTCTCCTTAGTCCTTCTTTTGTTAATGTATTTCTGGGAACATCTTTAATTTTCTTTAATGGCAGTAGTCAGATTAAGTTCTAGTTGGTCTTCGGCCTTTCTAATTTTCATTTTTGTCCCTGCACAGACTCACAGAATCTTTGTAGTCTTCCTAACTGGCCTGATTCTTCTTCCACAGGTCATAGACATCCCTTTTCTTCCTGAGTTCTAGCCAAATCTGTTCAGACAGGATGGTCTTCTTCCCTGCTGGCTCATCTTATGGCACACCAGGATGCCTGCTCCTGTGCCTTATAGATTTCCCTCTTGAAGAATGCCCTTCCTGGACTCCTTTGCCCTTCAGAACTGCCTCCCAAGGAACTCTGTCAACAAATTTAGGCCCTAAACAGGTCAAAGTCTTCCATCCACCAGTCCAAGGTGGCAGCTCTATTGACCCTTCTCCTTTCTTGCCAAAGAATTGAAAATTCTATCCTTTCATGATCACTATGTGTAAGATGGCCTCCAGCCTTCACATCTCCCACAAGTCCTTCTCTCTTTGTGAACAACAGGTCCATCAGGGAGCCTTCCCTAGTTGGCTCTCTCACCAGCTGTGGAAATTATCTTCCACACCCTCCAGGAACCATGAGAACAACTGGTAGTGATTGTGAGATTTTCCCAGCTGCTTATAGAATATTTCATCTGCTTCTTGGTCCCGGTCAGGCGGTCTATAACAGACTCCCACCACTGTATTTGTCTTGTTAGCCCTCCCTCTGATCCTTACCTGTAGATGCTCAACCCCATCATCACTATCATTATGTTCAAGACAGTCAAAGCACACTCTGACATACAAGGCTACTCCACCACCTCTCCTTCTCAGCCTATCCCTTACAAGGAGTTTACAGCTGTCCAATGCAGCACTTCAGTTGTGTGAATCATCCCATCATCTTTCTGTGACAGCAGGTGTATCATAGTTTTCCTGATGCACAATGCCTTCTTATTTCTCCTGTTTGTTGTCCATGATGAGTGCATTGGTGCTGATGTACTTCAGTTGGGATACTGATCCTGTCACCTTTCTGGGGGGAGTAGGCCTAATCCCTGCCTGACCATTGCCAGGTGCTTCCATGATTTCTAGCTTATCAATATCTCTTCTGTCATCACGTGTCACTTTGTCCCCTACCTCCACTGGGATGGGTGACTTAAGGGCCTCACTAGCAGACCATCCCACAAACATTGATGTGCCACTCCCAAGCTTATGTCTGCTGAGCCTGGTTCTATCTCTTTCCCCCTTCAAATCTAGTTTAAAGCTCTTTTTATAAACCTGTCTAACTCTTGTGTAAAAATCCTTTGCCCGTTTGAAACAGAAGTACCTTTTCTGTTGCCAGCAGGCCTGGTGTTGTGTAAACTGACCTATGATCAAAAAATGTGATGTCCAGGCTCAGAACTTGTTTCTTTCCTCCTTGTTCCCTGCAACTAGAGGGATAGACAAGAATGCTACTTGTGCACTGGATCCCTTGACTAGTTGTCCTAAGCTCCTGAAGTCTCTCTTGATTGACCTCAGATTTCATTTTTTGTATGAATTAATAAGTTTTAAAAACATGCAACATATTAAAATTATTTTTTTACAAATAGGACTTCCTGTATATATTGGTTTTTAGATACAAAACCCCTCCAAAATTGTGGACTTGTCTTCTTGTTCTTGAATAATGTTTTTTATTTCACAAAATCAGAGAAGCACAGAAAAGTAGGAGTTGGAAGGGACCTCTGGAGATCATCCAGTCCAATCTCCTTGCCAATGCAGGTGGTACATCTAGAGCAGGCCACATAGGAATGGATCCATGTGGCTTTGTAAAATTTCCAGAGGAGACTCCACAACATCTCTGGGCAGCCTGTTCCAGGCTTTGTCACCCTCACAGTAAAGAAGTTTTTCCTTATGTTCAGACAGAACATCCTGTATCCCAGTTTGTGCCTGTTGCCCCTTGTCTGTCACTGGGTATCACTGAAATAGACTAGCCACATCCTCTTGATAACCACTCTTCAGATATTCATAAACATTCATAAGATTCCCTCTCAATCTTCTACTCTTCAGGCTAAACAGCCACAGGTGTCACAGCCTTCCTTTGTAAGAGAGATGTTCCAGTCCCTTAATCATCTTTGTAGCTCTCCATTGGACCACCTCCACTATTTCCCTGTCTCTCTTGAACTGAGGATACCAGAACTAAATACAGTAGTCCAGATGTGGCCTCACTAGGACAGAGTAGAGGGGGAGGAAAACCTCCCTTGACCTGCTGGACACACTCCTCTTAATGCACCCCAAGATACCAATGGCCTTCTTGGACACAAGGGCACATTGCTGTCCCATGGATAACTTATTGTTCACCAGGATTGCAAGGCCCTTCTCCATGGAGCTGCTTTCCAGAAGGGTAGCCCCTATAGTGCATTGGAGCATGGGGTTATTCCTACATTTGTCCTTGTTGAATTTCATTATGTTGTCCTCCATCCAGCTCTCCAGCCTGTCTGCGTCTTGCCAAGTGGCAGCACAGCCTCCTAATCATCAGTAAGCAGTAAGTAAAACTTAGCTGGATTGGCAGCCCTTTCCATGGTGCAGAGGAAGGGAAGGATCTTGCACTATTCCTACTTAGTTTGCCTTCATTAAGGGACCTGGAAACTGTTCTAGAAAACTGCAGCTTTTTCAGCCCTGTAAATGGAAACATGGCAGGAGGCATTTCCTTATTGTACAGACATGATTCAGAAGAAATGCCTTGAGTGCATGCTTGGAATTTCACGCAATCGTTGAGGTTGAAAAACATCTCTTGAGATGTTGTAATCCAGTCTTCTTGCTCAATACAAGGTCAACTACAGCAGGTTGACCAGGCCTGTGTCCAGTCAACTTTTGAGTCTCTCCAAGGATAAAGACTCCACAACCGCTCTGGGCAACCTGTGCCACTGCTCAGTCTCCCTTGAAGTAAAAGAAGGGGTTTCCTGTGTTCAGTTTGGATCTATTTTTTTTTTCAGTTTGTTCCCATTGCCTCTTGTTTTCTCAGTGAGAAGAGTCTACCTCGTCTTCATTACCTCCATCCCATCAGGGCTTTATGCACACATATCCTCTGGAGCCTTCTCTTCTCCAGGCTGAACAACCCTATCTCTTACCCTTTCCTCATACAAAAGATGTGGCCTCATCAGTGCCAAGTAGAGGGGATGGGTCACTCCTTTGACCTGCTGGTGATGACTTGCTGGTGGTGATTTTTCTAGTAAACCCAGAAGACCTTTGGTCTCCTTTGCCCTGAGGCTTCATTAGAGTTGTTTCATACTTGAAAAGCAACACCAGTCTGAGCAAAGGATAGACCTTCCCAATAGTCGGTCCTCTGACCAGCTGTTGAGAAAGCTGTTCCACGGAGCTGAAAGCATATTCTGCAACATGAGCTGATTTCCAAATTAAGTAAGGCTTATGCTCATTCATCTTGCTGTCAGGACACTCCACACAGCACAGAAAGCAGCTCAGCAAGCAGAACATAAGCCCCAGGTGGCAAATCCTGAGAAATGACTTAAATATAACTCTATGAAATAGCTCTAATGGTCATGGCAAATAGAACTTGTGTGTTAGCTGGAGAGATTATTATGTTTGGGGCTTTTTTCTCCTTTTTAGTGTCTATCTATGAGACAAAACATATATTCTTCATTTTAAAATTTAAAGAAAGATAACCATACAAGTGGAAGCAGATTGCTTTTCCTGCCAACTAATGAACTCAGAATTCTTTTCTGCAACTCATCTGTGCACACAGTTACAGATTTATTGTCATTACTTACTTATCTTTCCATCATCTACAGTATATACGTCGAAGTGTTATATGAATGCCTCTGTCCTGACAGATTTTCCTGCTTCCTGGGATCAGAAGCATAAGTGTTCTAACATTGCTGCTTATTTGGGGAAAGAAGGAAATGCCAGAGTAAAACATACTAACCTTTTCTGATTTTAAAATTGTTGGCACCCTTTTAAGAGGCAACAGTTATTTCCATTCTGAAGATAACAATTTTGACTCTTTGCAACAGAATTAATGGAGTGTTGCCCTTCTGCAATTTCAGGGCATCACTGCCACATTCAGCTTTAGAGACACTTTACTTGCCTGTGCAATATTTTTGCTTCTATTCATTTTTTTCCAGTTTATATAATATATATATGGTGCTTTCTCACTGCCATGAAAAGATTCCAGCAAGATTTTTTGAGGCTTTTGGAATAAAAGCTGACATGATGCTTTTCTAAATGAACAAACATTTAATCTTTTTTAGATAACCTGGAGTTGCAGCTACTATAACTCAATATATAACTATGATACATCCATATATAATTGTAATACATATGGGAGTTAAAAAATTTCTCAAACCTTATCTTAAGTTAAAGTTAGATTGCTGAGTAGCAGGAAATAGAGGTTTTTAAGTTGTGCTTTAACATAAATAAAATATAAGACAAGAAAAAAAAAGGTAAAGGAAAAAAATAACATAAGAGAAAAAAAAAGGAATGACTGTTGTAACAGAGGACCTGAAAAACAAATTATAAATAATTTTTGCTGGTGAGATTATAGTTGTTTAAGAATTTGATTTGTTGTAATGTGGTCCAGGCTTTTCTGAACAAATAAAGCATAATGCAGTCATATAGAAAAGTGGCTAAACTTAAAGACTTTTTTCAAAGGCTTAGTTTGTGTTAAAGCATTATTAAAAATATGAGATTTTTCCATGTGAACTGACTAAGTAGTCTTAAAATGTCATCCTTTAACTAAATTGTCAGCCCAGAGGGATTGAATTATGATGAAGGATGGATTTGTTCTTGGAAGATATGAAGAACCCACAGTGGGAAAGGCCTTAAAGAGCACCCAGCAGGGAAATAGTAAACCAGACAATGCCAGGATTTTGAGTCAGCTGTCAGCTGACTGATGAGAAGAGCCTTCATTGTATGGGAAATGGGTTGATATTAATAACATATAGTTGAAATATAACCTTCAATGTCTGATATATTCTTAGCTTCAGAGTTTAAGTGGTGAGAACATTGGTTGTCTATAGGCAAATAGTAGCAGGTTTAGACTTTAAAACTGAGAAGAGTTTACTGCTTAGATTTACTACTGAATTAAAGGACCTCATAATCTCAGTTTTAAGGTAAAGGGTGATTGCTCATTATGTGTCTGTTTTCATCTGAGTAACAATCCCAGGGAATCCTTGCCATAGCTATTCTTCCCTGTCTGTGAATGATATAACCAAGTGTCACGTTGCTTCTAACTTCAATTTTCTTCAGCATCAAGGAAAGATGAACTGATGTAATTGGGAAAGGTGAATTGGTTTCTGATCACTATGAATGGACTGATTTGGAAGATCACAGCCTGGATGTAAAAGTGATGAAGTGTAAATAGTGCCCCTGATGTTAAGAACCATGTTTGCAGAAGAAACATGTCACTAAGCATTACCAGTTTTGTGTAGATTGAGGGTATTGTGTACTTATATTTTAGTTCAGTTAGCAAAAAGACACAATAAACATTTATGATTGCTTTATTCCAATTTTACTCTGGGTTTGAGAAAATATATGATGCCTGTTGGCATAGAGCACATTGTTTCAAAATACCTTAAATAAATATAAAATAAGGGAATTAATTACAAGGGTGCAGTATTTTTAATTATTTATGAAAAATCTGAAAGTTGGGTTTCCAGTGCTGTAAAACTCTGGTCTGAGAAGAAAGACAGATTGGCACTTAGAGCTGAGGGACAGGGGATATACAGCGGGATATTTGGTAGCTTAAACCTGGTGTTAGCTAGTTGTCAAGAAGAAGTAAGTTATGAGCATGTGATATGCAAGATGGAGAGGTAACATTAAAGAGATGCGTAATAGTAGTACTACCTCCCAGTGTTAAATAATGGGGCAAATGGTCATATTAATGGAGAAAGCCTTTGCACATTTGGCTCTAGGTGTCAGAACAGTCTGCAAACCTCTGTGTGGTGGGTTGATTCTGGCTGGCAGCTGAGCCCTCACCCAATTGCTTGCTCACTCTCCTGCAGTGGGATGGGGAGAGAATCAGAAAGGCAAAAGTGAAAAAACTCATGGGTGAAGATAAAGATAGCTCAGTATATGAAGGGGAAAAAAGGAAAAACCCAATGTGGTGCACAGGCAATCACAGCGGACTGATGCCCACCCAGTCTCTGAGCAACTGTTGCCATGTTAAAATTGGCCCCAGATTAAATGCAGAGTATAATGTTACATGGTACAAAATATCTCTTTGGTTCATTTGGGCCAGCTATCCTGGCTGTGTTTCCTCACAGGCTCTTTACCACCCCTGACACAGTGACAGTGGGAGCAGACTGAGAAACAGAGATGGCTTTGATGCTGTGCAAGTTCTGTCCAGCAATAACCAAAATATTACTGTGTTATCAACACCGGTTTTGGTTGCAAATCTAAATCACAACACAATACAGACTGCTGTGAAGAAAATTTACCCCGAGACAGCCAGATGCAGTACATTCTGTTAGACTATTAGTTGAAACCAGTACACAGGATAAAGGAAAGGGCTGGTCATGCTGAGATGGCATGGCTGGAAGGAAGTTCTGTGTGTTGTCACTCACACAGAGATGTGCCAAAATACTTAAGTTCTCTTGTAAATTCATTTAGAACAGCATTTACTACACTACATCACTGAAGACGAGTTTCATGCTTATATAACAACTTGTAGAACACAGTTCTTTGCCTTTCTCTGCATTTTTCACTAGCACTTGAGTCCACAAAAGGTGTGTTTTTGAAAGCTCTTTATAGGTGGAAGAACTTCTCTCCTGCTAAATGCAAAAGTTACTGCTCTTCTTCATGTCAAATGTAGGTTTAAATACAAGGAAGGACCTGTAGCCTGTACAAGGAACGTGTACAAGGAAGGACACTGTAGCCAGATCAGTTTTTGGTTTTCTTGTAGGTGCAATTGCCCTTTCACACTCACAGGTGGTAAATTTGCTTTTGTGCAGGATCAATACTTGGTCAATGATTTGGACTGGTTTTGATGAATGTTTAACTGCCTGCTTGGTGGTTCAGGGTTTGTATTGATGTAACATGGTGGAGCAAAAGAATAAAGGGGATTTTTGGATACTGAGGGAAGGTGAGTTGGGTGGGTGGGTTGACACATATATGTCATTGGATTTCAGGTATGCACAGCCTTTAATTATGGCAGCTCAGAGAGAAGGGCAGAGTGAATACTAGTAGTGCATACTAGTAGTGCATACTAGTAGTGCATACTAGTAGTATGCCAGATAGGCAGTTTGTACCTGCCTGTGTAGATCTCTCTCCTAACATAAAGTTGAGCATTGCTTTCCCCAAGCCAAAGGGGTTCCTAGAAATCTTTGACAATGTGTGAATATTCCAAAACATCCACTTTTCTTCTTCAATGTCAGTTTTGGAATTGCAAATTCCTGTCTGCATCCATCCTCAGTACTTGTGAGACATTGTTACAGATTGGTCATAGGGACAGCCAGAACCCCTCCTCATCCCATCCTCAGTGGCCCCTTCCCTACATGGGTAGATAGGTTGATGTTACAGAGGGTGTGGGATCCTAAGAGAGGCAATCCAGTCTTTGGGGACCAACAGGAATTTCCCATGGTGGCCAGATATGTGGTGCGGTTTAAGGGCAAGAACAGAACAACCAGAAAGAAATCAGATGCTTCCAATATAGAAGCAATCTCTGCCACTCTTGGGTGAGAACAAATTGGGACATTGCTTCTGCGTGGCAGTACAAGGCTTCAGTCTCTCTTGGGAGCTGTGGATATGTCTTGGTTTTAATTTAGGAGGGAGGATTTGGACAAAGCAAGTGAAGAGTTAATCGGCTCATGAAATAGAAGTCTGGACAACCAATTATATTGACAATCAGTATTTGTCACTTTCCTAAAAAATCACGTCAACAAGACTTGAAATCTGACAAAAGTATGAAACTCAAAATCCACAAAGACAACTTTTCTGAAGACAGCTGTCCTTTCATAGATGTCCGCTTTTAGGTGCAGAGAGTGATACTTCTGCATAGAATTCACTTGAGAGGTACTTTTACATAGAACTAACATTCATTATTACTCCTTGCGCAACTGTCTCTTTAATATCCTGGTTTACATATACACATGTTGTAGTTTGAGAATAACTATTTGTTCCCCCACATTCATTCTAACTAAGAATATTAATTATTGCCATTTAAAAAAACTTAATTTGAGATATCTCAGAAGGTAATAATGGCACTTTCTTTCATTGCTGGTGTTCAACACTTTTGAATTTGGATTCCAAAGAGAAATTTCTAGGATAAGTGATCTGAGGTCTCTGACATACTTCTCTAGGCATGACTTTTCTGACAAGTATTCATTGTGTAGCCTTCACTACAATAGCAGTGAATGAACTCTATTCTAATTTAGAGGAAAGTTTGAAGTGAGGATTGTACCGACAAAGTATTCTATAAGAAAATGGATAAAATTGAAGGAAAACTTTTTATTTCATTACAATTAATAACTCATCTGTGGGTGCTGAAAGTGTACTCTTATCCTAGACAGGAAGATAAAGATAGGATGAAGGTAAATTGTAAGGTACAAAACGATTTAATTCAGTTTAACATTTATCTTATAGACCAAGGACTTCAAAAGTCAAGAGATATCTCTCTGCTCTGCAGAGAAATTAAGTTTTCCCTAGACCTCTATGTCCTTTGAATTTTGTAGTGATACCGATATATATGTTTTTGTTTGGCTGGCAGCCATGGTAAAACATGCCAAATAGTTACATAATTTATAGAAGGCTTTCAACCACTCCGCTTCCTCAAACATCAAAAAATATACCCATCTTTAAATATGCAAATTGAGAAATAGATTTTATGTAGGAAATCATTGATATTTTTCCTTTGATGACACAATATTTTGAAAAGCAAGTATTGCTCCTGTCTTTAAGGTGAAGGGTGATAGATTTTTACCAAAGTGTTTTCCTGGATTCTCTATCTGCTTTTGTTCTTACCAAGCATGGCTTAAATCTTTTTATCTATGCCTCACCACCATAAGGCAGGCTGAATATTTTTATCAGCACAGGCTTTACTGATTTCTAAACAGTCAGCAGTACAACTATTAGCCTTTTCAAGTCCACATCAAAGATTCCATCTGGTAATAGTGGTGGTCATGTTTACAGTGCTCTCTAGGTTGTAGCTGGACAAGTGTTCAGTAGAAACAATGGGGACTGGGCTTCAAACATTTTCTGATAAAAGGGTCTATCTGCTAAATTTAAAAGGAAAAGAATTCCTGGGAGGACAGACAAGAAGTGATATTTGTGTATTGATTCCTCTGAATGAGCAGACTCACGATTTATGTCTCCTTTAAGGACATAAACCTAAAAAAGTCAATAACCTGCTTAGAAGGTCTGCTAAAGTTTTCCTTTTCTTCCTACTCTACCATCCTATCCTTTGCTCCAGCACAAAATTCATTTTGCTTTGTTTTGCTGTTTATTTGCCTGACATTGAATATCTTTTATATTTTGTTTCCCATAAAATTAAAATAAATTAGTTACTTCATCTTTCATGCTTTTAAAACACACATTATTTCAGTAGCATTGTTATGAATGCTTTAGTGTTATATGACTAACTCTGGTGAGTTATTTTTTTCTTAAAGTGAGGTTTTTTTGGTTGCATACCATGGCTTCCTTAATGGAAATATGAATAATTAATGAAATGTTCTGACATTCTCTGATACTATCAAGACTCATTCACTTTCCATGGGATATTAAGGGAAGCTGTCTCCCTGAACAGCTATATCTTTCAATTAGTTACTAAAATCCCTAGTGAAAATGCAGTTAGAATTGTTCTGTTTCATAGGACTCCACTGTTTTCACTGAGAAATTTATTTATTTATTTATTTATTTATCTGTTATTATAGAGTTATTTAAAACTGTTGTACACATAACAATGAAAAATGGGATAACAGTACTATGTACCACACTTTGAAATATGCTTATTTTAATGTGAACATTTTTTCCTTCTCTAAAACTCTGCTTATTCTGAATACATAAGCAAGGCAGAAAACCCCAAAGAAAAGAATGTAATAAAAAAGACCCAAAACAAACAACAGCTGAATTATTTTGAAGAGCTGATCTTGTTACTGTCTTTCTCTTTCATCTGTCAAAGTCTTTGTGACTTAATCTAATTTTTCTGATTAATCTGACTCTTGCCTGACATTACAGTGGAGTGGACAGAGGGTACATCAAATACCAACATTAGCTTCAGCTGTACTCTGTGTATGAAAGGAACTTCCTGTTCGAACTGTAGAGGAGTGTGGCAGGAGCACAGACACCATATCCACAGCTCCAAAGAGAGGCTCAGGGATTGCATTGCCAACTCACTGAGGCAGAAGTATTGTCCCTATTTGTTCCCACCCAAGAGTGGCAGAGGCTGCTTGTACTGGAAGCAATTTGAGATTGCCTCTAGGAATATTAGTCCATGTCAAAGACCTTGAAAAAAATTGGCCTTTCTGGACATCTAATAAGCTTTATTTTTTCTCATCTGTACTAGTATTTGCATTTTGCTTTTTCTGCATTCTGTCTATATTCCATGTGCCTGCATATATTTGAGCACAGAGAGGATTGTATATTACCCACAGCATTCTGCAATAACTTCAGCTTATGTGCCTGTGTGTTCAACTTGTTTCTCCCTTGTCCTGATGTCCTTATGATAACAGCAACAAAAAAATCCGTATTTTACAGAAAAAGCAAGGCCTAAAATCCTTTAATTTTTAAAGAATTCCTCCTTGGTCTCCTACTGAGTCACAAAATGAAGCAAAGGATAATCCAAATTAAAATTAGAACTGAGTTCCTGCAAAACCTAAATTATTTTTGCTTGCATTGTTTTTCATTAACTTTTTCCTCAAGATACAAATCATTATGCAACTCAGAGAGCTCCTGTCAGTGCTGAGTCTGCTCCCTTTCTGCTCATTCTGACAAGTAGCTAGGCAATTCAGTCACGTATGACACTGCCAGAATGAAGCTACAAGCCTCACAACCTTGTGAAAAGGACAAGGAGCAGGTGACACTGTATTACAGGGCAGAGGAAAGAAACTGAGGACAAGCAATGATCAACCTGGGGTGAGGTTTGAAAGGAAAGAACCACCAGTGGTAGCAGCCTCAGAAGGAATTTGAATCTTTCAGCAGATCCTGTGCTGATACATTAAATAAATTAATGCATAATGTCCTGTATAATCTAATTGTTATGGTTTCCTTTATAGCATAGCAATTATAAAACATTTACTAAGTTGTTTGTTGCATCATTAGACCTGACCTTAACTCACCAAGTACATAAATAAAGCATTGTCTTAGCTTTATTTTACACTTCTCACACAAGTAATAATGGTGTCACTCTACAAAGCAGATGACCCCACTGCAGTGATCATATGTCATTCAAATAATTAGTCCCAAAACCTTTGTCAGAGCTCTTCAGGAGAGTAATGACAAATTTTAAAAATAGGTACTAAACTAATTAAGGGCTTGCAAATGCAGTGGGAGTAAAAGGTCAGTTTAGTCTTTGCAAAAAGTTAATAGCAGGACGTCATGTGGATGTGTGCTCAGAATGTTATTTATTTTGTCTATATATTAGAACATATTAGTAACCTCAATCAATCTGAAGCATGGGGGCTGGTGTGGCCAATGGCCAAGTTTTGAGGAATTTCCTGCTTCTCTGTGCACACCTAAGATTCCATATGAGTGAAGCAGTGAACAGAAGCATCCCTTAGGTCTGGGCAAATGGCATAACTTCAGAAGGTGAAACCTGCTTCTTAGGAAGCGTATGCAGTAGGTGGGGCAGGAAAGGCCACTAGTGTGAACCAGCCACATTTTGGGAATTTACTAAAATAAATGCAAGTATTAACCATGGGTATAAATCAATTAATGGTGCAAAGATAAAATACAGAAGATGAAAACCAAACATGCAGTTGCTAAACCTTGGTACTTTTAAAGGTGACTGTGAATTCAGTTTTGAGGGAAAAGCAGCTTTTAGCAGCACTGTTTTCCATGTGGCTTTTTCATAAGGAATGAATTGTGTTAGTGATATTTAGCAAAAAGGATCTGGAATGCTTACCTGTTTTTTTGTTTGTTTGCTTGTTTGTTTTCTTTTTTCTTTTTTTTTTTTAATGAGTAAATTATGCTTTTATTGCATTCTGCTCTTAAACTTCTTTAGTATAGTGACAGGTTTAAAAGAAAAGAAAGATAACAGATATAAAAGCCCCAGATGCTCAACCAGTAAGTCCACGTTTGGTTCTCCAAACAGTATCTTGAGAAATACTACTGTGGTTGCTCAGATAGCATCATTTTGCACACGTTAAGGCCTTCATATACTGTTTTTTAGTAATGAGTTTGTTTTTTGTTGTTAGTAGCCCTGTGGGCTGTTCCAAAGCCACTTGCATTTGAAACTCCAGCAGCAAGAACCCTTGACAATGTGTGGCTTCTGCTTCCCATGTTCTTTGGGAATAATCATGACAATCAATTGACCTTCTGACAACTTAGTGCACATGTGCCTGCATTGTGTCCCAAAGGCAGGGGACACCAGAAGCTTAAAATCTAGGACATTCTGGGAGGGTGCAACTGGTGGAAAGTACCAGAATATTACATAACCCAAGGTGGTTATGTAAGTATCAGGCAAAATTCAATTATCTCAGACCCTATATATAGTTATCCTAAGCAAGACCCTTTGACTCTCCTGGATTGCAGTGAGCTGTAACCAGCATCTCCCCTGAGCTGGGACTCCTCTCAGAACCACCTGCCAGCACAGCAGGCCAGTGCGAGTCAACCTCTCTGAGACTCAATTATTGCCCCCTGAGGAATGCCATTGCATTGTGAATAGTTACTCCAAATGAGAAAGAGGGAAATTTTTATAGGTGAGCCTCTTCCATCCACTTGTCTACCTATCTACACGTTTGATTGTACACATTCACCTTCATAAAGTAAATGGGGTCAGTGCCTGTATATATATTTCACTGGATTCAAATATTTCTATCTCTTGTGCATGCTCGTACATGTTGTGTTTATACATATATACATATTTTGATTTTAAATACCCTGTAGTAAATTAGTGTGAATCTTGTCATTCTCTAATCTGTAATTAAGTGGGTGTTTGATTACAACATATTTTACTGAATCACCTGTTAATCTTTAAATTGGTTAATCATTAAGTGCTGCTAAAATGCAACCTTTTTCATTTCCTTCATACTATCAATAAATTTTGAATTGCTATTAAATCGTAAGTGTGTCAAACATATTCATCTGGTACAGGGACTCTGATGGATATGCTGTGTAAGAATATTTCCCATCTGAGTACTTCCTGATCACTTAAGATGTATTGTACAATCATAGCTATATAATTCTAATTGTGTACTTTTTGAGGAATATTTCATGATAAGTAGAAAATAGTACCAGATGAAACACAAAAGACATATACAATAATTTAAAATAAAAGGGAGAGCTTTTTCTGCCTGATTCATCATCCAGGAGTTTTGTCTATACTTTTTTACAGAATAAATTTAAAATGCTTATGATTTTAAATAGTTAAAAAATCTTAGTTTAGTACATTAATGATTTCCTGGCAAATTAAGTATTAGAAACAAAGCCTGAGAAGTGTAGCTTCTTTCAGACATTGAGAAGTGTCTGAAACTATGTCTTAGTTGTGAATTGTGTGGTTGTGTTTGCATGCGCCTGCTAGCACAAATGATCCAGGCCTATTTAAGAATGGGTGAAATAATAAGAACAAAGAAAAGGCTGAGGAATGATTTGTCAGTGATGATAAAATCAGAGGGACATGTCTTCCTTTATCTTTCATGAAAGGAAATAATTAAAAATAGGAAGAGTTGACCTCAAGCTTTGGTGCAAACCTAAAGAAGCAGTCTCAAAATTTCAGCAAAAGGAAATGTAATTATAAACAGCCTCATCAGATGCTACAGAGCCTTTTGTGGGCTTTTGCATACTCCCCAGGCAGAGAAAAAAAAAACACATCAGAAGAAAATGAGATGAGAGATGGGGAGAAAGTAAATGTGTGTCTCAAAAAGTTGGTCCCTGTAGGCTGCTGTGCATATGTAAGACAGTAGATAAAAACCATGGTGATTTTGATCTCTCCTCTTTCTTGGAATCATTTATCTGTTTACAGAATTTAATTTTTGGCTCCTAATTCATGTGAAATTTCAGAAGCAGAACTGATTTTAATTTCTTTTTAGAAGCAGCCTTGAAAGGCCTTCGTATAGAACTTACCGCTTCAAGGCGATATACAGCAGTCTTCAAATGAGGTGTGTTGCCAGCTGAATCGTTGTCATATAGCAGAATAATAACATAATAAATATTCATTCATTTGTAGACTGCTGAAGATCTGAGAATAAAATGCAAATTAGTTTTATTCATGTTTAAAATGTCAAACTCTTCACATTAGTAAAAAATTATTTTCCATGAGATGTGTTTTTCCGCACATCCTTTGGTTCTTAGGACAATGCTGTTTCAGGAAAATAGGCCTAACCTAGGGGTTAAAGACACCTGCAGTGTTCTGTGTTACCTTGCTGTATATATCCCTGGGGAAGTCACCTAGGACTGAACTGTTGTAAATACCTGCCAAAAGTTTGTAACAGAGCTCACATTTTGGAAAAGCAGTAATGAAGAAACAGTGTTTGTATTTATGCAGGCAAGCCTCAGAATGGCACTCTCAAATGCTTCCTAGCTTTGGGCAGGCGTTGAAAAACACACAAAAAAAATCCCTTTGTTCCTAATCTTGCTAAGGGCAAGCTGTGCTTACTTGTGTTCAGCCAAGTGCTTTGCTGAACATTAACTCTAGCATGTTTGAAATAAACAGAGAAGATGGGTGTTTTTAACTTCCTCAGTGTTTGTTCCAAGAGCAGGAACCTTATAGGATCTGTATGTTACAGATCACATATATATTAGGTTGCTGCATGTGCACCCATGTTGTCTGTGATCTTGTTGTCATTCAGCACCTAGCTCTGCAGCAGTAGTAGTGCAGGATGTAATGCAGAATCCACTGGAATTTATCCCAAATACCAGTCAGGGATCTCAAAAATCAAAATCAAAATAGCCTTTCCAATTTAGGAAAATAACTGTAGAAATACAGCCTTTCTACAAGTTACCTTCAAACTGGAATTGAATGCATTTCAGATACGATGGTGACTGTTTTAAAATCTGGACCCACGTGCCAGGTAGATATGAAGGAAGCAGAGGAGAACCATGAGGTGTGGCACCACAACAAATCTCCAGTGTGCTGTGGGATCTTGTCTTTTCTCTGTAGGACACAACTGTGGTACCTCTTCTCACTGTATACCATTAACCTCTCCAGGTGTCTGCCAACAGAGAAAAATACACAATAATTGATTCTGGTTTTTCATTTCCTTTATCTCCCCCTGTTCCCTTTCTGGAGATCATGCCTGAGTGATCAGTGAAGAAATGTTCAGAGACCCAGGGCTGTCTCTTCCCTCAGTCATGTTTGTTAACTCAGCAGCTGGTACATTTTAGCCTTCCTAGAATAAGGAAGGCCTGGAAATAAGAGAGTCTTTTATTTCCTTTGGCTCTTTCCACAGCTCTGCTTCCTTTAGTCTTTCTTCATCAGCCATAGTCTTGACATTTCCAGGAAAATAATTGATGTCACCGATCAGAAATGTAAAGGTCCTCTTCTCACTCTTTTCTGACTTCATATTTTCTCTGGTTTTCCTGTATTGTTCAAAGGGCAGGGGCAGAAACAGATCCAGGGTTGATTTTGCTGCTTCCTAGCTGTCTGAATCAACACAATTAAGTTTGGTCCTCTGAGGCCTTCAGCAACACCAGTATTTAGATACGAATAGAGGAATATGTGGGTAAGAAGGGCTTCCATATGAGTGCCTGCCTTTATAAATAAATGTGTGGCAAATTCCTGTCCTGCAAAAAAAAGACCTCTGCCACCTAGCATCTCTTTCATTTTCAGAAGGAAAATATAGAATGATGATCTCATTGTAAGCTGGCCATTTCCATTCCTTTTGGGAAAAGTAATCTCTTTAGCTATATGAAGCTCACTGATGTACACTAGAATCTTCTGGATTGCTTTATATCTCCTTGTGAAACAGAGATTGTGCCTTCTTCCCATTTCTTTTGTGCTCATCTAAAATGTTAGAAAACAGGATTTTTCTTTTAAAAATTTATATTGCTGGTTTTTAAGTGTTCTTGCAAGTGAAGAGTACAGTAATTAACTGTAGCAAGTGGGAGTGAAATCAATAAAAGAAATATAAATCAGAATATAAACATACTGTATGTAATGGAAGCATATACCCAAGCGTACAGCAAATAACAACATAAAATAAGAAGTGATTTGTGGTCCAGTGGAGTTTTCAGTCTTGTGGTATTGTTCAGCATTTAAGTCAGAAGACAATTCAACTGATTAAATGCAGCATTAATGTTGAACATTACTT
Source organism: Todiramphus chloris collaris (assembly GCA_025345505.1). Classification (NCBI taxonomy): domain Eukaryota; kingdom Metazoa; phylum Chordata; class Aves; order Coraciiformes; family Alcedinidae; genus Todiramphus; species Todiramphus chloris. Next base: position 33,416,399 of record JANVCC010010406.1, read on the forward strand.
ATTAGGTGGAATTTTACAAAACCAAGTAAAACATTTAAGATTACCATTTAGAACTAGAAATATTCAAGTACAGATGAAGAGAAAAAAGCCCCACTTCAATACCACCAGTGGAAAAAGTACCACTTCAGCTATTTTTACTTACAACCACATTCCTTTCTTAGTATTGTTATTTAAACATTGCTTTAAGATCTGCAGTGCTGAGCTAAAAGTCCAGTAGTTTAACTAGTCATGTAATAATGAGGTTTTGCTGAAAAGATGACAATATCTGTAGGTTTTCCAACTGTTAATATACTAGTTAGATATACTATTTAGATACACTGTTAATATACCAGTCAGGTCTTTTTAAAGAAAAAAGGCCCCATAAACCATTCCTTTCTTTACAGAAAATAACATACCTGTACTTAGCATAGACAACATTGCTACTGCATTGAGAAAAGGCACAAAACCAATAATGTTACAGTAAGAATCAGTGAGAATACACAGGGAAAATATGTGGTAATACCACTTAGAAAGAAAGTATGATGGAATTATTGCTTGAGATTCTCTATTCATTCTGTTATATACCATCTTGCTCAGATAAACTAACTCCATTGTTTACAGCACTAGTCATTGTAATATTTTTGCTCTGTCACAGCTTCTGCACCTTTATAGGCCTGGAAGTCTTTTTTGGTCAGTTGAGAGACTGAGGTAGCATGGGAGGTGTTTTCACACTGCTTGAGACTGTGTAGCCATTATTGTCAGTCTCTCTTGGTGTGATATCAGTACTGTTTAGAAACTGAAGTATCTGCTCAAAGGAACCATAGGATTAATGAGCACCTAGAAGCCTCAGTCTGGATTGTTGCTATTCAGGGACTCAAAGTAAAGTGCATTAGCAAATACTTGCTAGTAAACCTGTGCTCAGGGACTGCTAACCTTCAAATTTAAGGATGTATTTAGGGACTACCACCTACATTAATAACAGAAGAAAAACCAGTTTTAAACAATATACAGAATGTGTCAGTAAGGCATTATTGTTCAGAATCTGCATTATCCAAGAAGAAAATTACAGTCTTGAGTGCCTTCCCATTTTATTAGGGCAGATTTAGTCGCTGTCAGAGGGCACTCTGAATCTGTGTGATTGGAAACGGGCAAGATTTGGGTGAAGTTCTTCCTCTGCTCCTGCAGGAAACATGATGGATGACCACATTTTGCCATTATAGGATGTAAACATGAAGTTATTTATCTTCTAATATGGTGGATATCTTCAGGCACTGGAAATCAGAGGTCTTAACCATGGTTGAGAGGTGGTTTGGATTATGAAGCAGATGCCATTTCCTGTGAAAACTCTTCAAATAAGAAAGTGCTCTTTCAGTCCTTGGGCTTGATCCCATTTTAAAGAGATTTTCTGTTCTGTTTTTCTAATCAATTGTTTAGCCTTTAATCAATTGACTTTTGATGTAATTGGCATTGACTGCAATTATTTTGTTCTTTGTTGCAGCTGTAGCTAGCATATGTCTGGTTGTACTTAGAGTGGTCCCAGTCTTTTGCTTCCTAGGGAAACAAAATTGTATCCAAAGCCCTTAAGCTTTCCTTGTCTTCTTTAATAGAGTATTTTACCAGAGTTAAGAACACAGGGTTGTTAGTTTCATAGCCAGCAAATAATTTGTTCTGTTTAAAATATAGTAAATATCTGTCATTAGTGCTGCTGCAACTGCTAGCTATGGACATGGGAATATTCCATATTTAAATTATTTGTGGAAATGAGACTAATGAGTTTAATTATTAGTGATTAGTATTATCTCTGAGTGACACCTCAGAAGTCTCAAGGAGGAGAAAATGTGTTATTATGCTGTTATGTGGCTTAAGAGAGTAAGGTAAATCTCAGCGTTGTATGCTCTTTTGATTTAAAGATATTGTAATTAATTTTATCCTGACTTTTAGAATGCCTGAAGCAGCATTTGGCTGTGCCAAGGGAGTGTGCTGTGCATCCCTGTCAGCATCTTAGCATTAAAGCCCTTCTGAACAAGTATCTAGACCACCTGCACAGCATATTCAGTTTCTGCTGTTTGAGTCATACTTTGAGCTTATTGTCCAACATCTCTGGCTTTTAAATTTGATAAAGCTGAAAGTGGATAATAGTAATATTGAGCTCTTGTACTTTTCATCAAAAACATCTCTTCAGTTCATTGATAAAGAACATGGACCACTGAGAGGCTAAATGACTTAAATATCCAGTATCAGATGAGAAGTCACCAGCAGAGCCAGAGAGAAAAGCAGCTCAAGTCATGTCTTCTAACCACAAGACTGCACTTACTCCTTACCTCTGCAGTGATTCATCAATGTGTCCAATTTGTATCAGTATGGTAAAGAATCTTATGGTAGAAAACATAAAGAAGTGTTCATAAACAATGTTGGGAATTCACTCTTTGGCTTTACTGTACTTCTTTCCTACACTTGTTATTTTTGTTAGTGAGGTCAAAGATTATTTGCAGCAAGCAAATATTGTTCCTCTGGATTTTTTTTTTCCACGGATGTTTCATTCCTCTTGTGCAAGAAACCTTCTCTGCTTTTTTGGCTTAAAACTTTTCCATGGGAGACAATTAAGGAGTTGTCACCTTCCTTGCCTGACAGGATAAAATAACAAATGATGTCCCCCAGTATGGTACCCAATCCAAAATTATATCCTGGGGATGTTGCCTTTCTATTGAGTTTAAACTAGAGTAAAAATCATAGTGATTTCAAATTTTACAACAGAAGGTATTGACAATTATGGCTACACTTTCTTTATAAGCTTCTTTTCTTTCACCCTACTTTCCTTTCATCTTCTAACTTGACATTCTTCCCTCTGAGAGCCTTGATCTTAGCATTTATCTCTGTGTGAGAAGATCTTCCATGACAACATTTTAGTACAGCTCTTTTATTTAACAATCTGGTGTTATTTCTCCAGGTGCTTCTGAGAAATACACCGCTAAGACATCAGGCTATTTGCTATCCATCCTACCATTCCTGTTGCAGAGTCTTTGAGGAAGCCAGTAACTGTGTCTTCTTTTGAGACCACCATTGTAGCCAGGTTTAAAAAGACACACAGTCATTTTGCGTGATATTCAAGGGGCTTGTATGAGTTAAGGAGCACTCCACTGACTCTGAGGCCTCCATAAAACCCACTGAAAGCTTTCTGTACAAGATATTTCTTAATACAGGGGAGGCTTACGTATGAAATTACACTTCATACATATGTGACACTTCACTGATATGTTTGTGTTCTGTGTGTGCATGTATTCTGAGTCATGCAGGTGCTGCCCTGGTGCTCAGTAGGCCATGCCATATAGCCAAGCATCCTGCAAGGTGGCACATCCCCTTGACATTGCTAGAATTTTTGTACTGCTGAAAATGGATGTCAAATAGGGCTGTGCCAGCAATATACATAGTGGGGATTCAGGTTCCACATAGAAACAATGGAAAAAGGAAAACCTTTTAGGCACACTCAAAATCAGTATCTTAAAAAAAAAGAAGAAAAGTAGAGGATTTATTTATTTATTTATCTTTCAATGTAACAACTGATCTCAAGCAAAGGGCTCATTTTCTTATAGTCTATAAGAATAACAAAATGTAGTTCTATTTCTAAATGACATATTATTTTGAAAATGGAATTATTTTTTTATGTGGTCAAATACTGGAAAAGTTTCAGAATCTTTTTCTTTCCCCATCAAAAGATTTTGCTGAGTTTGACTCCAAACTAAAGACTACTCCAATTCTCCTGAATGTCTATTTTTTATTTATATATTTCTCTGTATTTATATTTTCATGGTTCACTGTACTTCTACAATGGAGAATGTTCAATGTATGACAGGAGGAAATCAGGGCATGAGAAGAATCAAAGTTCTTGATGTTTCTGTTTTTTTTTTTTTAAATAAAGAATGTTCTCTCAAAATGCAGTTGCATATTCAGCAGAGGTTTCATTATGTTTTGAAAAAATCTCACTTTTCCTATTATACTGCACTCTCTTGGCAAAGCCCCATTTTTAAAACATTTCCACGTGTCTGTAAATATTGCAAAGCCCACAGTTAATACTGACCTTTTTGTACCTTTTTACCTCTTCATTCTGGAGCAGAGTCTGTGATTTTGACATTTTTAATGTTGAAACAATGTAAGTTAGGCACAGACAGCATATCTACCCTCAGTTTTCTACGTTTCTGTAACTGGTTGTGTGTGTTTCTGTTTCTCTCTCGCATCCTTCCCTTCTTTGCTTCAATAAGGGAAGAAAGACAGAGATTTGAGATTACAAATACACAAATACTAGAAAAAAACCCACAAAACTGGTGGGGGTTGATATGTAGAAAGTAATTTTATCATGTGCATGAGAATTGCTGTTCAGCAAAGTGTAAGTAATAATCTATGGAACAAGCAGGGTTTGGATAATGCAATAGGCTTGAGTGAAGAAACAGAAATACTAATTTTGAAAAATTTTCTTCTCGTAACTCTTATGCCTCTTCTTGTCATTCTTCTCTTCCATGGGTTCTTGACGTAGTTATGAGGTGCTGATGAGCTGTTAATAATACTTGCTTTTTAAGTTTTACGATATGATAATTTATGCAAATGTATCTCAGTAAAGACGGACAGAATGGTAATACTAAAAATATGACAGGTAAGTTTCATTCTTAACAGAATGAACTTTTAAAAGTTTCTTAAAAATAATAAATATGAGTTTCTTAAAGTGCTGTATTGTGAGAGATAGGGTAGTATGTTAATTCTGGTACACATCTAGCATGTAGCAAGATCTGAGTCATTTGCTATTTTGCCCAAAGAGTCACTGATAAAATGAAATATTGTATCCAGACCATCATTGTAAAATATTAAAAAAAAAAAAATCCCTGCCAGCAGTCACAGAATCATCTGGATGGGTTGTCTCCTTCTGCTGCCTTTTGTTTATTCCTGACTTAAAATGTCCTCTAATATAGAAATTGCATGTGGAAATTTTCATTTGTTTGAATGAACATTGTGTTTTAAGTGCTTCTTTAAGTTTGTTTTGAAGAAACTCCCCTCCTAGCCTGTGTTTAGGTAATACACTAACTCAGATGTCATATTTTAAAGTATGCCAGTATGCCAAAACAGAGGTATCCACTGAGGTGAAGTTAGGCATGTGGTCCAGCACTTTACTGAATGGGAGGCATGACATTAGTGAAGGTAAATGCAACTGCAGTGAAGATCAGGTCTTTACTGGCAGTAGTTTTTCCCAACTGTGAGTATTTCCCATAGCATGAGAACCAAGCTAAGTTCTGCATCGATGAAGAGAATAATAAAAGGGGAAGACAAATCCCAGGAACAGACTGAAAAGTAGTGTTTTTCTTTTTTTCATTTTTATTTTTCATAGAATTTTATTCGTATGTTGTAGTGGAACAAGGAGGGAACACTCAAATGTTTGAATCCTCTCTGGTAATAACAATGCTAAATATCACAAGCACATTTTATGTCTACCCACTCTAGAGGGAAGACAAATGAGTTTTGGAATTTCATACCCTACTTTGCTGCAGCAGTCATTTTATGTTCTGATCCCTCTGCTACCCAACAGTCTATTACAATTTGTTTTATTATTTGGTGGTTTTTGTTCTGTAGCTTGAAATGATATATAGTTTTGGAAAAAGAAATCCATTAAGCATGCAGTGTTCAATTAGCACACCCTCGTTTCTTTTACTTCTTTGTTAAGATATATGCCAGACTTTTCCCTCTACTATTCAGAATCATACAGAAATTATGTATTGATAGAAAGGAGCTATCAAATGCCAGCAGTAGTTAGTGAGCATTTAAATTCTTGCATCCATTCCAAATCCTAATGTAAACTTTACATTCCAGATTAAAATGTTGAAGTAGGTAGGAGCTACTGTGCTCAACACCTCCCTGGGTTTGTCCCTCTGTCAAGCACTCGTGTTTCTAAAGAGCTCCCTCTCATCCTACTCGGGTTTTCCTAGATTTCCCTCCTTCTTATTATCTTCCAGTATCTTCTATTATCTACCAAAGCTTCCCTGTTAAATTTAGTATTTCACAAGAAAGTAACAACTGAAGATTTTATTTAAAAGTGTTTTATTAAACACTTCTTCCTTCGGCTGTGTCTGCTGATGCACTTTGATGGCTAACCCACTTGCTGCCCTGTTGACTCCTTGGAGTGGTCCTGGGGCAGATTGGTATGAGGCATGGGGATCCTTGCCCCAGGGCATGCACCTGAACAAAGTGCTTTCTGAATTCACCAGACAAAACACAAAGGGGTGCATTGGGGTGACCTCACCGTTGCCCATGTTGCCTGTGCTTTTTCTGAACTAGGCCTCAGCCCTGGTCAACATCAGCGAGCTCCCCATTGCTTCCCCAAAATACTGATGGGGTATCTTTGCTGCTTGGAATTATTGTGGTGGAGAAAAGAAAAGCATTGTGGTAGGCTTCTGTGCATTTCTTTCTTCATCGGGAAATACCATAACTGAATCTCTCTGTACTTACAGTTTCAAACCAGTATGCTTAAACACAATAGACAACAGCTTATTTGTCAAGTCAAAAGTCCAGCAGTCAAAAAGCTCACTTAAAGATGCTGCTACTGCTCATGAGGTCTGTGTGGTCTATCCACCACCAGACAGAATGTGGGCAAAGCTTGATTTTTCCCCTTGAATTTATTTATTGGAAAAATCTACCATATCTTCAGGCCAACAGAATTACAGAAATAACACTGTAAATGACTTCTTTTTTTCCCCATGGAAATCAGTTTTCATAATTTTAGACAAATACAAAGCACGAGATCATATACTCCCTCACTGAAAACAAAGCAAAAGAGCAAGAGAGAAGTCAGTGTAGGATGTACACAATCTGATTTCATTAGATGAATGATCTTTAACTGGAGCAGAAAAAAAACCAAGTCTGTCTTGAGATACTCTCACTTGATTTTAAGGGCTGACAATTGATTTCATTTTAGCTTAATTGACTGTCTGAAACTAAAGATGGTCTGAATATAAAAATGGGATGAAATGAGAAAAAATGTGAATTATGGCAAATCCAGCTACTTTGGTGTAAATCTATGTGTGGACCCATTTGCTTCCCAGTCAAAGTGTATAAAATCAATTTGCTGCAAGTCAATAACAAACAGTCAGGATAAATGTTTTTTTGTTCCTACCATATGTCTTGAAGGCTTATGCAGCCCATTACTCTGCTTCTTCTGATATTTCATCTGGAATAAGCTTCCTATATTTAGCACCTTAAAAAGCACTATTTTTTTTATTTTAGTTTTACGCCTCAAAATAAATTACATAAACTGAAATTTCAGGCAGAGTTCTAGAAGTTGTTTTAGTTCTTCATGGACTCAGCAGTCTTCAAAAAATATGCCTTACTTTGTCTGGAGGGCTGTACAGTTTGATGTTGCTGTTGAACCTCTGCATCTCCAAACTGAATTTTTTTTTTCCTTCTTTGATGCAAAGCAGCAATCTACAGACCCAACCTCTGTGTAGCTCAATGCTGCTTTATTTTGCTTACATATTTCTATATAAATAAGGCTATTTGACTGCAAACTTCAGAACCATAATTGTTACATTTTTGTATACAATGTACAGATTATAGTGTGAGATTGTATTTTGTATTTGAGGTTAAACTTAATCTTCTAATTGTCAATTCCTATTCTTGAATTTAATCAAAAAATTTTATGTGCATTCAAATGTAATTATATTTTAATTTTCTCCACAGCTTGCATGATCTCAGAGAGAGCAATTTTCCAATTTGATACATTTATTTCTTGAATTTGGTTTGTGTTGCCAGATGGTCTGCCATGCCCACTGAAGTTTGGATGCAAAATAAATAAAAAAGCAAATTCTTAAAAAAACCCTGCATTCTAAGTGTATGTTTTACAAAGAGATGGAACTGCTTCTTTCTGTGAGACATATCTTGTTCATAATTTCTGACTGTGACTGTTGGATGGTGGAAATACTATTGGAAAAAAATGGAGTGTATTGAAATTTGAAATGGAGATTACACACACGATAAAGCAAGAGTTCAGATAGCAATGTTATCTCCTGAGGTTATTCACAACTGTATTATTTCTAGAGGACTTACCATTTATAACTAACCAGCAGATATGTCAAAAGACGTTAAAAAACTGTGGAGAAACTTTTTAAATTTTTTTTTTATTTTTAGTTCAGATACCATGTCCTTCACCTCATCTGCTCAAACATAAAAGACCTATCTTTTTCTAAAAGCCTTTTCCTACACATTACTTAACCTTATAAACTGGTCCAGTCTATTTTGGTGGGTTTGTTTTCTCTTAACCAGGTGAGGATACTGTTGTGGCTGCACTGATGTGTCTTGTCTGACAGCTAACTTTTGCTGACAGAGCTTCTGCTGCAATGGACCAATTAGTCTTCTCTTCCATCCAAATAGTCATATTCTAAAGTAGATGCCACTGACATAATTTGATAGTCCGCTATGGTTCATTAAATACTTCCATTTTGTAATTATGACAAGAGTGATAAATAAGATATCTTTCATGAGAGAAGTTGACAGAAATATGGTTTCTGCCTCTTCTCCTGATTTCAACAACACCCTGAAACACTTCTGAAGAAGCACTGTATTAGCTCTGCCCAGCAAAGGAATGGGTTAGAATTCCCTGCTGTTTCAATACAAAGCTGTAGGCTGATCTCACTAGCTGCTCTATCCAAGATCAATGAGGCAGAGCATCCTAACCAGTACAGTGACTGTGCTACAGTAGCAAGCCTAGAGATCAATGGAATTGAAATATTTTGAAAACCCAAGAACAGTGTCAGTTGGTTCTGCTTCCAAAGCTGCCTTCAATCCTCTGGGCCCTACTTAGACAGAAGGTGTGCTTTCTTAGTAATCCCTACTGTCTCCTTTCACTTCAGCTTTGTAAGAAAATCAAGGACATGCAACACTGTGAAGAGACAGGTTCCAGCTCTCGCCTGTGTCTGCATGATGCAGGAAACTGGTGACAGGCTGACATCTCTGTGTCTGGTCCTGAGGCACAGTCTGGGCTTTAAAGTCCTTCAGAGTGTATTGCCTTCAGCTTTGTCCCTGAAAAATATGTATGCCCAGATGTTAGAGACCAAACCAAAAGCAGTTAAGTCAAGTAGTAATTCAAAGCTCATTTGAATTCACTAAGAATTTTTCCAGTCTTTCTTACTCCTATTAATATGTTTTCTGTTAAGGCCATAAGGCCTTTGATCCATGGATGCCAGAATAATGCTACCACAGTATGCATCAGCTGTTGCTTAACCATGCCAGACCTTGCAAGCCATCTAAACTTAGAGCTCAAAATTAGACCTTCAATAATAGCAGTAATGCTCTTTGTATTTATTGTCCCCCATAAATGTGCTGTTTAGAACTGCTTAAGGCATTTCCACAGTGTCACAGTTTAGGGTCAGGACAGCCCCTTAGACCTATAACAGATGCTCTCTGTTAATCCCGCTCCCTCCCCAAAGGGGAAGAGAAAGGGAATAAAGGAGAAAGACTTAGTGATTAGAAAAGGAAACTAGAACAACTTTAATAATAATAAAAATGGAATATATACAAATCTATACAAAACCAGTATCAAACCCAACCCCCCTGATGGTAATTGCATCACTGTCAGCACTGATGCTCTGGAGCAGGCACCAGGGGAGTCCCAGACTGGGCCCTGCAGCAGATGGGAGCTGTGTTCAGGAGCTGGATTCTGGTACCGGGTTCGGGAACACACAGACTGGGATCAAAGGCAGAATGGACAGAATCCTCCTTGGGTGCTCCGAGGAAGGAACCAAAAGAGGACCCGAGCCAAGCCCGGCAAAAGCTGGCAAAGCAGTCCAAGAGGGGAAAAGAGCCCAGAGACCTTTCGGATCCTTCAGCTCTATGCCGAATATGACGTGTATGGGATGGAATACCTCGTTGGTCAGTTCAGGGTCACCTGTCCTGTGCTCTCCTCCCTGCAGCTGCAGCCTTTCACTTTTCTGCACCCCCAATGTGGTACACAAGACCCAGCAGTGGCCTTGGTCTGCACACCAATCCTTGGTAGTAACTCTAAACATGGGGTGTTCTCATTGCTAGAAGCAGACACTGCCTGTGAGAACAGGCTGCTAACTTCAGACAGTGCAGTTAATTAGAAGAACTGAGCTGAAAAGTAAAATTACTGAACAGAATTAGTTCTGTTCTCACTCAAACCAGGACACACAAGAGTAACGTGGCAAATACATAGTGGAACTGACATTGAGTTTTGTCAGCTTTGGGGAAGTAACCTGATTAATGTATAGTCATGGCTGTTTTGTGCTGTTCAGTGTAAGCGTGACTTCCTTCGCCTATGACCAAATTGTCACAGTGAAGTTAAAACGTGCTACTGATGTTGCATTTTTCTAAGCCCATTTCTTTCCTGGTTCTGTTTTGTTCCATTCATCAAGGACCTATCCCCTCACCTCTATTCTTTGAACATCTTGCTGTCACTTGGTCTGGTGTGCTTTGCTTATATTTTTTCTTGATACAAATTAAAATGACTTTGCTGCTGTCTTCAAGTTGATCTATATGATTATTTGTTTCAGATCTCAGCAAATACTGCTCTATCTATTGAACCTTATGAAGACTTTCTATGTGATTTGGCATCTAGGTGAAAAGAATTATTATTAACTATGTACTGCCCATTATCCAAAAGCTTGTTGTATCCTTGGTAGCTTTTGTGGTCAAGATTCATCTGACCAGGTAGGAAACATTCCAGGGTGGGTGACTTTTTTAAAGGTACTTTAGCACTGGGGTGTTACTAAAGTAATTCTGAGATGTTCATTTACCTTATCTAACTTGCCTTAGGGGTAGGTTGGGTGATGATGCACTCTCCAAAGTGACATCCACACAGTCGTATTATTTTCAATACAGTTGTGTATAGTTGTCACTAGAGCTTCTGGAGTAAACTATCTTGACTTGATTTTGCATCCGTGACATTATGAGAGGTCAGTATTTTCTTTGCCACACCTCAATAGTTGGTGTGGAGTGGTAATCACCTGATATGAATGCACTTTGGCATGAGCTACATAAACTTTGAGACAGGGCAAGGAATGCTGCAAATTAATCTGTGCTTCTGAAAGGCAGATTAATTCCCAGAGCTAATGTTCACAGCATTAAAATATTTTTAAAGGATCTGCAACCATTTAATATATTTCCTCATTATACAAAAGGTCATGATTTGATTGTGATGAACAATAGTTTTGTCAAGAGAGTTCTTATTTCCATAAATATGGAGCCTTTTACTCGTGCTTGAGCATGGCCTTTATTTGCTTTTGAGTATGTTACTTCAAATCACTTTGAACACAGAAACTTCAGATTTCCAGTTCAGAGTAATAAGAAAATAGATTATTTGACATTTTAGAAGTCATTTAATAACTGGTCTATTGACTTTAGCAAAGTCAAAGCATTGGTCTTTTCAAATAGTGAAATTGTCCATATTGGAACAAGATTAACGAAATTGGCCCAACAGTGAATAGAAGGGGTCATCAATTCCTGAATAATGCTCCAAACTCAACCCTTTGTTCTGTCCAGGATTAGATTTTGGCTTGGCTAATCTTCTCCTTGATAAATATCTCCTAAATATATTGCAAACAAGTCTAATTTGATGGATACTTTTCCAGTACAGCTTACAAAGTTTTCATGACTGTCTTCAGAGGCTTTCTTCCAAACACGTTTACCTTTTTTGCACCAACCATCTAATACTATGTCTTTTCACATTAATGATAATGTACATGTTAATTTCAGTAGGGAAGAAACCTGCACAACCTTTGAAACAACAAACCCTTGCTGACTTAGTGCAAGGTGTACTTATGTCTGACCCAATGTATATTAAAGAGAGATGAGATTATTTGATAACTTTCGTGGATATAGCATTTGATTCCTGGTAGACTCCTTTGCTGTTTGTTAATACTGTCAGCATACCATCTACAATCCAAGTAAATAATTGCAATTTTTTTCCAGTGCCAGAACTCCATCTGATGGCCATGTGCACAGCCCACGGGGCTGCCAATTTATTGCCAGAGGATGTTTTTGTGCATGAAATATGTTCTAAAAGAGGAGACACAAGCCAAACTGGGAAAAGAATTTACATTTTCTTCCTAGAAAAAAAACAACCAACCAAATCTCCAAGTGACAAAGGTCTTTTATTTTAGCTTTCTTGTCTAAAAAACATGCCTTAGCCTTATACCAGGAACTATGTGTAATCTGCAGTACTCACATGTCAATAGTGTCTCCATAGTCATAGAAACATAGAATAGTTTCATCCGGAAGAGACCTTCAGGATCATCAAGTCCAACCTTATTCCTAGCCTTATCAAAGACCACTAAACCATGTCCTTAAGCACAACACCTAACTGTCTCTTAAACACTTCCAGGGATGGTGACTCCACACCACCTCCCTGGGCAGGCCATTCCAATGCCTGACAACCCTTTCTGTAAAGAAAGGCTTCCTAAGATCCAGCCTGAACCTCCCCTGGTTCAACTTCAGGCCATTTCCTCTTGTTCTGTCACTTGTCACCAGGAAGAACAGACCAACTCTCATCTTGCTACAACTTCCCTTCAGGTAGCTGTAGAGGGCAATAAGGTTTCCCCTCAGCCTTCTTTTCTCAAGGCTAAAGAGCCCCATATCCCTCAGCCTCTCCTCACAAGAAGTATGCTCCAAACCCTTTACTAGCTTTGCAGCCCGCCTCTGTACCCTCTCCAGCACCTCAGTGTCATTCTTGTAGAGAGGGGCCCAAAGCTGGACACAGTATTTGAGGTGCATCCTCACCAAAGCCGAGTACAGAGGAATGATCACCTCCCTGCTCCTGCTGACAAAAGTCACAGCTCTTTGAATGGAAATGAGTGATGTTCAGAAGAAAAAAAAAGCTTGTTTCTTGTCTAGAGCAGGTCACTGGGCTGGCACTTTCCTATGCTCTTGTCAAGGCTTCTGATTTCTTCCCCTGCTGTGCTCTTGCACTCATTGATTCAGGGCCCTATCTTCCCATTTTTAGTGGGTTTTTTTATCAGTGGCATCAATTCTGTTATATTTTTATTTACAGCTTTCAGGTTGATTAGGGAGGACTGCAAGAGAAGCAAGATGTCTATGGATACAGAAGGCAGAAATGTAAAACTATGATAAAAAGTGAATAACACCACAACATTTTCTTTTCCAAACTGGAAATTCAGAAAGTCCCAAGTATCTTAGGGCTGGATTACCCTATGTATTGAGATATGGATATGTGGGTAATCATTTGTAATATTATGTATTTCCTTGGTTTATGATATAATCCTTAAAGATTTTTTTTTTTTTAATGTAAGAAATATAGGTTTAATGTACTCCAGGGATTACTACTTCACATCTGCCTGCAGGGAGGGGCAAGGGAGATTATTCTTTTAATGAAATAACTGGAACTGTTGTAATTGTCTTCTGCGGTTCATAAATAGGAACTGTTTTGGTCTCAGTAGTTTTCTCTTGACACACTGCAGCAAAATACACACAGCCTGAGTACCAATGAGAGGATTCTTCAAAAAAGTAACAGAAAGCTCAAAAAGGAAGCTCAATTTTACATTTTAGAAGCTGGCATGTGTCTGTTCGATCCACTTTATTAAAGAGCTGAATGTATTGTCCAGAATGGATAGAAAGAGATACACTTTATAAAATAAAGCAATACATTTTTGAGCTTCGCTCCATGTGAGTATCTGGCGCGTGGTATGCAAACCAGTTGCTACCTCATAACTAAAGGGCATTAGGCTTTTCCATGGTTCTCTTATTTGCCTGGAAATACTTAAGTAAAAGATAAGACAACTGCATTTTTTATACTATTTTCCTTGTAATCTGTAGATTTCTAATGGGTTAAGAGCTTTGCTTAAGAACTGCTCCTGGCCTAGGTTCTGGTAGGTTTTATGACAGAAATAATGTGTACTACTGAGAGAATTTCTCTGATGCTCTGTGAACTAGTATAAAATAATGAGCTGATATTTTATAAGTGCTTCAATGCATTTTTTTATATGTCTTAATACCACTTTCTAGTGTTTAGTTCAATTGCAATACCTGAATTAACTTATATCCATATATTCTGCAAAGTACTAAGTAAAACTGTACAAGTGAAGATCTGTGTGAGACTTGTTTTTAAGATGTGTAGGTAAAAAAAATTTCTTGCATGCAAGATAAGTGCTTGTTTTGAGACTAGATGAACAGAGCAATCTGTAATTACATCATTACCTATTTTAATTCTTTTCATCTCATCAGTAACCACAGTTTCTACTTAATTCATGTGGTGGCTCATATGAAATCTTTTGACAGCCTCAATCAATTCATTGACAGACAGCAATTTATATTACAGAAACCAAGACAAAATTACTAGATGTTAATGGGTCTCATTTTTGGTAGACTTTGCAGAGGAATCTGTATTACAAAGCCTGACTCACTTTTCTAGTCTGGCAGTTGATAAGTGAAGCACACAGGTAAAATAAAGAGCTCAAATTGCCTCTTCACAAACGGTTGTTGTTGTGTGGAAATGTGGATAGTTCTCTCTCTGCAGGACAGGCAGCCTTTTCCAGGAACTAAAAATATTCTTAAATTCAGGTGAAAGGCACATATTGCTAGGCAGAAATGCTTACACATCTCACCTGTGCTTTGTCTTGGGATGTCATCATCATCAAAAAAAACCCTAACCCTATACCATCTATGGGCTTAATAAAGGTTCATTTTAATTTAAATTGTTGACCATGCAAATTCATTTATGCATAACAGAGGTATCAATTTAATAGCAGAATAAAAGAGAGTTATTTAACATGCAAACATGCCTGCATAGTTGTTACCAAATGACAGCTGCTCTTTCCTTCAAAATGGAGAAGGCTACGATCAGTGTTCATAAATCACTGTGATGTATTATGCATGGTGATTGCTAGGGCAGTTTACAAGACCAAAGGTTTTTGGAGACATCAAGTTGTCATGGATTGAGGCCAGACTGGCCACTAACTAAATGACAGGTTCTCTCTATTAACCCCTCTTCCTTCCCATAAGGGAAAGGGATTGCAAGAAAGAGACTTATGGGTAGGAAAAAAATCCCCTACCCCAGTAACAATAAAAGGGAAAAAAAAAAATTAAAAAATAAGTAATTAAATATACATACAAATATACACAAAACCAATATTGATCACCCCCAGTCATTACCACTGGTGTTTCAGTGCAGGCACTAGGGAAGTCCCAGACTGGACTCAGTGGCAGTCAGGAAACAGAATCAGAAAATGGACACAGGGGTTGGGTTCAGGAATGCAGGTATTGAGGTCAAAGGGAGAACGGAGAGTTTTCCTTGAACACTGGCCATTGAAGAGGTCCCTCAGCTTTATACTGAATATGACATATATGGAATGTCATACCTTATTTATTAGTTTAGAGTCACCTGTCCTGTCTGCTGCCCCCCCACAAGTGTGACTTACTCACAACCATTTCACTTTCTGCATCCCAATGTGGTACACAAGATTTAGCAGTGACCTTGGTTCCTGAAGGAGCAAGTGTAACAAGATCCTTTCTGCACACCAGTCCTGGTAGTAAAGATCAAGTGCTGCCATTTCCAGAAGCAATACACTGTCTGCAAAAATCTGGTATCAACTTCAGGAAGTGCAGTTAGTTAAATGAGACTGAGCTGAGAAGTAAAATCACTAAAGAGACAATTGATTCTGTTTTAGCTGAAACCAGGACACAAGGCAATAGCCAAGAGAACTAGAAGTATGGAGGGAAAGATTAAATACTTACCTGAAGTATTTGTAGAGATATAAGGAAAATATTAGGAGGCAATAGAAATACTCCAGGACAGATAGTATCTTTTTCCTCTATGCTGTGTTGTGCATAACACATGGTTTAACACTTCTGAGCACCAATGCACAGTGAGAATTCTTTTGCTAAGACATACAGATATAATCATAGATAATGTCTTGGAAGATAGTGCAATATCTTTCTAAAAGAGGACATTCACTGACTAAAACCTGGAGAAATTTTCTTATTCTGAGGAGTCTTACCTTGATTTCCATTAAACTAAGAGCACAAAAAGAAACTCTCTCTGTCATCTCAATTTCTTTGCATAGCTTTTTCTCTTTAGAAATACTGTACTGAGATAAAACTCCTGATTTACAGCCTGTAGGTTTGGGGACTGCTGGAAATTTACAAAGGTAATAATAATAAAAGATAATAAAATAATCAGTTTTAAATGTGGGAAAATATAGAAACAATGAAAGAAAAAGAGAAGGTTCTCAGACATAGAAGCTCTAATTGGACTTCCTGGTATCTCGTCAAAATCAATCTTGTTTGTGCCTTTTAAGAGAGCACCTTTCATTGGAAGTTGTGAGTGACAAGGCATAAGAGACATGTGTAACTGTGGTATGCCTAAAGTCTCTGTATATAAGCCTGGAAGCAAAGACACATGTGGATGGATAAACCCCTAAACTCCCTGTGCAATGAAATAAAACTTTAGTCCGATTGCACAGTCAGTTTGTGCAGTTTGTTTTCCCTAGCATCTAGATGAAATGTAGAGTTATGGAAATTCCAGAAGCCTCTCTTTCTTCTCTGTAAAATGCACAATCATGTCTAATGGGAAATGTAGTGTCTGAGAAACCAGATAAATTACTTTAGGTTTTTAATTTCTTTATATTAATTTGTCAGATAACATCCATGTCCTGTCCCACTCAACGGCCCAGGCACAGAAGGCGAAGGGAGCTAAGCATTTTATCCTTACATATTTCAGTAGAATGAATTAAATTTAAAAGGATTAATTTCATTAAAGTCTTGACTGATTAGCAGGTGTGACAAGACAGGATGACTATAATGTGGCCATTACCACTGTGGGTCAATGAATCATAGAATTATATAGAATAGTTTTGTCTGGAAGAGACCTTCAGGATCATCAAGTCCAACCTTATTCCTATCCCTATCAAAAACCACTAAACCATGTCCCTAAGCACAACACCTAACTGCCTCTTAAACACTTCCAGGGATGGTGACTCCACCACCTCCCTGGGCAGGCCATTCCAATGCCTGACAACCCTTTCTGTAAAGAAAGGCTTCCTAAGATCCAGCCTGAACCTCCCCTGGTTCAACTTCAGGCCATTTCCTCTTGTTCTGTCACTTGTCACCAGGAAGAACAGACCAACTCTCATCTTGCTACAACTTCCCTTCAGGTAGCTGTAGAGGACAATAAGGTTTCCCCTCAGCCTTCTTTTCTCAAGGCTAAAGAGCCCCATATCCCTCAGCCTCTCCTCACAAGAAGTATGCTCCAAACCCTTTACTAGCTTTGCAGCCCGCCTCTGTACCCTCTCCAGCACCTCAGTGTCATTCTTGTAGAGAGGGGCCCAAAGCTGGACACAGTATTTGAGGTGCATCCTCACCAAAGCTGAGTACAGAGGAATGATCACCTCCCTGCTCCTGCTGACCACACTGTTCCTGATCCAGGCCAGGATGCCATTGGCCTTCTTGGCCACCTGGGCACACTGCTGGCTCATGTTCAGCTGGCTTTCAATGAACACCCCCAGGTCCTTCTCTGCCTGGCAGCTCTCCAGCCACTCTTCCCCAAGCCTGGAGTAGAGCTAGGGGTTGTTGTGACCCAAGTGCAGGACCCAGCATTTGTCCTTATTGAAACTCATGAAATTGGCCTTGGCCCAGCCACTCAGCCTATCTAGATCCATCTGTAGAGCTTCCTTACACTCAAGCAGATCGACACTTCCACCCAGCTTGGTGTCATCTGCAAATTTACCAAGGGTGCACTCTATCCCCTCATCCAAATCACTCATGAAGATGTTTAAAAGGACTGGCTCCAGTACAGAGCCCTGGGGGACACCACTCATGTCTGGCATCCAACTGGATTTAACTCCATTGACCACAGCTCTTTGGAATTGTCCATTTAACCAGTTTTTCACCCAAGAAAGAGTATGCCCATCCAAACCAAGAGCAGTCAATTTCTCTAATACAATGCTGTGGGAAACGATGTCAAATGACTTACTAAAGTCAAGATGGACAACATCCACAGCCTTGCCTTCATCCAACAAGTGGGCCCCTGTCATAGAAGGAGTGTAGGTTTGTTAAACAGGACTTGCCTTTCATAAACCAACAAGTCGGTCATCCAGTCACAGAAGGAGATCAAGTTTGTTAAACAGGATCTGCCCTTCATAAACCCATCTTGACTGGGCCTGATCACCTGGTTGTCCTTCATGTGCTGCATAATAGAACCCAGGATGATCTGCTCCATCAGCTATCCTGATACTGAAATCAAGCTGACAGGCCTGTAGTTCCCCAGATCATCCTTCCATCCCTTCTTATATATGGGTGTTATGTTGGCTGACTTCCAATATGCTGGTACCTCCCCAGTCAACCAGGACTGCTGATAAATGAGAGACAGAATCAATTTTATGGATCCTAATGTCATCAAACTCAGATATGTTTAGAGGTGGATCCAGTGCATATATTTTTACCTTGTCTAACACTGTTTCTCTTGTCAACTTTGCATCAATAGTCATTATATGAGTAACAAGTGTTCACCATAAAGCAACTCCTAGGCAGATCATAAAAGCTTTTGTAGAATCTAGTGCTGGTTGAAGTCAACCCATAAAGCATAGGGTGAAAGCCAATGTAATGAACTGGTCAGCAATTCTGCTGTTTAGGACTTTGAATCAGTGCTTGCTGAGTGGCAGAAAATTGGGTCTGGGCTTCACTACAGAGAGATGAACTGTTTATATGTAAGCTTGCTCAGACCGCTACTAGTTACAGGCTTTAGATGTCTACTATGATAACATCTATGCCACCTAAGGTGAAGGCCATGAGTATTCTCTATGTGGTTTGTAAGTCAAAAGGGATAAAACATCTCAAAATATTTCTGAAACTTTCCTGACAGCTTCTTGAACAAAAACTTCCTCCCAAAACTGTGTGGGTTTCCCCCATCCATCACATAAATTTATTAAGATTTTGTTGACTGCAGATGCCCAGAATCAGTTCAAGGTCTGCCAGTAGACTTGTCAAAATGGAGTTTACTGTTTCTATTGCTAGCCTTCTTCTCTTATGCAACAAATTTGATTTTTCAGCTGCAAAATGCCCTTTACAGGTCACCTAGTCCAACACCCGTGCAGCTAGCAAGGACTTCAACCAGATCAGTCTGCTCAGAACCTCATCCAACCTGACCTTGAATGTCCTAGGTATGAGGCATCTACCACCTCTGTAGGCAATCTGTTCCAGTGTTTCACCACCCTCTTTGTAAAAAATATCTTCCTTATAGCTAGTCTAAATCTACCCGCTTTTAGTTTAAAACCACTACTCTGTGTCCTGTTGCAACAGGCCCTGATAAAAAAGCTGTCCCCATCTTTCTTATTGGCTGAAATGACTATGAGAAGTGCTGAAAGGACACAGTTAGGTCTCCCTGGAGACTTCTCTTCTCCAGGCTGAACAACCCCAACTCTCCCAGCTTTCCTTCATAGGAGAGGTGTTCCAGCCCTCTGACTTGAGTGGGCAAGTCAGGTCCTTTTCTGTGTAGTGCATTCCTTACTTTGTGCTGAATGCAAGAAATTCCTACTTTACTGCTGTCATTGGAAAAGTTCTTCACAGGGTCAAAGGCAAAAGTATATCTAGCACAGGCACGGCCAGTCATTTGTCATTTCCTACTTCAGTAATCAGGAATGTGCTGTTAGAAAATCTGCAGAACTGACAGTTTTGGAATGAAATAGTCCTTTGACTATTAAAATTAACTTTTTTTAAATTTTTTTTTCCCCCAGTAAAAATCTCTGATATAAAATAGTGCATATTAAAAAATTGTACATGCCTGTGCAGAAATGTGAGCAGTCAAATATGCTTAAAATACACTAACTCCTTCACACTACAGGAGTTATTTACTTTTTTGCTATACCAGCCTTGCTTATCTCAAGAAATTTCCATTTCAGTGACCCTCTCTTGCACCTACTAGATGTAATGGAAAAATATTCACTGAAATCAATGAGAATAGGATCATGCACACAGTGTGCAAAGAACTCTGTAAATAAACAAATATGCCATCCCCATTTAGTCCTACAATCCAAGCAGCTAGCATTAGGAGACACATACTTTTGCTTAGGGAAGTATGTTTCACCTAACAACTCTCAATCTCTTTTTCACTTCAATCTGTGATAACATTTGCTAGCACTAAAGAATTGGTACAATGAAACAGATTGTGTGCTTTTTTTAAACACGTATATTGTCTAGTAGAAGTTTGTATGTCCCAGACAGTGCAGCTGGACCATGTGTCCCACCCTGAGATGGTTCAAGGTTTTCCTGGGTGCAGAGAGGGCTGAGAAGCCAGAAGAGACTGGGCTACACCTTTGCAGCCACTAACCACAGACAAGCTGAGATGAAGAAGCAGAAAACAGATCTGCAAAGTGAGTCTGTTGTTCTTAGGAGATGGAAACATCTTTCCCATCTCAGGACTAGCCCCTCTTCTCCACCTTTGGCAGCAAAGCATATGTTGGGTTCATTTCGTGTCCCTTAGTACTTTGTTCCTCTAAGAAAAAAATGCTTGTGAGGTTGGAGACTGGATTTGGACCTAGCAATCTCAGATGGCTGGATTTCTGGCAAAGTAATATGATTCACATTTAAGTTTACTTAATTTGCCAAACTGTTTCTTTCTGGGGCTGCAAAAAAAAAAATTTTTCAGCATAAAGTTCCTAAAAGTGAAGAGTTGGATTTTATACATACCACTAAAAGGAAACTGTGAACGGTAGAACCCATATTGACATTTTAAGAGTAAGAACACTGTATCAACCTTCTAGGTCATTTGAAGTTCATCGCATGCTCAGTTAGTACCAACTGCTTACCTAATGTACTTACTGATGCATTGTGTAAGTTCAGATAGAATGGATGATCACAGACATGTGCATTAGATAACATCAGGATCCCAGAGCACTATGTGTGTGTGCTGTAGAAAATATTAGGGTTTGGTTAGAAATCTGACTTCAGAGTGGATTTTGTTATAGAAGTTTTAATATTTATGAAGAAAGTTTAATTAAGGAAAAATAAGGAAATAATAAATTAAGGTGCACCCTGTTCAGACAAAAGTTTGAGAAATTTTGTACTTAGGTCTTGGTCCTTCAGAAAGCTCTGTGTGGATACATCTAATAATGTTGTATCAATTACGTCATATGCAAAGTGTGATTAACTTCCCAACCATATGTTGTACTATCAGCCTCTTTCCGATGAAGATGGTTTCTACTATTTCCTCATAAACACTGTACTGCACAGGTGTCTTCTGCAGTACTGTGTATGCGCTGGACACAGACTCTTAAAATATTTGCCTTGTGGTCATTTGTCTAAGCTGCTAGGCACTGTATGTTTGGTGGCGGTGTTTTCTCTTTAGGTAGATTTTTGTCTAGAGTAGACCAAAAAGAGAGGCATGTCTGTAATTTTGTATTAACTAACAATAGATCTTAAGCCTATGTCTCTATGTGAGATATATCTTTAACACCCAGTTAATTATTCAAGGAGGATCCTAAGATTTCCCAGGAGTGTAAGCCTCTTAAATGAGCAAAACCTCACATTTTTCGAGTGCTTTTGTGTGTCAGCACTGCCTTATGTCTTTTACTGTACTTGTCAGAGCAGGTTAGTGGAGGTGCTTGGAGTTGAAGATAGTGGCCCTTTTTGCCTGTGCAATTCATCCACCAGGCATGTTGCAGTTGCAAGGCAAAACACCTGAGCTAATGCCTCTGTGAGAGATGTTTACACACCCATTGTATTACAAGGGCTTAATGAATTTCTGCATGTTTTCTCAGCAGCTTGTGGTTATGAAGGCACAGTCATTTAATGTATTAAGTGATGCCTGATCCCACAGTAACCTTGGGAAGGTCTCAAGATTCAGGTACTGTCACTTCCCTGAGACAATTCAAGTAGGAATCTCTCTTGTCCTTGCATTTTTTCATCAGTCTTCATCCCATTCTCACTATTGGCAGTGCCATCTGCTAAGTCTCAGGGGCATTGGCTTGTGGAGGAAAGTATTTTAAATTTTAGAACTGTTCATCAACTTTCTACTCTATGCCAAGACTGAAGGACACTTTAGCCTTGATCTTGGCTTGGTGCTAAAGGTAAGAGGGCATTTTGGATCACATTATTACTTCGGCCTTGTTTATACAGCCTGCTGCTTGCTTTGCCTGCCAGGGTTTCCTTGACACCCTGTGTCTGCAAGGGGATGCATTGTCTGACAAGCAGTGGTAAAACCCTACTTCCAAGTACAGCAACTTTGCAGAAACTGTGTATCATTGCAAAAATAAATGATTTGGACAGACACATATGGATTGATGTGGTTATTGGATATCTACTGTGTTAGATAACTCTTCTGGTAAGCACTATGAAGTAATAAAAAATGTCAAATTCAATTTTTTGGTTTAGAAAAGCCTTCCAAACATTAGTTTTATTGGAAAATTCTTGAATAATTGTATCAGAGCAAGCCTGACTCCCTAGTTCTCAGCCTCAGTGCTCCTTAGAGCAAAAAACAAATGGTCCTCAAAGGGTCTCATATTAGTGAAAAATCATGAGTGCTTCCTCCTTGTTTCTTGAGTTCTTGTGTACTCTGATGCCCCTTATAACAGGATGAAAGTAGACAGCAGTGTATGCCTCTGGCATTGTTCAGGTATTTGCCTCTAATAGGGAAAATGTCCATTGAGAATCTTTGTGTGTAAGTGTATTGTAAACTATTTGCACTATTTCACATGCCCCAGATTTTAAACTTCGGTTGTAACAGCGCTGCAGGTGAATGTTACATGCAGAAAGAAAAGATGTCCTTCAAACCAATGAAAAGACACTTAAAAAATTCAGAAAGCCCTGAATAATCCAGATATACACAAATGTGCACACTAGATGGATATTGGTGGAGGGGGAGATAGGCCCTGCATATCTTTCTTCATCAAATTGCCTGACTGAACTAAAGACCAAACCCTGCTTATCAGCTCTGGTTTGTGAAAATTTCTATTAACACAAGTAGTAAGTCTAGCTGAGCAGTTAATTCATTCTCTGGAAAATTGCTGGTGTTACAGTGGCGGGTTTTTATTTTTTAGATAGATAAAATAGAAAATGAAAAACCTCTTGAGAACTGATACAGTTTTCTGTATACAGGAACCCAAAATATATAGCAACTAATGAATAAACTTATTTTTGCCCCCAGAAAATAAGAGGGACCCTAGAAGGAAGGGAGCATGTAGCTGTGTTGTTCTGTGCTTTTGCTAGACAAC
The DNA here is from genome assembly GCA_025345505.1 of Todiramphus chloris collaris. NCBI lineage: Eukaryota > Metazoa > Chordata > Aves > Coraciiformes > Alcedinidae > Todiramphus > Todiramphus chloris. Next base: position 33,439,582 of record JANVCC010010406.1, read on the forward strand.
TGGACTATCACGTAGTTTGTTTTTTTTTTGGTTCAAGGCAGGTATAGAGTACTACCTGAACCGTGATGATTTCCACATACTTGGCACTATTGAAGGCTTGCAAGAAATGCATGCAAAAGTGGAGAATGAAAACATGTCCTAGTGTAAGGGCTAAATACGCCTGTGTGTATAATCTTGTGCCTCTGGAAGAAATGGAAACAAGGAGGCTCATTGTCTCACCAGCTCTGAGAGTGTCCAGCACTGAAAGTGTGGGGTGTCTGCGTGGTATGGGGTGTGTCATCATTCCTCTGATTTCTCTGGAGTCAGCTTCCATAGTGGCCTCTGTATGTGTCGAAGGGGTAAACATTTTGTGTGAGTCTCTGTGTGTGTATGTGTATCTATGGACATAGACACTAGCTTTTCAGGTATAAGATTGGTCTTCCTTTCATAACACATTAGAGCAAATAATTCCTCTTTAGGCTTATCCCACAAAGCTTTGATGATTGACCAGGACTATATTACTACATTCAGCATAAGGTATAGTTCTACTTAAAGACAATACCCATGGATGAAGCTTTACAGAGTGAGGGTTACTGGATACTGCAAAAAGCAAAACAGTTCACATTGTGCCTTCATCTCACTTCCCATTACAAAATCCAACAGACTGCAGGCAAATGTCTCTGTGAGTCACTGTCCAGTAATTAATCTCTGCTGTGCCAAAGGCATTTGAAACCACAGACTAGAATCACTCAAGGGAATACTGTATTAGCAGGAAATTAAAGTTTAAAAGGCTCTAGCTCTTGTTTCTCTTGTGGCTGCTATTGTAAAAATATTTCTAAGTGGAAAATAGAACCTTTCTGTTATGGGGAGAAGGCGAAAATGGGGATTGACTATTCCTCTGTGACTTAAAATGGTTGTTTGACAACAGCAAAGCCAGGTAGAGTCATGAGACACTAATTCATAAAGTGTCTCTAGAAAATAAGCAGCTCATTAAGGAAAGCAAAAGATGTAATTATTAGGAACTTGTTCAAACAAGGGGCAATACCAGCTACGTAGTTTTATCTCATTAATGGATTTCCTAATGATTTTTTTTTTTTTTTTTTTAAAGCAGTGGACTTGGAAACTCTGAATTATTAATGCACAAAGAAAGACAATCTATCAGGTTTTCAGTTTTATGTTATGATTCCCTTGGATGTGTTTCACCGAGGGTATAAATCTGTCTTGTCTGCAGGCCCTCTCTGCTGGGTAAAAGAAGTCCTGTTTTGTCATATTCCTGTTATTAGTCCCTAAACGAAGGAATACCTTTACAGCATGTGTGAGGTATGTCCTGTGTTTACTACACTTGAGGTTACCTGTGCTGTTTGTGTGCACAATTAGAGCTGCAATATAAATGCTTCTGTAAGCATCTGAAGGGCGTCTGCAGAGATGGTGTGAATCTCCTGGGAAATCTAGGTCCATCCCTATGAATATACCTCTGTCTCCATCCTTATCTGAGAAAGTCCTCCCTTGTTTTCCAGAGAGTCTTCTGGGATTTCTCTAAGACTCTTCAGGCATGTGGATGCTGTGGCTGAGGTGAGCTGTATGCTGTTCAGTAATAAAGTGGAGCCAGGAAGGTTGTTTTAGCATATGTGTTCCAGCTGGATGTTTCTCTATAATAAAACCCCCTGTCATGCTCAACACCAAGATTGGTGCCTCATGGTTCATGTGGTGTCTTCCGAAAGAGTAAGCTCCCTGCTTATACCTTTCTCAGCAGACTAATATAAGTAATGAAAAATAATATTATGTCCTGTTTAAAAAGTATATGAACAGCCTACTAACTGCCAGTGTGTCCAGAGAGTTGTAGAGTAAATTGCATTTTATCTGGTTATACTTCTTTTTAACGCATATACTTAATTTGAAGATGGTTTGTTCTAGCTTTCACTGAATGTAACTGCTATTTCTGTAGCTCCTCTTTAGAACGAATATCAGTATTTCTGGCAAGATACCTGTGCATTTTATTGCAGTCAGGTGGAAATGCCAGAAACTTTATTTGCTAGCAGGCTGCTAGAAAAGTTCCTCTGACCTCCTGGTGAGTGCTGTTGCCATTGTCTTTGCCCATGTGGTGGTGTTGCATACTCTTACAAAGTGCTGTGATCCATCACAGTTGTATTGCTTTCCAAGCGCCAGGCATTTTGTTGGCCCATGCTGTTTGTCAAAGCTCATGTAGCCACACCTTATATGTTTATATTTTTTGAAAGCTCTAACATTGAGCTACACATTTTCTTATACCTGAAGGTTTTGTTTTGTTTCAATGGACATTATTAAAAAAATTAAATCCTGAATTACAGCAGCATAACATTGTCAGTCCTCCTACTGTCCATCCTTGGGCACAGTTTGTGAGATGCTAACCTCAGTACCAAAGTTACTTTAGAGATTTGTGATATACAGTTTTGGATGTTTCCAAAAAGAAAGAGGTTATCCCTTACATGAATTCTTTCAAAAGTGCAGTCCTAGTGCATGCTTTTACTCCACTCAAAATGCTTTTAAACATGTTTTACCTAGGACCCTGCCCTGGTCAGAAACATCTCAGAGCCTAGGACTTTGACGCCAGTTTTCTTCAATCTTTCTCTGAGCTCAGGCTTCTGAGCACTGCTCCTCAGCTCAGCACAACCACTTCTCTGAGCTTGGCTCAGAGAGCTCTGGCTTCTCTGAGAAACTGCACATCAAGGTACAGTTCAATGGTCAAGTCTTTAGAGAAAAGAAGTGGAAACTTATTGGGCTTCTCCTGCTTTATTCTTTAAGCCAGTAATTCAGGAAATAATGTCTTCTGTCTCAACTGGGCAATTTCTATTGTTTAGCAGATTTTTTACTTTTTTCTTTTACTAGTCAAAAATACTAGTTCCCTCTCAGGACCCTCTGTGATCTTCAGAGTTCTTCACAGTCCATTCTCCACCCAGTTTAAACCAGGCTTACATGAGGGACACAGTTAGCACTTGCAACTCTATACTACCTCTTCAACCTCAGATCATCCAGCGCAGATTTTTTTCTGAGTTTTTGCCTTTTTCCTGTCCTCATCAGATGAAAAAAGGAAGTTTCAGGTTTTGTGGTTTGGTTTTTTCTTTTTTTTTTGTTTTGTTTTTTTTTGTTTGTTTTGTTTTGTTTTGTCTTTTTTTGTTTTTCACTTCTCATTATATTGACACTCAGCCTTCCTCTGGGGCTTCCTGATGTTTCATAATCATCTGGTTTCACATGCTCGGTTTCCAGCTGCTGTTGTTGCACACATCACATGTAAACTCACAAAATGCTAGTGTCTTCTGCAAAGTGTGCTTTTAGTGATGTTGTTGTTCCATAGCTTGTTAATTAGTTTTGCCTCATACCATGTCCTGTTCAGAGATCTGTGGAGGCAGAGTCTAACACTGTTTCACTTCCTTTTCGGTTTTTATCCCCCCCCCCACTGTAAAATGTCACCTCTCTCTACCCATGATGATGTTTGCTGTCCCAGGACCTCTGCATGGAAGCAAAAATATTCTCTACTGCAGAAGGTTGACTGCTCTAAGCTATTGGCACAGTTCAATGCCTTAAAGTAAATCTTAGAGATAGTATAGCCCTAATTTAAGATTTATGGATTTGTCTCCGTAGTAATAGTTGAACACAAGAAAAGTATTGTCTTGGGGGGGGGGGGGAGGGGGGGGTGGGCCTCTGCTATTCAGAACAAATGGAAACTAGGATCTAGGCTTTGTTATAGGTACTATGTTAATCCTCCTCTGATGGACTTCCTCTGATAACAGAGATGAACATGCTATACCTTTTATATGGGCACCTACTAACCTAAAAAAGCTTAAGTTGTCAGGATTGATTCAGCCCTTGACTTGGTTTCTATTTTTCTGCTTAGCAACTGAGTCCCAAAGCACCCATGAGTAAGAGTGCACAAAAATATAAGCTGCATGGGAAATCAAGAAAAATGCTTCTTGTTTCCTGTGCTTTGTTTGTTGTTTTTGTTTGCCTTTCACTTCCCCGGGGAAGTGGGCCCCTATATTTAGAAAGGAATAAGAATAAGTGTCTAAGAAAGCTATCCTGCTGCCCTCCATTCCTTCTCACTGGGATTGGGCTGGAATCTTCTGTGGCCTGGACCCAGTCCACAATAAAGCAAAGCAAAGTAATAGAGCAAAGCCTTTGGTGGCAAGCCAAGAAAGCCTGTGAGAAGAGCAATGTGGTGGGATGAAAAAACACTCCCTCTCACAGGTGTCTATGAAAAGACACCATTTTTGATGTAGAGTTGTGACACATTGGTGTAAACACCTTTGAGTGCTGTTCTGGTCCATAAGTTTATGAGAAGTAACCTGAAAAAAGATGGGGTGCAGTTTGTTTTCCAGTGTAAACTTGCCTGTGGGGGTTGGAAGCTGCTGACAGAGGCAATGTCTCAAACCCTGCAGTTCCAGGACTGTGTGTTCCCACTCTCAGCACTGACAAGGTGCTCACCAATGCCACGACTGAGATGGATGCCTTGCTGTAGTTCCTCTTCCTCCTGTCACTCACCACTTAATTTCATCCTCTCTCCCTTGCTCACACCTGGGGAGGGAGGCACAAATCATTTGTGGATGGAGAAAGCACACCCCTGACTCACAGCTGGGCACTGGGCTCCTACAGCAGCTCATCTGGAAGAAGTCCAGGCAGTGCATTTCTGCCTGCAACTTGATGGAAATACAGGCTTGCTGAGTCTTCCAAGTCAGGTTGTGAAAACACAGGGGACTTCAAGAACGCTAAAGGTTTATCACTTATATATACAACACTCCATTACTGATATGCATTTGTTGTTGTTCTTCACCACAAGAGAAAGACAGGTCTTGTGGGTGAAGTTTTATTAGTGCAGTGTTCTCTGAGTTAGCTTGTAGCACATTCTTCTTTCCTACCCTTAAGTCATTTGTGTGGCTGCCACATTTTGATATTGACAAACAATATCAAAATATTGTTTATTTTGATACATTTCATGTGAACTCACACAGTGCTTCTATTCAAGGAACCAGTTTGTAGGTGAGCTCATCATTATACACTTACACAAACACTTTCTGGTAAGGCTGCTCAACTGAGCAAGCAATGGAAGCCTAGGATGGGCTTAGTAATAAGCACTGGTGATACTGAAGCATCTCCCTGAGGACCTTGGTCTCCTTATTCTGTCTGAGTAAGTTGCAGGAATGAGTGCTATACTTTGCTTTTGAAGTCCATGCTGGCCATCTATCTGGTAGTAGTAAAAAAATTGGTGTTACCTTGGAACATTGAATGAAAAGTTCTCTGCTTGAAAGTTGGATTATACAGTCAACAAGATACTCCTAGTTTGACTTCATTTTGAAACAGGGCTCAGTTTTAGAGATGACTAGTTATAAGAAATTTACTTGAAATCGAGACAATTTCCTTAGTCCTCATGGCTTGGATCTCGTTTCTCACTTTTTCCTATTCCTGTCCCTACCTGCTGGCTGGAGCAAACTGGAATCAGAGGCAGTAAAAAGAAGGAACGGAGATTCCTTCTGTCTGCTCCTGTTTTACCCTCCAGAAAGGAATTTAAGGATCTTTTACTGAAATGCACCATTGGAAAATGTGGCAAGTAACCCAGCAAGATGCACATAGGCTTTGCAGTCTGCTACCTCTTGTAACTTCAGTGTCCATGTTGGCTTGTTTGCAATCTCAGGAAAAAATTAACATGATCTCACTGTGATCAGCACCACTGGAATGTTTAACCCATTTTTACTAGATGCAAGGAGCCAATATGATGACATTGCTTCCTATGTGAACACAGCATAAATGGTGAGCTTGCAGTTATCTAGTCAACAACAGTTATAGAACTGAATATTTTAATAAAATTTTAATTTTTAAATTTTAATAATATTTCCTAATAATGGTTACTGAGTATTTTATTCACTGTTAAAAATGTTTAGTTCATCAGCTTTTTGATATTGATTCCTATGTAAAAATTGACATATTATGAGATAATCTGAAAGAATACATCAGAAGAAAATAGCTAGTTTGCTCTGGACTGTCAGTTCCCACAATAAGTTTTTCTCCATGCTCATATTCCCTGGATTTTACATAGAGTACCTTGATCTCTGGCTACATGATTACGGTGGCATTTAACTTACATAAGTAGACCTACTGACTTCAATGTTCCCATGTTCAGGTCCCATTTCATAAGTCTGGTTTCAGATGGCATTGGTTTAGAGCAGTTTTTCACAATTGCATCTAAGAAAGAAGTGTCTCTGTGGGACATTTCAGAGTCCCTAAAGTATACATCTAAAATTAGAGGGTCCAAATACCTTCTTTGTATTCATGCCTCTAAGTGTTTGCACCATAAGGACTTAAGTCCTCGAGCCTATTAAGGTAAGTGGACCTCACAGTGGTGCAGAAATTTCAGATGTCAATATAAAATAAACCCTTGGTGATCATTAAATTAAATAAAAAATTTATGTAAAACAATTTGCTTTCATTTATGGAATAGAATAGAATAGGTCTAGTTGGCAAGGACCTACAACTATCATCTAGTTCAACCGCCTGACCATTCCAGGGCTGACAAAATGTTAAAGTCTACTATTAAGGGTATTGTCTGAAAGCCTCTGAAACACTGACAGGCTTGGGGCATCAACCATCTCTCTAGGGAGCTTGTTCCAGTGTCTGACCACCTTCTGGTAAAGAAATGTTACCTAACGTTTGGTCTGAACCTCCTCTGACATTACTTTGAACCATTCCCACAGGTACTGTCACTGGATCCCAGGGATCCCAGGGATCAGCACCTCCCTCTTCACTTTCCCTCCTCAGGAAGCTGTAGAGAGTGATGAGGTTCCCCCTCAGTGTCCTTATTTCCAACCTAGAAAAACCTTAAGTCCCCATCTGCTTGACATCCATATGCCAGACATCTGCCAAAGATGGTTTCTTTTCACGCAGAGAAGAAGAAATGCCAGCACTAAGGTTGGATCTGGAAGAGCAAAAGGAAAGACTGTACTCGAGGGCAGCAGCATGATCACCTTTTCCTGTCTGCTTTCTGGACAGGCAGTTTGCTGCATGTGCTGGTGCTTGGCATTGTCGCTCCCCAGGTACAGGACTTTGCCTTTCCTCTTGTTGAACTGTCTTGGCTGGCTGCCTCCCTGGGGTAATGAAGAATCACAGAATCAGAATCACAGAATGTTAGGGATTGGAAGGGACCTCCAAATATCATTGAGTCCAACCCCACTGCCAGAACAGGAACAAAACTAGAGCAGATCACTCAGAAATGCATCCAGACAGGTCTTGAAAGTCTCCAGAGAAGGAGATTCCACAGCGTCTCTGGGGAGTCTATTCCAATGCTCTACAACTCTTACAGTAAAGAAGTTCTTCCTCATGTTGAGGTGGAACTTCCTGTGCTTGAGCTTGACTCCATTGCCCCTTGTCCTATCACAATGCACAAGTGAAAAGAGGTTGTCCTTGCCTTCTTGACACCCAGCCCTTTTGTAATTATAGACATTAATTAGATCCCCTCTCAGCATTCTCTCCAGGCTAAAAAATCCCAGATCTCTCAGTCTTTCCTTGTGAGGCAGGTGTTCCAGTCCCTGAATCATTCTCTTAGCCCTCTGTTGGACTCTCTCAAGTAGATCTCTGTCCTTCTTGAACTGGGAAAACTAGAACTGGTTGCAGTACTCCAGGTGAGGTCTCACTAGGGCAGAGTAGGGGGGGAGGAGAACCTCCCTTGATCTGCTGGACACACTCTTCCTAATGCACTCCAGGATGCCATTGGTCTTCTTGGCCACAAGGGCACATTGTTGTCCCATGGATAGCCTGTTGTCTATCAGGACTCCAGTGCCCTTTTCCACAAAGCAATTCTCTAGCAGATCACCTCCTAACCTGTACTGGTGCATTTTATTGTTCCTTCCCAGGTGCAGGACTCTGTACCTGCTCTTGTGAAACCTCATTAGGTTCCTCTTTGCCCATGTCTCCAGTCTGTCCAGATCTTGCTGAATGGCCACACAGCCTTCAGGTGAATCAGACAATCCTCCCAGTTTCACATCATCATCAAGCTTGTTGAGAAGGCACTCTGTCCCTTCACCAAGGTTGTTGACAAAGGTGTTGAACAGGACTGGACTCAGCACCAATCCCTGGGGGACTCCACTAGTTACAGGTCTCCAGCTGTACTCTGCACCATTGATCACCAAAGAGAGCAACACCAATTTGTTACAGTGCATCAGGAGGGATTGGGTCGCTGCCGTAGCGAGGCTGTACCCAGCAATGCAGTCTTGTGGGAGAGCAGAGGCCCAGGACATGGGGGCAAAGAGTGCAGTGAGCAGAAGGCCAGGCCTGGCAGGATGAGTGATGGGGCCGGAGTGGGTCCTGGAGGACCCCTGTCTGGAAACATCTACCCTGGGACCAGTTGTAGAGATGCAGGACTGGAGCTGGGCAGCACTTGCCTTCAAGGAAAAGGAACAAAATAGTACCTCACACTCATAGAAAGACCTTACAGTGTTAACATCCCACCCCTCCTGGCAAAAAAAGCAAAATAAAATGATGATAACAATGCCACCTGTGCAGTTAGCAACACTAACACTGTTACACAACAACACATGCATGCTGTCACATGGACCAGTTTTGGAAGGACACCACCAGCATCCAGGCCAGCAGCTCTGTATCATTTCTGTGGCTTCAAAAGATATCCTCCAACTCCTGATGGACCAAAGGCTACAGGGCCTGGAGGAGTGTCGGGTTGTTTTGGAAATGGTTCAACCAGTTCAGGGGCATTTGGATTCCTGGTCACTCCTGCTTCCCACTGTCAAGGTGCTCGGGGTGATGGAGTTTGTATATTGCTGGGTGTCTCAGAGCTCCTCCTGCCTGGTGGACAGCAAGCGATGGATTGATGGATTGTGTGATGACATGTTCCATATAGTCACTGTCTGCCTGCACCAAGTGCAAGGTGGACAGGATCCTCCTTTTGCAGAGGGAGCACTGCATAAAGCATGGATAGCAGAACTGGTGGAGGCATGGCATCACATAGCTAGTCTTCTCCCAGCTGTAAAGGCATATGGAACAGTGGTACTCCAGCTTCATGACCACGCTCTCCACCTGATGCAGTGGGCTGCAGGGATCTGGTGATGTCAAGCTGGTGGAGACGTGGAAGAAATGTATTGTGGTTTATGTATGGCATTTTATATGTTCTCTTATATGCAAAGTATGGTATGGTTTGGTTTTCAGTGTATTGTTGTGTATATACAGGAGTGCACATATTGCATTTTGTATTATATTGCAGGAATGGTATGGTAGGTACTGTGTGGTTTGGTATGTACTGTGCATTTTGCATTGTATTTTGTACTGTATTGGATGGCACTTATTGTATGATACTTTGTATTGTATGGCATGATATTTACTGTAGTGTATGCATTTTGTATTGCATTTTGTATAGTATGGTACTGTATGATATTCTATGTATTGTGTATTGTATTTTCTGTCATGTTTTGTATTGTATGGTATGGTATTATATATTATTTATTGAACAATATTGTGTTTTGTATTGAATGACATCATTGTACGATGTGGTGTGGTGTGGTATTTATTGGGTAGGATTGAATTGGATTGGATGGTGTGGTAAGGTATTGCATGCTACATATGGTATTGCATTGTGTTTTGTATGGTATTTATTGTATGCATTGTATTGTGTTGCATTACATGCATTATATGGTATGGATATTGGTATTGAACCTCTGTATCTTGAGGGTGCCAAACCACTGTGTTACTTTTCCTCCCATACAACAGTACCCCAGAATTGTAACGAGAAAATAAAACTCAGGCTGATACACACCGATCTATTCTCCACCATTGACATTTAGCAAAGATAAACTACATAGCGTATAGCTGTTTCACGTAATCATAGAGTGCTTTAAGGGTCCACTGTATTAAAGTCTTCATCCTCCAGTTATACTTGCCTAACCCTTCCCCTTCCCTACCTCCCTACCACACTTAAGGTTTGTGCTATGCTCACTATTTTGTCTAGTTTTTGATTTTTATTTGTGCCATCTGGATGGCCTGCTGGAGATGGTGATACAAGACCAAAGTTCTCTTTTGTGACAACACTATTTATCTAGACCTTCTCATAACTTGGATTGTGTAATCAAGCCTAATGGAGAGACTGTGTTCAGGAGTAGGTTACAAAAATCTTTTCAAAGCTTTTCCAATTTTTTTTTTCATGAGAATAATAATGAAGTCTTTGAAAAGTCAAGATTCCTGCTGCAGAAATCCTCCTATGAAGCTGATGGCACCAAGGAATGAAATGAAAGTCAGTGACCGTGTTTTAAGATCGCTGTGACTTTCATAGATCATACACATTTCACACCGTTTATAGAGTACATTTAGCTAATATACAGATTTTTGAGAAATTGATGCTGTTTGATTTCTGTAGTTTAAGTGTGTGTTTACCATCAACTTAGATCATTGTCATTAATTATATTTTTGAACTGCTGTGTTCCAGATCAGCTTTTTAACATTTTAAATAATGTTTTAGTTAGACCTTCTTTTGGGTTCTGGCTGGTGAAAGTCTGTACCCAAATAATTTTTCCCCAGCTTCCTTTAAACTGTGTCTTGTTTCTTGGAAGAAGCAACAAGATTAACCTGGATTCTGCTAGGTTTTAATTGCTCAAAATGGTGGCATAAAAATTTTTGTTTGCAATTTGATTGCTGTCTGTTACTGCTATTTATGAACACAAAATTCAGTATGATCCTCCATTCAGTGACAACTGTCTTTGTCGCAGCAGTATTTGAAAACACAATGTGCTGATAAATTGCAAGAAGTCTTTTTAAAGCATATGGGAGCTGGTGCAAATCAGCTGAATTTGTAATGAGTGTGAAACTCCAGCAGGAGAAAAGGAGATTTTTAGTTAGCTAGTGGACAAATCAACAGTATTTTGTTTCTTGATGTGGAATTTCAACACACATGGAGTGAAACTCAGTGATCACAAATCTTCATGAACAAGAAGGCAAAGGTCTCTATAAATGCTTGCTGATTGAAATCACAGAATCACAGAATTGGCACAGTTGGGAAAGACCTCTAAGATCACCGTATCCAACTATCAGCACCTCACCATCCCACTAAAGCATGTCCTGAAGTGCCTTATCTACATGTTTTTTGAATACCTCCAGGGATGGTGTCACCACCACCTCCCTGGGCAGCCCATTCCAGTGCCTGACAACCCATTCTGTAAAGAAATGCTTCCTAATATCCAGCCTGAACCTCCTCTGGTTCAACTTTAGGCCATTTCCTCTCAATCCCCTCATCTAGACCATTGATAAAGATACTGAACAAGGCTGACCCCAAGATTGAGTCCTGGAGGACACCACTTTAGGGACATGGTTTAGTGGTTCTGATAGGGCTACGAATAAGGTTGGACTTGATGATCTTGAAGGTCTCTTCTAGCTGAAACTATTCTATGATTCTATGACTGATGACCAGCCACCAACTGGATTTACCTCCATTCACTGCAGTTCTCTGGGCCCAGCTGGCCAGCCAATTTTCAGACCAGTGAAGAGTACACCTGTCTATGCCATGAGTTGCCACCTTCTCTAGGAGAATGCTGTGGATGTAAAAGTATTTACTAAAGTCCAGGTAGACAACGTCCACAACTTTTCCTTCATTTACTTGGTGGGTCACCTGGTCACAGAACAAGATCAGGTTGGTCAAGCAGCATCTGCCTTTCCTGAACCCATGCTGGCTAGGCTTGATCCCCTGACTGTCCTGCACTTGCGAAGTGAGCTCACTCAAGATGAATCTCTCCATAATTTTTCCAAGTATTGAGGTCTGTAGAACCCCGGATCCTCCTTCCAGCCCTTCTTGCAGATGGTCATCTTATTGACAAGTCTGTGGTTGTCTGGAACCTCCTCTGTTATCCAAGACTGTAGATAAATAATGGAGAGAGGTTTGGGGAGCTCCTCTGCCAGCTCCCTTAATACTCTAGCATGGATCCCATCTGCCCCCGTGGACTTGTGAGTGTCCATGTGCCATAGCACATCATTAATTGCTTCCTCCTGGATTACAGGGGGTTGTTCTGCTCTCCATTACCTTCCAGATCAGGAAGCTGAATACCCTGGGGGTCACTGGTGTGAATAATAAAGACAGAGACAAAGGTGGCATGTTCCTCCTGCATCCAGTAAAGGATGGAAATCCTCCCTGGCTCTCTTTTAATTGTTAATGTATTTGTAAAAGCTTTTTTTTTTTGTTGTCCTGTATGACAGTGGCTAGACTGAGCTCCAGCTCGGTTTTTGCCTTTCTAATTTCTTATCTACATAGCTTAACAAGATCCCTGTTCTCATCTTGAGTAGCCTGGTCCTTCTTCCAAAGGAGGTAAACTCTCATTTTTTTCCTGAGTTCCAGCAAAAGCTCCCTGTTCAACCAGGCCAGTCTCTTCCTGGTCATTTTGTGTTACAGCATATTGTACAGCCTGGTTCTGTGCCTCTAATTGTTCCCTCTTGAATATTGTCCAACTTTCCTGGAACCCTTTGCCCTTCATGACTGTCTCCCAAGGCATTCTCTCAACCAATGTTCTGAACAGGCCGAAGTCCGCCCTCTGGAAGTCCATGGTGGAAGTTTTGCTGACCTCCCTCCTTATTTTTCTAAGGTTCAAGAACTTAATCATTTTGTGGTCACTAAGCCCAAGATGTCCTCCACCCACCACATCTCACACCAGTCCTTTCTTGTTTGTGAACAGCAAGTCTAGTGAGGCACCTCCTCTGGTAGGCTCACTCACCATCTGTGTCAGGAAGTTATCTTAACACACACTCAAGTAACCTCCTAACCTGTCTCCTCTCTGCTGTGTTGTATTTCCAGCAGATGTCTGGTAGGTTGAAGTCCCCCACCAGAACAAAGGTTAGCAGTTGTGAGACCTCTGCCAGCCACTTGTAGAATGCTTTGTCTGCGTCCTAATCCTGGCTGGATGGTCTATTACAGACGCCCAACAGGATATCTACCTTATTCACCTTCCCCCTCATCCTTACCCATAAGCACTTGACTTTATCATCACTGTCATCAAGCTGTATACAATTTCTTAGCATATAGAACTAATTCACCACCTTTCCTTCCCTGCCTATCCCTTTTCAAGAGCTTATAGCCATCCATTGCAGCACTCCAATCATGAGTCATCCCACCATGTTGCTGTGGAGGCAACTATGTCATAGCTGTCCTGCTGCAAAATGGCTTTCAGCTCCTCCTGTTTGCTGCCTATGCTGCATGCACTGTTGTAGATGCATTTGAGCTGGGCTATCAGTTTCACCCCCAACATTGCCTTGGGACCCCTAGGCTCATCTCCAGTGGGCCTGGTTTTATCCCCTTCCCCCTTCAAACACAGTTTACAGCCCTCTTGATGAGTCCGCCAGCTCCTGGCCAAGAGTCCTTTTACCCCTTGTGGATAGTTCCACTACATCTGGCACCAGCAGGCAGGGAGCAATCTAAACATCCTTGTGATACAGAATTCAAACTGGTCACAATGCAACCCATGACACCAGCCTGTAAGCCATGCGTGTATCAGGTGGTGCTTTCCTGTGCCTTTCAGCATTCCTGGCCACTGTAGAGATTGGGGAAAACACCACCTGTGCTCCTGATCCCTCCACCATTCAGCCCAGCACCCCAAAGTCCCTTTTTATCACCTTAGGACTCCTCCTGTCAATCTCACCACCGCCCAACTGCATAACCAGTAGCAGATAGTAATCAGAATATCTTACCAGATCCATGAGCTTCTTGGTTACATCCCTGGGCCCCAGGGAGGCAGCACTTCCCTGTGAGATGGGTCCAGCCAGCATTCTGGGCCTTCTGTTCCCCTCAGAAGGGGGTCCCCTGTGACAATGACTCTTCCTTTATTTTTTATAGGAGTGGTCCTAATGTGTGGGACTGCCTGCCTCAGCAACTGCCTGGAGGAACCTTTATCCACATCCTCATTTGCCTGGCCCTCCAGTTCCAGAGCCCAGTATCTATTGTGTAGAGGCAAATGGGAAGGCTGGAGAGACTGGGTAGGGATTTGCCTGCTGCCTTGAGCAGGGACCAGTCTCCATTCACCTCTGTCTCTAGGTGCCCTCCTTCTGCCTGGTGACAAGAGCACGGGAGATCCTGTGTTTCTTGTGGGCAGGGGATCCTCTGCTTCTTGTGGAACCTCCATCTGCTGCCCTTGCCTCAGGATGGCAGTGATACAGGGGGTGTCTCTGTCACGCTCTGGTGAGTGACGGGCCAGACATTCCATGCAGCCTGGGACCTGAACAGCTGTGTGTCTCCAGTGCAGCTCCGTCTAGGTTGCCACATTATTTTTTGCCATTGTTTTGGCCTGAGTGGAAACCAGGACAGTTTTCTTCTGGGAGGGGGATGACATCCAGATGATCCGATCTCTGGGCCTGTCTGCCTGCATGCCATCTGCCTCCCTTCTGCTGCGCCATGTCCTTCTGCCGCACCCTGTCCTTTTGCCCACTCTGTTCACCATTGGCATGGTCCCCAGGGCCACTCATTATAGGCAGGGATGGCATCTGTTGCTCTGGCAATGCTCAGATGTCACTTGCAGCTCTCATGAGGTCTGCTGCCACCTCATTAGGTGTTCCCCATCTCCCTTGTTATCTCCCTACCAAAGGGAATTCTTCAGGAGACAAAAATGTATGCAGCTAGCTCCTTATGGTAATGTGAAAGGTGTCAGCTGTGAGCCACATTCACTGATAAAGTCCTGCTTGCTAAGATGTATTACCCCCTTTTATTAGTAGTTTAAGTAGGTAAGCTTGGCGTAGTACTTCAGTAAGTGCAGAACTCAGCTGAGGAGAAATGCATTTCTTGCAAAAGTGTTGCTGCCATCTTTTCACTGTGGTATGGTGAGACTGGAGACCACCGGTTTACACTTTGCATACAGGTGTTCAGAAACTGTTTATAGAATCGTAGAATCATATAAAGTTAGGGGTTGGAAGGGACCTCTGGAGGTCATCCAGACAACTCCTCTGTCAGTGCACGCAGGGAAGGCCGCACAGGGTTGCATCCAGGTGTGTCTTGAATGTCTCAGAGAAGGAGATTTCTCAACCTCACTGGGCAGCCTGTTCCAGTGCTCTCTCACTCTCACAGTAAAGAAGTTTTTCCTCATGTCAAGATGGAACTTCCTGTGTTTTAGATTACGAACATTATCTCTTGTCCTCTATGTTCAATGGCAAGCAGAATTGTTAAAACCAAAACCCCAGTAAGTTGCAAAGGGGCACCTGAATACAAACCTATGGGAGACTCCGTAGAGGAGGGGTATGAACTGAGCATTTGAGAAATGTGCAGTACATACATCTAAGCTCAGCATTAGCTTTTGTTTGAGAAAGCACAGCTTTAGTTGCCAGCTTTACAGTGGAAATGTGGTGTATGACTGCTGTGAATCAATCCTTAAAGAAGATGATTAAGACTAATGCTACTGAATGGCCAGGGCTAGAAATACTCTTCAACAAGGGAATACAGCTATCCTAGGATGTTGTTCAAAGCAGACAAGCTCTTGATGGTTTAAGAGTTGCTGACAAACATGCTACAAAGAGTCCCAGAGACTCATGAAAAGGCTGACCTTTCCTTAGAATTTTTCTAAGAGATGTCTCATACTTGCCTAAAAATACATGATGCTGGGAGTAAATATTACACAAAGTCACAAAATGAACATTAAGTTTAGCAAAAGAAATATTAATTTTTGCCTGGGAGGGAAAGAGTGAGTCCTAGAAGTAAATTGGACATAAGTTATTCTGTTGGTAACATGAACAGAAATCTATTTAGCTTTCCTAGTCCTCCGATTCCCAAACTTTTGAGTACTGATGAGTTTTTATAGTACCCCTTGGGGTGAATTAGACACACATTTGTGCTTAAATAGAAAAAAAAACCCAATTAAAATGCATTTCACAGAGTTCTACTGAAATTACACTGTTCTACATGGAGTCTGAAAAGATGCCTCAGGAGCCTTATATCCACTTCCACCAGCACCCATGCCTCAGGAGTGACTGAATGAGACAGCGCAGCCTGGCCCTGCATCCCTTCCCCAGCCCATTTTTTTTTTGCCCAGTGGTGGCCCCTGAGCCTGGACCCCTGATCTCTCCGGTTCCAGGATTGTTACAAGACAGTGCTAAGGCTATTTCTTGTCATGATAGGAAACCTGACTCCCTTATGAGGAGTTACTCTGTCTCTGACATCCTAATTAGTTTGTTGCTGTAACCATCCTCTGTGTCCTTTTGGACAAGCATTGCTGTCTGGACTTTGCAGTTTTGCATGGTTTCATTAGTCTGCTTCCACTCGGCATGAAAAAAAGGACTGAATTGAGATTCAAATAGAATTCATCTGCTACAAACTACCAGTACTACTAGGTGCTTGGATTTTGTTTCAGTTTTTATTTGTTTTTTTTTTGTTTTATTGTTGTCACTCCCTATATATATTCCTTACCAGTATGTGTTTCAGTTCAGTGATCAAAGTAGTATCTATACCATATCTATGATTGGTCTGTGGCAAGTTGGAAGCTTGTAAAAGAAATGACATGGGATTTGAGGTGAAATAAAATCAAAAATTCTTTTTGGCTAGCAAATTGGTCAGCAAACTGGAGAGGCTGCCTCATCCCACAGGCCTTCAATCCCATCTCTCGTAGCTGCCCAGCTGCATCCAACCCCACTTGCCTATATGGGCTCCCAGTAGCAGAGAGATGATGGTGCAGGGGTCAGGCAGTATTTTTGGAAAAGGACTTGGGAGAAAGGGGACAACTGTTGTCCAGGAGAAGAGGTCCCCCCGGCTTTTTATTTCCTGGTGTATCTTGTCTGTGAGAAGCCTCCTATCCCCTGACCATTGCTACAGCCACCCCCCTGGCACCTTCCCCACTGCTGCGGGATGAGCATTGGATGCTGGGAAGGAAAAAAGAGAAAGTCTGATTGTATGGATGGAGAGATGGCAAAGAAATCCTGCAGGTGTAGCTGAGGCCACCTGTGGTGGGATCTGCTTACAATGAAGCTTCAAAGTGTTGGTGAAGCAGGAGATGCCTTTTGTGCCCAGGCCGATCAGAAGGTCCTAGGTGCATCTGGTCAGCCTTGGACTGAGTCAGGCTGCTCTGAGACTTTGAGTGTCCTGTTCCACTGTTTCCCCTTGGGGCAAGATGTCTTGGGGCAGGAGTCTGTAAGGAGAGGACATGCATCCTGGTTTGGAAAGGGGAGGGGATTCCTCTGCCTTCTGCCGGGACTTTTATGTCCTATGTTGAAAGAAAATTAGGGGGGCCCAGGCAGCCCCCATGGGTCTCAGCAAGGTCCAGCCCAAAACCAGTCTCCAGAACATGTGTCTGCCTCACAGGGGCTGTTAGAGAACTCCCCTCTGCTCCAGGGCTGCCTTCAATAGAGGAATGGACCTTGCAGCTGGGAGAGTCAGCTGGGCATCAGCTGTCCATCACACTTGCTGCTTGCCCTCAGGCCAGGGAAAGAGCTGCTCAATGCCTCTCCTTGCCCAAAACTGTTCTCTGACATGCCCCTGATCCTCTACCTGTCAGGAATGGTCCTGCCTGTCACCGAGGGTCCTCCAGCACAGCCCTGTTGACTCCTCCCAAACCTGCTACTGGCTGTTGGGCATCTCTGAAGGGTAGTGGTGGGGAGTCCCTGAGCAGTGATCAGCAGTTCCCAGGCCTCACCAGGAAGTGCCACCAGCACTGGGGAGACCCCCCTGTGATGTGGAGCATCCCCCTGCAACCTTAAAAAGGGGGTGTTGGGACTTACAAATGGAGGGTTGTACCCTAAATATGAGGCTTTTGGAATGAGAGGTGGGGAGAACAACAGCTCTGTGATTCCCCCTGCTTTGAGGAGGAGTCCCCATCCCTGTCATCACCCCCTACTCAACCTACTATCTCATGGGGGAGACTCTGGATGGTGACCATGTCCTCTCCCTCCTCACCACCCATCAGGCTGCTTTGGGGTCACTTGGGCTGGGGGGGAGGGAGCTGTGGGTGAAGTAATGGTGGGTGACACCACATCAAGCATCATCCTACACCCATCCTGAGCCACCCCAGCAATATCCCACCCTCTGACTATCACATCTTTGTCATTGATGGTCAGATGCCAGTAGCAGTGGCATGTCACAGGATAGTAGTGATGGGGTGAGAAACAGAACTAAGTCCTTGATGCTGTGCAAGTGCTGCCCAGGAAGAATGAAAGCATCCCTGAATTATCAACACTGTTCCCAGAACAAACATAAACACAAACACAAACACAGCCTCACACCAGCTGTGGAGAAGAGAATTGACTCCATCCCAACCAGAACCTACACACCTGGGAGCACTTTCACTGGCTCTGGGGAGCACTCCAGGTCCATGTTGACAACAGCAGCAGGTCAAACACAGCCAGTACAGTCAGGGCAACAGGCTTCACAGAATTCCAGACAGTAGTCTGAGTTCTTCCGAGTGGGAGAGCTGCTGTTTTGTTAGCCTTGGCTTGGTTTTGTTTGTTCCTCTCTTTTTCTTTTTTTTTTTTTTTTTTTCTTTGTTTGGTTTTGTTTTGTTCTTTGAGGTCTAGGACAACTCATTGCTACCAAACAAATACACCAAGCTGAACAATTCTAGACTCATTTCTGCTCACCTACTTGTGGTGAAATTTGGAAATGTGAAAAAATTGCAATAGTAAAACATAAAAAAAATATTAAAGTAATCGATAATTATGAGTTATGATACACAAGTATTCAATGGGGCTTCTATTGCTGTAATCAGACACAATCTTTGAAATACGCTCATCTGCTTTGCAATATTTTTTCAATTTGACTGGATTTGAAATGATCTGTTCCCAAAAAGCTGCTCTGCTCTTCTGCACCTTTCAGAGGCCATGAGTGAACTTCCACATGGCCAGGGGCACATTCTCAACTCAGCTCAGAGGTGACAATGAGCAGCTTTGGAATGGTTATTGGTGAGATCCTTGCCACTTTGAGTCCACACGGGTGACAGAAACAGAGGATCCTGTCTACCATGTCCTCTCCTACCTGGATGACCAATGTATGTTTCCTCAATCCAGTTGAGAACATGTTGAAGCCCTTCGGACAAATAGTCCTCCAGAGTAGCAACATATTATCACTCACAGGCTCTTGTCCTGATGGGGGACTTCAACTACCCCAACATTTGCTGGAAAAGTAATACAGCAAGCAGTAGGCAATCCAGGAGGTTCCTGGTGTGCCTTGATTATAACTTCCTAAGGCAAAATACAGACAACCCTGCCTAAGTGGATGCAATACTAGATCTGTTGGTCACCAATGCAGGAGAGCTCATCAGGGATCTCACAATTGGAGTCTGCCTGGACTGAAGTGACCATGAACTGATGGAATTTGCAGGTCTAAGGGTAACAAATCAGTCAATGAGCATAATCAGGACCTTTAATTTCAGAAAAGCAAACTTCTATATCTTCAAGGAGTTAATAAATAGGACCCCCTGGGAAATGTTCCTCAGGTACAAGGGAGCAGAACAGAACTGGCAGGTCTTTAAGGACACTTTTCATAGAATGCAAGATATCTCCATCCCCAGGTGTAAGAATTCTAGCAAGGAAGGGAAGAGACTAGTGTGGCTGAGTCATGACCTGCTGGTCAAAGAGTCAAGAAAGAGCTGCATGGGCAATGGAAGCAGGGACATGTATCCTGGGAAGGGCATAGGGATGCTGACCAATTGTGTAGGGATGAGGTCAGGAAAGACAGGACATGGCTGGAGCTGAACTTAGCAAGGTATGCTAAGAATAATAAGAAAGGATTATACAGGTACATTAATGAAAAAAGGAAGGTTAAAGAAAAAAATAACCCCCCTGAAGAACAAGAACGGTGAGCTAGTAACAACAGATGAGGAGAAGGATAAGGTTCTCAATACCTTTTTTTCCACAGTCTTCACTGGCAACTTCTCTCCCAACACCTCCCAAGTTAAAAAATCACAAGTTGAGGACCAGGGCAGTGAAGTTCCTCCCACTGTATGTGAAAATAAGGTTTGTGACCACCTGAGGAACCTGAAAATACATAAGTCTACGCAACCTGATGAAATGCATCCCAGAGTCCTGAGAAAATTGGCTGATGTAGTCAACAAGCCACTCTCCATAATATTTGAAAAGTCCAGGTGAAGCCCCTGGTGACTGGAAGAAGGGACACATTACACCCATTTTTAAACAGGGCAAAAAGGAGGACCCTGACGTGTCGTGTCAGTTGTAGACCAGAATGAGGTTTTGATCATATTTTTGGGAACAGAATTAAGACTCAAAACAGAGTCAAATGCTGAGCAACTTTATTTGACTGACAATGAGTTCACAAAGTAGAGTGAGAGAAAAAGAAATGAAAGGAAGAAAGGGTCAATCACGATAGCTACCACCACATGTCTGCAGCATTCTGTCAGTCTGAGTCCAAAGGAAAATGTTCCTTTTGCGCTTCAGTGTTCCTTCCTCAATGTTCCTTCCCACGACGTTGCTCCCTGATGTTACTTCTCAATGTTACCTCACACACACACACAGAGGCACCACACATGCACACACATACACTCACGACACTGCCCACACCGTGCCGCACAAGCTGCTCACTGAGGCTCATTGTTCATCCCCTTTTGGAGAACTATTTAGCATATTCCCAGAGGTGCTTTGCTTAGCCCCCACCTACCACCTGACAGTGGTACGCATGCCCAATACTGTCTCTGGGGGGGTCTTCAGGGGTCTCTGCACTCCTCAGCTTCCAAGTCCTGGGTCTGGGCATATGCGCAGGGGTTAAATGGCAGTTCTTGGAATCAGCTCCATACTTGAGCTTATCCAAAACAGGAACTTGAGCAGTGTGGTTCAGTTGTCACTCAGTCTGTAGTTAGATGTTTATCGACACAGGTACAGCAATGTTGAGACAAAAAATCCTTGATCTGACACCATCTCCAGCACAGTCTCTGAGACCACCCCGTGGCTCTACATTGCTGTATCAGAGAGGATTCTCTGTCGTGGTATGGTTGAGAGAGAGAGAGAGAGAGAAGAAGGAAAAGGATAGAAACAACTAATAATATTTACCCATTAACAACCATCTTATCTTATAATACATAATTAATATATAATACAGAGCTGCTAATGCATCCATCATTTTTAAACCTTTGGTTGTGGTGAAGCAAGCAATCGCAGCCTTTGCTGGAGCTGGCAGGCATGTGGTCTTCTCTTGGTGAGGTTGGGATGAGGTCTGCATATGCAGCAAGAAAATAAATTTCCACACCCCTAGCCTAGGGTGCATGCTTGCTTCGGGTCTGTCGCACCTAGCATGGATCCAAAATGACTTTGAAAAGGAGATAGTTACAGGAAAAAGGAGGTAGTCAGGGAAAGTTTACACAATCTCAATGATTGAGCGCTTGGTCGGAGTTATGAATCTGATCTGTTTTACACCATTGAGTGAGCTCATGTAATTGCTTGCATGCTGTTTACCACACTTTGGAATAGATGTGTCAAGCATGGAATAGCACAAGGCAAAAACATCAAGGCAGAAAATGCACATAACAGATAAAATAAAAGCTGTTTTACCCATGGTGCTCCTATAGCCAGGACCATAAAACACCATGCCAGTTATTCCATGTTTGAATGGGAACATGGGCTAGTTTCCTAATATCTGTGGTCGGTTGATAAACCACCTCACCTACATCATTGATTTCCAGACAGCAATTGGAGACATTTAGTTTCCCACATACTCCACCTTTTTTGACCAGCAAATAATCTAAAACCATGCGGTGTTGAGGGATTGCAGTGCACATCTGTCGAGACTGTCAAATTAAAAGGTCCAAGTAGCAGGCCCATAATGTTCAATTATTCTTTCAGGAGGACACTCCTTTTCTCCCCACTTTTGTGTTTCACCTATTTTAATCCCAACAGATCGCTTGTTGCGGGCAATCCTTTTGTGCCCTAGATTATCATATAGTCTTATTCCCAACTGAGGACCACCGGCTCTTGAAAAAGGAAAAACAGAGGTTGAATAATTCCCATATAGCAAATTCCTGACCAGTTTGCTGGTAGTTGCTTGTAGGCAGTATGTCCACAAATCAATTAATGTTTTTTTTTTTTTGCTTTGGCACCATTATGAAATGTCCCAGCTGCAGCCTTTGGTAGCTGGAAATGTTTTGTTATGATTTCCCAAAGGGACAAAAAAGAAGTTAGGGTAACTGTTTGTCAGGTGCCACTGCTGTTTTTCCACTCACAAGTTTGATTGTAAATATAGTTTTCAGACCTTTGGAAAATCAAGGTTTCATTTCTGTTTGACCAATGTCCCTTGAACCCTCTGTTACGTCCAGTTTCATCAAGCCATATCTATATGTAAATACCACTATTCATATTAATTTATATTAATCTATAACAAATTTATATGTGAGTGTCCATTGACACCTGCTTTTCCTCACATTTACCCCTTCCTCCTGGGTGTGATTTAAGCAATATTTACCCACAGCAGGAAATTGAATTGGCCATGTTTCATCATCATTCCACATGGTATTACCAGTTTCACTATAATTGCTTACAGTTTGTGATGGAGTGAGGGATGTAGAGGTCCATGGCCAGCTTGATGAACCTAGACGTCCTCCACAAACGCAACAGTGGCTCACATTTAAGGTTTGACTAACTGTTTTTGCTAACACAATAAATTCATTATCCTCCAAGGGATCATATGGGTCGAGGGAGTTGGAAATTAGCCACTCTTCACTCTTAGAGATAAGTCCCCAAAATAATATAGTCAGAAATATCATGCACATCCTGACCAAATTGTACTAAAATTCACATCAGCTTCTTCTATGGGTGCATCTGGGTCACTTGCTTCCTCCTGAAAGTGAAACAAGATACAAATTCACTTCTTGGGTTAAAAGCCAAGGGAGGGAGCAATCCATTTAGTGTGAATCCTGTCAATTTTTCAACAAGCATCCTTTGCCTTCCAGGCATATTTATTGAGGGGTTCAGACAGTACAAGGGGAACAGCTCCAATGGTTGACATCTCTACCAGTACTGGTTCTCCAGGACAAAAGGCTGGTTCTCTGAAATTGATGTAAGTCTGAGATTTTGGGGTTAAAGTCAGGAGTTTAGGACAAAAAGCATTCATCCGGGGGCATCCATTTATCCCCCAGCAATCACTGACCCAAGTAACTGCATCCCAAAGGTGTTCCACCCAATGTGGCTTGTGGAGTTTCAGAAATTGTTTTAAAAGCCCATTAGTTTGTTCCACTATCCCATTAGATTGAGGAAAATATGGGGTGTGGAATACCCGCTTGATTCCTTCTTCCCTTGCTCATTCCTGCACTTTGCCAGCAGTAAAATGGCTAACATTGTCTGATTGAATAGAATCGGGTTTAGGGAGGGAGCTAGAACGTGTTTTCAGGGATTGTACTGTATTCTACACAGTTGCCCGTGGAAATGCTTCAGCCTAAACTAGGCCAGAAATCACTTCCACACCTACTAACACATATTGTTTTCCTTCTGATTTTTGGAAAGGCCCAATGTAATCAATCTACCAAGTTTCCCAGAGAGCCCTTTTATCTCTTAAATGAAGAGGGAATTCTTCCATGGGGTGTTGTTCCAATCGAAGTCTACATTGTTCACAGGCTGAAATACAGGTCCTACATGCTTCCAAAGTGATGGGCCAGCCTCTGGCATGTGCCTCCTTGTATAAGCCATTAGACCCGGCATGGCCACTTTTAACGTGCAGCCATTCCAAGAGCCTATCCCAGTTTTACTCTGGTATGCCTGCTGCAAAGGGGCAATTCTGGACAGCTCATCTGCCCTATTATTCCATTCACCTGCCAGAGTACCTCCTTCCCAGTGAGAGGGCAGCCATGCTACTGCAAAATCTTCACGTTTGTCAACATCCAAGATTTCTTGACACTTCTCCTTTTGCCACATTTGCACTCGGTTAACCTCCCAGTTGTTCTGTTCCCAAAAGAGCAGACATTCACCTTCAATCAAAACCTCATCAATATATTGATAAACTTTATCTCCTGATTCCAGGGGAATTTGAGCTAACTCTTGTGCCAAGGCATGATGTGCTAGGGTGGGAGAATGTTTATAGCCCTAAGGGGGGCACGTGAAGGTATACTGCTGTCCCTCCAATGTGAAGGCAAAAGGATCACAGTCTCCCTCCTGCAGGGGAACCATGAAAAACATATCCATGTAACACATCAGTTGTGGCCATTACCGGATGAACTTGTTCCTGAATAAGTGAAATCAACTCAGCTAAGTTAGGCACTG
This sequence comes from Todiramphus chloris collaris, assembly GCA_025345505.1. NCBI lineage: Eukaryota > Metazoa > Chordata > Aves > Coraciiformes > Alcedinidae > Todiramphus > Todiramphus chloris. Next base: position 33,463,723 of record JANVCC010010406.1, read on the forward strand.
CTGCTGTCAAGGGGCCAGTATTAGCATGGAGTCAGCAATAATCTATGGTCAGCCTCCACTTCCCATTTGGTTTCCTCACTGGCCACACTGGGTAACTGTATGTGGAGTGGGTGAACATTAGAATTCCCTGCTGTTTAAGATCCTCAATTACAGGGGTTATTCCTTCTCAGGCCCCTAATGGCAGTGTGTACAGTTTCACATTAGTAATCTTAGAGGGGGGAAAGGCAGATGCTGCTTGAAACAGGTGCACTTCTGTCCAGAACATTTCAGCTAATTTTCTGATCTGAGAGGTGACAAAGGACCATGAATTTCTCTGTATATCATGCCACTGTCTGCCCTTCAATACATCCATGCCCAAAAGATTTGTTGGAAAAGGACCCACCACAACCTGGGTGTTAACTGTGTCTTCCTCCCTGGGCAATCATAATGTTCCTGAGGCTGAAGGTACCAATTGAGTTTCTCCCAAAGCATTTGCTCTGCCTCAGTCTGCACCAGTGCAGGTTACTGGCTTTTTCTGTGATCCTACAGCCACTGTAATCAATAAATTCCCTCTCACATTCATGGTGAGTTGTCTTATAAACATCCATCCTCCATTTCCCCCCTCACCTTTGGGGAATGGAAGGTCTAGTTTCCCAGCATCTTATCTTTACCTGCCTCTTCCCTGAGGTCTATCAATGGTGGATCACTAGGGGTTGGTTCAAAATTAACTTTTCTCTCCAAGCACCTTTGCACAAGTTTCTGTAATTTCTGGGTTGGAAGCTCATCCATTAAATCTCGGGGAATACCACTCTGGAGTTGCAGTTGCCACCATCCCATGCGGGTAAAGGGCTTTTCTCTTCCAGGATCAGTACAATGGATCCATTTCCTTCTGACTGGTACCAACCATCACACTTTCCTGCTGCTCGTACAGCCCTGGTTTTGGGTCTCTGCCAGGATCCACCCACAGGACCATATTTCCTCCCATAGTTAATCAGTTCTTGGGCTACTTCCCCCCATGATCACACTTTCTTTCCTGACCTCTGATGGTCAGGAGTCACAGCTCCTTCTAAAGCAGCTGTAACTCTGTCTGCTACAGGGATATTTTTTATCTTCCCCTGTATCTTGTTTGCAATGGGTTTTAGAGAGTAAGGGAGCCCTTGGATTAGGGGGGTCCACAGGCATCATTATTGGGGATCCCTCATTAGGTCCTTATCACAAATCATCTGCAAACAAGCTGCCTTTTGCAGTCTTTACCAATTGATCCACCGTACCTATTATAGCTAGGGGGTCTCCCCTCTCCAAAGGATTAAGTCCTCCAGCCCAATACGCTGCCCTCTGTGTTAGAGACCACGGGGCACGATGATTGCCACTACTTAGAAATACACCTTGTCCCCAATATCGTTCTGCTTCCTTCACTAATAACAAGATTCCGTTGCCCCCTGACAACGATACTCTCCAGACATACACTGTTTCAGATTCCTTTGAAGTCCTTGCAAAATCCTTCTTCAATTTTGCTAATTCAGTCGCTGTAAATGGAACCTCTTTAGTAACAAGTTGGGGATGATTGTCATCTGCCTCATACAAATACTCTGTCTTAACCAGTGGATACATATGAGGAGGATTTTCTACTTTCTCTTTTGCTTTCTGTAAGTCCTCCTGGGGATAGATTTGCCTAATATCTTTCTCTTTTAACTTCGCCTTTACCTCTGCAGACGAGTCACTCTCCTACAGTTCTTCTCTCAGTGCTTCCTTTAGTAAGACATTCTGGTTTCTTTCTCTATCTAACATTTGCTTGTTTTCTTCTAAGTGCTCTTGTAGCAATTTAACTGCCAGTTTTGGGGAGTCTATGATGTCTACGACACAATCTCTGCCTCTTATCTTCCACAGCCGCTGCCAAACTCACTCCCAAAGCTGCACAAATGATGGATTTTCCCCTCCTGGGCTTAACTTTAGCCTCGTTCTGCAACATCCTTATTCTATTCACTATACTCTGTAGTTGGAACTAATGAACTTTTGCCCATTCTAGCCCTTGGGGGCAGAGGTGGGTGCTATATATTGCCAAAAAGTCACCCAGTTTATCTAAATCTCCATTAGATTAATTCATGGGGGAAGGATTGTAAGCATCTGCAGGTGTACGGGCACTCATTTCATCCTGAGAGGGCCTCACCATAAATTCTTTATCACTATTCCCCCGATTCACTCTCAGGAGCTCGCACCTCAAGAAAATACTTTCATCAAAGAGAGGGTGTTATTTAATCCTGAGAGGGTCTCACCATAAATACAGTATCACAATTTCCCCCACTCACTCTCAAGAGGCCACACTTTTAAAAATTTCCCTTATTCATACCAATGTATGTCTCACTCACAAGAGTGACAACTTTATTTAAACAAACTTAAGTTGGACTTTACTGTTATCGAATCAACTAGATGGATTCTCTCAGTTAGGTAAGAGAAAATGGATGCCAAAAATTGACAAATTAAATTCTCTTTCTCAAAATAGATGACAGACTTGATGTGGATGCTTTATTTCTTTAACTACAAGAACCACAGTATGACTATTACCATTGTTAAGTAGATCTGAGCAGATCGTAATAAGAAGGCAATAGCTGAAATGAAAGCAGAACATCATATCATAAACGAAATCACTGAAGTATCGTGAGCTTTTAGTGAGGAGCTGCTCCCTTGGTGTTGTGAGTACCATAAAGTTGCCATTTAAAATTAAAAAAAACCAAAGAAACAAAAAAACCCAACCAAACTAACACAAACCAAAACAAACCAAAAAAAACCGCTAAAAAACCCCACCCAACTCATTGTTGACTTCAGACTGTATTAACTCAAACTAAATACTGTGCATATTTTCTGATGCTGCTATTGCTTCTTCCCTGAAATGTCCAACTATTCAGGAGAAACAAACACACTTGCATATTTGACAGTTTCTGTCAATTTTATCCAAAAGTGCTCTATAAAAATCAGGTCCTGAATATTCAATCTCATTGACCTAAGTTTTGAGGCCTGACTTCAAGCTGCTGTCCATCAAAACACACAATCAAGTTTAATGGACTATGTTATCTTTCAATTTTTATTTTAACTAATTCTTCTTAGAAAAGTGCTGTTTTCTTAGTAGTAGACCCTCCAGTTTTATCTGATAAAGAGACTTTCTGTTATCCATAGAATCATAGAATCTTGAAGGTTGGAAATGACTTTCAAGAACTTCAAGTCCAACTGTCTCCCAAATATTATCAGGAACGCTAAACGATGTCCTGAAGTGCCACATCTAGACAGTTTTCAAACACCTCCAGGGATGGTGATTCCACCACCTCCATGGACAGCCTGTGCCAATGCCTTTCTTATAGTTTGAGTGATTAATCATCTTGAAAGAAGCATCTGAAAGATGTTGTTTGCATTATTCCAGTTCTTAACAACAAAAGAAAAGATTGCATGTATTTCCATTTCAGGAACAAAGTACAAGTGAGACTTAAATCAGACAGTCCAGTTGTTGGAACTGAAAACCTTGTAATAAATTAATATTATACAATTTTATTAGACATTTTATGGAAGAAGCTGAATGTCTTAGCAAGCTAATTCAGGGAATTAATTGTTCACCTAGTTCTCAATTTTCTCTAAATTTGCTGAAGTTTTAATTTCCGTCACAAAGATGTTTGTGAGGAATTAACACTGTCAACATAATGCTTCAGAAAACCAGATGATCTTCTATTTAACTTACGCATATAAACTTGGAAGTTAGTCAAGTTCAACCAGTAAGTTAGATGAGATTCATTAGAAGAAGAGGTACCTGAACTGATCTTGCATTTCCTTGAAGTCACTGAGTTTAGCATTCTAAGAACCAGCTTACCTTCACAGAGAAATTGTGGCTCCTGAGGAAAAGATGGAATTAAATATTCATGGTGATCTCTTGTGCTCTTTGTGATGAACCAGCATATCTTCCAGGGTACTCTTTTCTTAAGTGTTGTGCTGGCCTGCAGTGTATCTGTCAGTCTCTCAAAAGTACCAGTACTCTGACTGCAGAGCTGCAGAACCTGCATGTGGTGGTTTCAAAACTTTGATGTCAGATAAACTCTGTAGGTTGTTTCCTCACAATTTTTCACATAACAAATTGATGATGCATCTGCCATGGATCTGGAAGAAGCAGCTAGTGACAGTGCAGCCACTTTGCTTGCTTAACTGCCTGCCTGGTGTGTCTGTCCAGGTGAAGCTGGTGGATGTGTTGCAGTTCTGGAAAGACTTTCTTGCCATGTAGAGCAACAGGGATCTTGAGTAGTTTTGTTCCTGTTACAGTGCTGAGTGAAGATCAGCTGCTGAACTTGCAGGGCCGGACATTGCCCATTGATTTCTTGACATCTGCGCATTGGTGACCCTTGCTCTCTCTTGTTATTTGCCTTCAGCTTGAGTTTCTGAGTCTCCAAAGCACTGCAGTGCTGTAGCACAAGGGATGTACTCTGTCCAGATAGATTTATTGGCCTGACATATCCCATGGGGTCAGGGCTCAAGCCTGGTGGTCTCACCTGACTTTTTGGTTGTATACTCAATAGCCACAGCTCTAGTATTCACTTTTCATGTGGTACTTCTGGGGGGGGAGGTTCTTGGGTTTTATACCTTCCCAATGCTAAAATTTTGACAATTTTACATATTTATTTCTATTGCAAGAAAAATAGGAATGGAAGCCAGGTTTCAGGGGGCCTATAATGCCTTTGTTCAAGGGGTTTTTGAATACCAGCCTTCTTAATATGTGCGACGTTAACATGCAAATTATGGGTCAAAAGCTTAGACGGCTGGTTGTTGTCATACAGCCATCTGAGGGAAGATTGTATTCTCTAGCCACAGAAAGGAATATAAAGAGAACAGTATTCTCACTCAGGCTCTTATGAATATAACTGCAGTGCATTAAAAGCCATGTATTAAGCAGCCTGCTGATTTTGTTCTCCTTTTAGTCCTTGTCATGTTGGTTTATTTGCCTGTTCATGTGTCAATGCCTGCATGACATGGACAAAGAACAGTTCAGCTCTAATGCAATTCAAGCCATTTCTAGTCAAAGGTCACGGCAATTTGCAGCTCTGCATTTGCTACTTCATCGCTACTCCTGTCGATGTAATCTTTGTCGCCTAACTCCAATGTCACCGGGACTATTGTGATTATCCTTAAAGTCTGTTAATTGCTAGACCTCAGAATACAGCTGGAAAAAGTTTTAAAGAGAAGCAAAGTGGTCCATTCTTGACATTGTTAATACTGTTAAATGAGTGTCTTTTTTAGATGAACCCAATCCAACGTATAAAATTTGAAAAAATAATGAATGTACCTGCTTTGAAATGCGCATTGTAGTGGCATATTTGCCAGAGAACTGGACAGCAGTTAATTCTGTACTATATGACTTGTAAGAAATGCTTGGGTGTCTTGAAAAGGGGTGGAAAACTCCTTTTACATTATATTGTAGCTCTGATTTTGCTCATAAAAAATTCCTTCTGAATTTGTGTTTTTGGGAGGAGATGTGTCCATAGCCTGCCAAATACTATTGTTTAGTCAGTTTGTGGAGCTGATTGTGGTGGGGCACAAGAATCACTGGTTGTATATATAGAGAGAGAATATAGAAGAAAGAGCTGGGCAGAGGAAGGTAGGAAAAATAAACAAATTGTAAAGCTGAGGCTAGGAATAATTTTGAAAGGAACTGAATTTTCTTTCTCTGCAGTTCAAACAGATGTAATTTCTCACTCTGGAAGTTTCTTTTCCCCCTTTGCACTGATGAATTCACTTGTTTTGTAACTATTCCTTAATAGCTGTATTCATGTTTAACTTGCATGGACAGTTGGCTGGATGCATCTAGAGCCAACATGCCATCCTCTGTTTCATGCCGTGGCCCTTCACATACCAGCCTACTACAGCCTTGTTGTCCAAGTTCCTTACAGAGGAGAGTCTTCAACCATGGCTTTCTAGAGAGGTTTGGGTTGTATAAGATTTTGTTATGAAATAGGTTTTTGAAGGTGATGCACTCATGATTGACTTAGGTCATGATTGTCTGCAACTTGTATATCAGACAGTGCCTGACTGCAAATGGTGGCCTAACATCATGAACCAGAATGGTCTGGCAGCAGGCATGTTTCTGCCCCACTCTAGCAGGCAGTGGTGCTTCCAGCCCTGTGAGGTTTCTATTCCAATGAATCGTGAACCCCAATGTGGCTCAGGCAGACTTGCTATTCAGAAATGCAATGGCATCAATATTCAGTGCTAGCTCTTCACAACTCTAGCTGGTGATTGGGTTTTCGTGTTCTGACACAGCAGGAAATGTGGCACTTCAAGAGCTTTTAGGAACACTGGTTAAGATCTGTGCTACCTTGAAAGAGGAAGTCAGAAAAGTGATAATTTTAGTAACTATGAAGAACTTTTCTATCTTATTTAATTTCTTTTGTGTAGCAAAGTTAAGCTTTGAGAACAGAACACCATTGTTTCAAAAGGGAAAAAAAAAAAGAAATATATTGTAAAGGAACAGAGATTGCCTAACTCTTTGAAAATTTATTGTTCAAAGATGAAATGGAGATGGCTTTTAATTAGTCATTTTGAAGGCATTTCTCATTTGCCATGAGTAGGAAATTAGGAAAGGCATTGTGTTGCAGTTTTGTAGAAAGAGCTTCAGATTAATATAGTCTAACACATTATGATGTGAGATTATTTTAAGCCATTTTTTCGTTGTTTTGTCTGTACCGGTGATCTTATCGCAGATGGTGATGAGGGAAATGGATATCATAGGAGTGAAAGAGATATAGTGATTATTTTGTATCATTACATAACTCTACCAAGAAATTACTATAGATAGCTACGAGACCAGATCTAGAAGTCTCTGTTCTGCAGCTATTTTTTCAATCCCTTTGGAGTTCAGCTTGCAATAACATGTGAAATAGTACAGATTTATACTGATGTTTCACAGGAACATGTTAATTAAATTCCAGATGTGTTTTTCCTCTACATTAATATAAAAATATTCCCGCTTTGGCAAAACTTTCACGGTTCTGCTTTCTTGTGATTTTTAACTAGTCCTATCACGAGGGTCACTTGTCTTGTCTCTCAGATGCTTACTTCTAAGGTCTAGATCTTACTAACACTCATTGCATAGGAGTACTCGAGTAGGTACTGCACTTACTCCCAGGAATAGTCCAATTAAGCCAAAGTGCACCTTGGATGGAACCCAAGACACATGCAAATCAACTGTAGTCTTTCCATTTACTTCAATGGAAGCTGGACCCAAGCCATCATTCTGGAAGCTCTCCTAGAGTACCATCACTTATCTCAAATACACCGCCTTAAATTCCTTTCAGCGTAGAATAAAATTGCCCAATATTTTGCAAGACATGAAAATGTTTCTTCCTACAGGAGTAAGAAAGAAACGTGATGACACTTTGTTCTGTAGAAAATACTTGAAGGCTATGTTATAAAGTCTAATATAAAAACCCCCAACAAATACTGTAACAAATATGATGATTGAGGCAGAGATAAGAAACTGGTCGAAGTTTATCAGAATTGGTATCACTCAGGTCTTGCTTCCCTCATTCATTCATAAGCCTTTCATTTACATATATAGTGAAATGTGAATGCATTATCTGAAAAGTTTCAAAGGAATTTGCCTGAATTGATCCTAGGAAAGGTTAACTACATTTTGTAGTCTTCAATTCAACATAAAAAGTATGACCTGAGTTGACTTATTCTTAAATTCTAGTTATTGTACATGCACAGGGCATGGTTTCCTATCTTTTCCTAAGGAATTTTTATATACTGAGTTATTTCTGGTGAATGGAAAAGGAGTGTGGAAGAAATGGTAGCTGTCTGTAGGTGCACAGTTCTTCAGAGCTTGCACAGTAAGGCCAAGGGCAATATCTTTACGGTTCATTCTTAGTAATCCATGACCTACTAAATGAGATCTCTGTGTGTTATTGAAAAGATGAGTTAAAATAAGGTAACTGGCCACTGTGGACTGTAAGACCACTTACTGGCTATTGTATCAGTAAGTCAGAGACAGAGAACTCCATTGTTCCTTTGAAATAATTCCTCTGAAAAACCAAATAAAATGACTTTGATCCTCTTTTATCCCTAAATAATTATAGCTACAGCCTGCACTATGTGACTGCTTTTCCCCCACTACAGCCAAAAAGTACTTACATTGTTTTTCTGCAACAATTTACTTCTGGAAAATATCTCTCAGTGAAGAGTTACTTCATTACGGGTAATAAGTGACATCTGAAGGAACCACCTTTGTGAGGAGCAAGATATAATTAGCTGTCAGAAAATTAATGGGGCCATGGAACTAAATTCTTCATCTCTCTTGCTAGAACACGTGGTCATGCATTTCAGGACAGATTAATCACTTTTCTGACATGCACTTGAATTTAACAGCTTCATTTAATCTATTTATTTCAGAGATGAGTGGGATCAGTTTGACAAAGTGCAGGTATGGTGCTGTCAGCAGAGTCACAAAATCATTTTAATTCTGAGGACTCACACTGTGAACTCCACAAATTGTTCCTCAAAACATTTGCCAGTGAAGTGCTACAGTTCAAAGGCAATGGAAGGCAATAGATTTTGCAGCTCTTGCAAAGCAGCACTGGACAGTTCTTGGTTAGAAGCACGTGCCTCCAAACGCAGTCTTGGTGAAAGCTGATGAGCACAGACCTAGTCTTGCACTTACATTGTGCTTCCTGGGCATCATGTACTTCTACGTAATTTCTGCTATGAGGCTCAGCCTCTTTTGCTGTTTCAAAGTACCCAGGGCTTGTTGGTAATGTTCATAATGTCTAGAAAGAGATGACTGGAGAAAATGGTGAATGCACTGAACAGTAGGAAAATGTGCAGATCCAGAACTCCCAAGGCATTGGAACATTTCCTGAATAAGAATGAAATTCAGCTTTTTGGACTTGGTGAGCTGCATCCCAGAGTGCTGAGGGAATTCCCTGATGTAGATGCCAATCCACTCTCCATGATATTTGACAAGTCCTGGCAGTCAGGTGAAGTCCCTGGTGAGAGGAAGAAGGGGAACATTACACCCATTTTTAAAAAGAGTAGAAAGGAGGACCCTGGGAACTACTGACCTGTCAGCCTCAGCTCTGTGCCTGGGAAGGTGATGGAACAGAATCTCCTAGAAGCTCTGATAAGGCACATGGAGGACAGGGAAGTGTTTCAAGATAGCCAGCACGGCTTCACCAAGTGCAAGGCTCTTCTACAGGCTAAACAGTCCCAGCTCTCTCAGGCTTTCCTCATAAGAGACATGCTCCACCTCCTTCATCATCCTCATGCCATTGTCTCACACAGCTCCATCTCACTCTGGTACTGAGAAGAACAGAATTGGGCACAGGAATTCCCATGAGGCCTCATCAATGCTGCATAACTTCCCTAGATCTGCTGGGAACACTCCTTCTCATGCAGCCCAGCACACTGTTAGACTTCTTTGCCACCAGAGCACGCAGGCCTTTTCTGAAAAGCTGATTTGCAGACTCTTGGCCCTCAGTATATACTGGTGCACAGGCTTATTCCTTCCCAGAGGGAGGACTTTACACTTCTCCTTGTTAAACTTCACAATGTTCCCATCAGCCCATTTCTCCAGCCTGTCATGGTGCAACTAGGTGGCAGCATGAACCCCTGCTGTGCCACCCACTCCCCCCAGTTTTGTATCATCAGGAGATCCATTGCAGGTACATTCTTCTCCATCATCCAGACCGTTAACGTGGGTGTTGAATAGGACTAGACCCAGTAGTGACCCCTGGGGTACACTGCTAGTTACTCCCTTCCAACTAGACTTTGTGCCAGTAATCATCAGCCTCTGGCCGTGGCCATTCAGCCAGTTTTCAGTCTCCTGCACTGTCTGCTCATCCAGCCCATACTTCATCAGCCTTTCCATGGGGATGTTGTCTCCCTATAGGGAGACAGTTTCAAATAACCTTACTGAAGTCAGGGGAGACAACACCCGCTCCTCCTCCCTCCTCCACCAAGCCAGTCATTTCATCATAGAAGGTTATCCGCTTGGTCAAGCAAGACTTCCCTTTGGTGAATCCATGCTGACTACTCTTGATCACCTTCTCTTCCTTCAGGTACCTGGAAATGGTTCCCAGAATTAGCTGCTCCATCACCTCTCCAGGGATTGAAGTGAGGTTGTCCTGTACTTTTCTGGATCCTCCTTCTTGCCATTCTTGAAGAGAGGAGTGGCATTTACATTCCTCCAGTCCTCAGGCCCTTCCTCCCCCACTGTGATTGTCCGGATTTTTGAGAGAGGCCTTGCAGAGACACCTGCCAGCTCCCTCAGCACTTGAGCTTCCGTCCCATCAGGACCCATGCACTTATGTCTACCCAGTTTCTTCAAGGATTCTCTGATCTGATCCTTTCACCTAGGTCTCTTTGCTCCAGGATTTTCCCTGGTGCTCTGAGACCTGGCTCTCAGGAAGGCCAGTCTTGCATTCAGTGTCTCAGCCTTTTTTCCATGTCCTGTGTCACCAGGTCCCCTGCCCAGTTCAGCAGTGGGTCCTTATTTTCCCTAGACTTCCTTTAGTTACCTGTGTGAAGCCTTTCATGTTGCCTTTTGTGTCCCTCACCAGATTCAATTCCAGCTGGGCTTTGGCTTTCCCACTGTCACCCCTTCATGCTCAGACACTGTCGCTCTATTTCTCCCCTGCCCGCCTGCATCCGCTTCCACCTTCTGAATGTGTCCTTTTGTCGCCAGTTTTGCCAAGGAGCTTCTTGTCCACCCACACAGAGGTCCTGTTATTTTTACCTGACTACTCATGGGGATGGACTACTCTTGAGCTTAGAGGAGATGATCCTTGACTACTAACCAGCATTCCTGGGCTCCTCTTCCCTCCAGGGTTTCATCCTATGGCACCCTTCCAAACACAATTTTGAAGAGGCCAGGGTCTGCTCTCCTGCAATCCAGGGTTGTGTCTTGCTTTCTTCGTTGCTCACTCCTTCCTCTCTGTGTCCTGAACGCCACCATCTTATGGTCATTGCAGCCAAGGCTACTTTCAGCCTTCACATTCCCAATGAGATCCTCCTTGTTTTTAAGTATCAGGTCATTTCCTCATTGTTTTTCCTATCAAAACTTCCTTGGATCAGGAAACTGTCATTGATGCCTCCATAAACCTCCTGGATTGCTTATGTCCTTCCTGTTTTTTCTTTTCAGTAAACATCACAGTAGTGGAAGTCCTCCAGGGCCTGTGGACATTCAACTGCTCCTATATCTCTTTTGGGGCCCTCATTGTGTTATTCTTCCAAGTAGTTTTTTTTTTCAAGCCTAATACTGCAAAGGAAAGAGGCTTCTAACCTAAAAAGCTGTTGTAAGATACCTTAAAAGTTTACCAGGCCAAATAACTTGAAGTCTATCAGACTCCATGGGACATGTGGCAGTGTTTATCTGCAGGTCCACTAAAGCTTCTTTGTCAATCATTCAAATTCTGATGGCCTTACAATGAAGTTGAAATGCCTAAAGGGACTTGTTCTACCCTTGTAGAATAGGACTTTTTCTCCTGGGTTCATGTCTCACTTGTCAGAATCAATGTTGTATGGTCTGTAATTCAATGGAATGATCATTCTGACCTAAAGAGTAAACACCATGTAACCAGTTTCATCCTTAGCTTTGTATTGCAATAGTCCCAGTCTTGGGATTTATTTCCCAACGTGTAAAGTTTTGAGAGCAGGCATTTTGTATATCCTGTAAATCACTTCAGGTGACATAAGGGTGACCTACAGAAGGTGACTTTATCTCCACTTCAATGTACTACATAGACATGCCTTGTTTGGTAATTTATTACTGATTTTCTGAATTTATTCTAAATTTGAGCTGAAGTTAATGGCAATGGTTTATATAAGAATGTTCTAGACACTGTGCAAGGCTCCAGGGTTGCATGAAGTTTCAAAATCCCCCATCAACTAATTTGATCCAGAATTTCATTGCTGCTTTGTGTCTTATTTTTTAGGTTCCTGGAAATGCATCTATTTGGATGTTTAAATAACAACCTGGTAACTGCTGTCATTACAGAGCTAATTTGTCTCTATCCCCCTGTTGTCCTTTCAATGACAGGCAGAGCTTTGATTTCTTCCTAGATCAAATTTCTTGAAGTTTTCCACTCTGAGTTGTCCTTTATGCACCCTATGAAAGAACTCCTGTTCAAGCATGCTGACTTGATTTGTCACTTGCATATCTGTCTGGAACTGAAGTCATCCTCCACAGATGAAATCTTATGACATCTCAACAATAAGAATGAAGTGTAAAAGGTTTTCAACACAGCAGCAAGTCTGATTTCTTGTGATAAATCAATGCAAAAATATATTTTAGAAGTTGGAAGAATCAAGCTGTGTTGAACAAGTGTGTACAGTAGTCAGACGTGTTCTTGAACTTATCAGGCACATGTGGATATGTATTATAGTTACCGATATGCAGAGTTGTGTTGCAAATATTTTCATGACATTTCTCCAATAGCCACATCACCTTGGTTGCAGAAACTTTCAGTGGCCCCTTAAGACCCATTTTTTTAGTTACGAGACATTAATCATGGAAATGTACAGGCAGCAGCAGCTGAATTCAACTTATGCCATTGAATTTAGTGAGAAGTACCACAGTCCTTTAATGTCAAGAATAATTTCTAACTAAGGGGGAAAAGGATTCTGGGGCAGGAGTTGGCAGGGCTCATTGATAAGGCTTTAAACTAGATTTGAAGGGGGAGGGTGTCAGTAATCTTACATTTTCAATAATTAACTAAAATTAATCCTTTAAATTATTAGTTTCTTTAAAATATTTTATTGTTTGGTTGGTGGGTTTTTTCCCAGATGAAAAGAAACCCCTGCATTTCAAAATGGTGTTTGATCACTCTCTATATCTCTCACACTGGAAGGAATGACTGTCAGTGTGGTCTGTGAAATGACTAGTCCTGTCATGGCAGACACCAATAAAAACTATGTAGTAGGCAAAGTTGGTGACCTGATCTTCCAGCCTAGAGCTGACATTATTCTTTGCAAAGTCAGAACATCCAGTAGATTTGGGGAGGTACCTAAATCCTCACTTACCTCTGCAAATCTCTAATTACTTTGTTAGAGTGGAAAAGCTGCATCAGAATTATGAAGTGGTGCAAGTGGTAGAACTCATCATAAAAAATGCCCTTGCTTTCAGTACAGACTACTACAAGAGCTGTATTTCTGGATTATGTTCATTCCAGTGTTAATCGATCCTACATAAATATGTATTTGCATCTTTAGTGTAGTATTCCAAGAAACACTGCAGCAGGAAACTTACTCTCCTAATATTTTTTCAAGATGCAAAACATTAGTTTCTGATCATGGCTGTCTTTTCTGTAATTTTAGCCTTACTGAAGTCCTTTGTCTTCCATTCTGCCATGATGCTGGAATCTCCCAGTGAAGCATCACTGTGGACAGAAAAAGAAGGTTCTGAACTGAAGGAACTGTTTAAATGGCAATGTTCAAAGTGATAAATCCTTAAAATATGAGGCTTGAAGTTTTAATACCAAAATAGACGTATGTTTTTTTTTTTTCAGGAAAGACTGCTGCAAAATAGCAGATTCCTCATGTTATCTTAAGGACCATGAACAGAGCGATATGACTATGTGAGTAAGGATGTATGAAACTCAGTGAAACTCAGCAAGAGCATTAGCTCTCCTTTCTCAAGCTCTCTTACTTTAGGAACTTGGAGTACAATATGGCTATGCAAAGCTCTATCTGGGAGCTTGAATAACAAGTAGGAGGAAAATATATGTGAATGTGTGACTTTTTTTTCTGCATAATTGTGTTTTATACTATTTAGAGACTCTACTTTTAACTTTTTATTAAGATAGTATGTATGTGTAACCTGCACAATGGAATGAAATAATAAATATGTCCTGTTACAAGAGTAAGTGGTTTGCTTCCTAACAGATTAATATTTTATAAACTCACAACTGCTGGTGACTGCAGAACATATTAATAATGCACACTGGGCACTGTAATTTCATATACTGTACCTCAATGTGTCTTTCAGCAGGTGCAGGGAGGAAGAGCAGACCAAAGCCAGACTAGAACTATTTACTTTACTTTGCTGACTGTTTGAACTGGATTGCAGCCACCAAACTATACGTCATCATCTACTCCCTCTTACTGACCTCACTGGAAAAATTACTCCTTTCAGCTGCTGGATCTAAACTCATTATTACAAAATACACCAAGACGTATAAAGGGACTTTGTGAAAGTGGTGTTTGCTAGGCTAGAATAAGGTTTCCAAAAATAGGTGAATTCATCCAAAAAGATTTTTGAATAAGGACTCTATTCATGGAAAAAAATAACAGTAGTCCCGATTGGCTTGGATGAATTGTACAGTTTGTGTGTATGTAGTGTGTAGGAGGGATTCTGCAGTATGTGCTCTTTAAAAAAAGCTCTGTGTGCTGTCAGGGAGTGGACGCACACTCTGAAGAATTACTCTGCCACTGGCATCCATCTCCATGCTGACTTTCCTCCTCTTTCTACTCTTGACTCATGAATTTCTCAATTGCCCTTCTGAGGAGATTGAAAAGCCCCAGCTCAGTGCTTTTCTGTGTTTTATGACAGCTTCTTCTCTCTTCTACATTCCAGTTCATGATAGAGCAATTCAAAACACTATCTTCAAAAAATGTAGCAGATATGTTTGATCAGAAAATTCAGGGAAGAAATCCTAAGAGATTCATTTTCTTCTAAGAATTTTGAAGTTTTTATTACTGGGCTGATTGTATTTCAGACCTTAGTAAATTTTAGGTTTTTCAAACAAAACGTGTAACTATTGTTGGTCCTGTCAAAGGAAGGTAAACAGAGTCAATGCTGAATCGTTCATATGTGGTGCAATGATAAACTATAGGCATGACGGATGAGAGTACCAAACCTATGGAAAATGTGAATATCAGTCCAAAAATGAGACAAGCATTATCTCAGAGGAGAGGGAAAAACTAAGCTGATTTAGATAATGTGATTTAAGATCAGGCTCATTCATAAAAATAATTGATTGTAGTATTCTAGATCAGGCTTAATTTTTTTTGAGGACTGCATTGTGTCTACGCTGTGTGGTATAAGAAGTGAATTTTCAGAACGTTAGGGTTTGGAAGGGACCTCAAAAGGTCATCAAGTCCAATCCTCCTGCTAGAGCAGGATCACCTAGATCAGGTCACACGGGAAGGTGTCCAGGTGGATTTTGAATGTCTCCAGAGAAGGAGACTCTACAACTTCTGTGGGCAGCCTGTTCCAGTGCTCTCTGACCCTCACCGTGAAAAAGTTTTTCCTTATGTTTACCCAAAACCTCCTATGCTCCAGTGTGTACCCATTACCCCTTGTCCTATCACTGAATGTCACTGAATGTCACTGAGTAGAGAAAATGCCTATCTGGCTTTCATGCTTCTGGCCTCTGTGCTCATGCCTCCGCCATAACAGGAACAAAACCAAACATACTGGAGAGTTCAGTATGTAAATTTACATGAAGGTTTTGGATTCTGATGTAATACAAGTATAATGAATTAAAATCTAAATGCAAAGAAATATTCAATGTGTCTTTCTAGAGACAAGCTGCTAGATTTAACCATGGAATAAGTAGTATTAATTTGCAACCATCAAGTTTACAGGCACCTTGTTAGAAAATTCTTATACTTGTGAATTTGTTTTTGCTTCCAGGAGGCTTTGAGCATTTTTCTGCCTCTCTCTTTCATACATAAATATGCACACACAAATATATTAAAAGAGGGATTTTTGAAACCATAATCTCTGGCATTTTCAAGACTTTTACACAGGCTATAATAAAATGCAGAAAGGACAGAAGTGAGACAGAGTAAATGGAAAGGTGAAATTATGTGACATAAGGTTTTGAGGATCTTTATAGGAAAACCGGATCTGAATCTCAGAATTCAAAGTCATGTCTAATTTTGATACCATTCTCAGCAGAATGGACCAATGCACTGTTCCAACTGAAGACTGTAAATTTAAACTGTTTAATTTTATTATGTTGATGTCTTAGTACAGTCCATGTAAAACTGAATGGTTCTATATATACTATTCTCACTGGAAAAAAATCTTCAAGTTAATGGCAAAGATGGAAGAAGTTGGAGATACACCTTCAAAGACAGATTAGGGAGCAGCTTCCCTTCTGGTTTGGTTATCATATCCACAGGAAAAGTTCTTGGTAATGTTCTTCAAGCAGCTAGCACCAGATCCATATAGACAAAGAAGCAGAGCAAAACAGACCACTTCTATAATGGGTACATCACTCTAACCTGCTACAACAAGTAGTATTTTCTTATACTAGCTGTTAGGAATAGGGATGTATAAATAGCTTAACTTCAAAGGAATTAACACACCAAACTTGGAGATCACTGCCATGTTTCTGGGCTCCTTAGGGTCTTCGGCTAGGTAAAAGTTCTCCTTTGGGCTGCTGCATTGAAACATAATATCCTTGGAAGTAAGGCCAACCCTGTCCCGGGGAAGGGATGCTGCTTCAGGCTGCTAATGACAGCACTTGTGTTATGCAGATTAAGAGAGCTTGGTGATGTATTTGTTGGATGTACTTTGCTTTTTATCTATTGGCAGTATGTCTGTGAGCAGACAAAACATACCCCTCCATCTTGATTTGGTAATCACAATTATTATTTAAAAGGCTTGAGGGCCACCAACTCTTACCCTCACCTTCAGATGTCAGGTAAATTTCTACGAGCTCACTTGGAGATGGGGCTTTCTTCATCTCTCAGACTACCAAGCTTATAACAATGAAAAGCACATGTAAAATTTTGTGGTACCTGAAAAACACAAATCTAAACTTATTTTCTTGGGGGGTCAGTTGTAATATTTCACTTGCATATTCAAATCATTTTTGTTACTGTTGGGTTTGTTCACTTTTAACTATTACAGTAGCTAATGGACAACTGTAAAATTCCCAGGATCTGGAAGTGATGACTTTCCTGTTAAACCATTTATTTGAGCATTTCTCTAAAGATGTAATTTAAGAGATACGCAATCTAAAAATCACTTTAGATTACATATTTCAGAAGAACACATCAGAGGATTTTTTTTCTGTATTCGATGTAAAACCATATTTTTTTTTCTGTGCCAGTTTAATTGCTCTAGTAGAATATGCAGCTTGTGGAACAATAGGATTCTTCGGAAGAACATGTCTACATACTTTAGTGTCAGTAAATAGGTATAAAACCATCATTTAATTGGAATAAAACTGCAGCCTTCTGGAAAGAATATTCCTCATACCTCTGTATGTATTCTTCACACACCTGTATGAAGATTACATGGGTCTGCATCTGCCAAAGAGTAAATCTTATAGCAGTATCTGGGACAGGGTTTTTTTTTAGGATAAAAAACCTTGCTTTCTAAAAGCAGTTCCATGGCTTGGTGTTTTACTGTTCACTTCTCTAAAAAGTATTATGTTGCTGATTATGAAGTAGAGAGGTTGATCCATTGACAAAGTAAGTTTCTGCTATTAAAGAGACATCTATTTTACTTATCCATAGTAATTTTCCCCCCTCTAAACCTTAAGAACAATTTTAAGGCAATATATAAAAAATTAAATATATAGTCTAAGAAAAATGAAAGTGTATGAAGCATTCCTTACATGCTGGGCTTTTTCTGAAATATTTGCTACCAACATATAATCGTAACTCAGAGTACAGGCAATAGGCAGCTTTATCTTTGTCACTTTTTAAGATAACACTGCTTTTTAAAAGCTGGAGTCTCAGGTATTTTGGGTTTTTTTACCATCACTTAAGTGGAAGAGCCAATATTTTTAGAAAGTTTTTCCATCTGTTGAAGGGACAGACTCAGGATAGGATTCACACTGCTAAATTTTAGGTTAGACTGTATTCTGCCCTCTGCATGGATCACTATGTAACTTCTGCCTTCAGTCAATGTAGAGGGCAGCTACATTTATTCTAAGACAAGTGGTTTAGAGGTTTAGATTCTATGAGTTAGGTCCAGTGATTATCCTAGCTTGGTGCAAACTATAATTTTCCTTAAAGGACCTAATAGCTTCTTAAGATAACCTGAATTCACAGACTTTGATTAAATTAAGTGTTCTGTGGTACAGTTTTTGACAGTTGTTAATAAGCATAGCTCCAACTTAAACTTAGCTACAAACATTTTTAATAGTAAATGTTATCTAAAAGCTACTTACTATTGCTTGGAAAGACACGTAAACAGCAGAGGCTTGTGAGTTGGCTACTGGAGGAACCAGGGGACACTGTGGGGTCTGAGGGTTGGCTGAGTAAGCCATTCGCATGTTTATTTCATCATGCTTGAGGCAATTGGAGACTGAAGGATCTGTGAGCCATCCACTGGCTAGACTGTCTGAGGCCGGTTACTGGAGGAATCCTCAGAGCACGTGTGTGCATGTGTGTGTGCACGCTCACACATGTATGTGTTTCCCTGTGTCTGCAAGGGGGTTCTGTACCAGGAACAGGAATGGGGCTGCAGCCCTGGGGTGCCATGTGCCCAGATAACAACAGCCAGGCAGACCAGGGATCCAGGGGATGTCACTGACTAGACTGAGAGTCTCACGGCAGGTACTGAAGGATCCATACTGCCTAGCTGTCTGTATACACATTTTCCACTAATGGACCTTTATTCTGACACTGGCCAGCCAGAGAGGAGAACAGGATGCTGATTTTTGTTGCTTGAGGACTGAGCGTGTCTCTATGTGCTCATCTTTTGACTGGCTGTGTATATACCCATATAGGTGTTGTACAAGATTGCTTTCAGGGCATGTCTACTGAAAATTAGTGCTCAACCTGTTCAGACCTGGGGACACAAAGCTTCAGAAACCTCACCTTTATCGCACTACCTAATTCAGCAACCCCTAACACCTTCTACCTTCCAGCAGCTGGCAGAGCACAGGTACAGAGCACACATCTAACAGAATAGCATATCCCCAGATAGAATTATTTGGGTCATGTTAGCCTGCAGGTCTGACCTCAGGTGTCAACAATCAGATACACAACTCTTGAAATAACTATGATCTAACTCATTGTATTCATCTACACAGATAGGATAATATTTTTTTCCATTCACTCTTCTTTTTCCCCCTTTCTCCACTAACCCGTCAGTTTGCTTTTTCCATTAACAGTGAATGGAAAATACAACAAACTATAAGCAAGATAGTTAATTTCATTGTTGATATACATGCTTTAAAAAGAAGATATTTTTAAGATATAACTACAGAATTCACTCCACAAATGAAAAACAAAACACAAACAAACAAACCAACAAATGTAAAAAAAAAACCAAACAACAAAAACCAGAGAAAACCAACACAAAACAAAATAAAATAAAAATTAAATAGAAAAAAAAACCAAACGAAAAACAACCCAAAAGAATAAAAAGAAAGAACCTCACAAAATCCACCAAAAAGAATCTCCTGATGCTTGAAAGGAATTGTTTTTCCCTGAAGTTGCTTTGTTCAAGATATTAGGGTAGTAAGTAACTCTGGCTCCTCAAGTAAGGCCTCATCTCCTCTTCACACCACTCTTTGTAATAATATTCTACTCTTCAGCATAAGATGGGTCTGTCTGCAGAAGGAAAGCTTATAAAGGGAAGTTTTTCCTTTGTTTTTAAAGTATTTCTACAATATCAGTCTGCTTTGGAAATATGAATGTAAACAAAGTTACAATAATAAACACTTATTCTGTACTTATTTGGAAAATTGCAGGGTAGTGATGCTTTTCCATCAGAGCTATTCATATGAGCAATGAACTTAATCATAAAACTGAAAAAGCTGATTTAGGCATGGATAGTCATATACTTGGAAGACAGGCTAGAGTTTGCATAGTTCATAATGAAACAAGACATTGTCTAAAGAATCTTTCTTCCTTCCTAGAAAGCAGGGTTTGTTATGCTTTGTAAAGTCAAATGAGGATGTTTTATTGAAAAGAACTCTTGTGTGAAATATTGTGGTCATCATCACCACCAACAGCAATCATCTCTTAACAGTATGACTTCTTGGTCATAGGAATCTTAAGCTTTGTTTAATTTTTAATGTATTTTTTAAGATTAATGATTCTGTGAAGCAAGGAAATTTGAATGAACTAATTGCAGTGTACTTCTCTCTACTGACACTGTGAAAGTTATCTCTCAATCAAAGGATAGTATGACAACTATTGCATACTTTAGGCCTCTCGTTGACATTTAGATTATGTGTGTCAGGAGCAGCTCACCTTAGGGAAAAATAAGGATGGGAACTCAAGTGTTCTGTGTAGGCTTTCTTTGCCTATTGCAGCTCTACTTTTTTAACTCTGGAGAACGTAATCTAGTGCTTATACAGGAAAGGTCTAAACATAAAACTATTTTCCTGTATATCACTAGGAAGCTTAGATTAGACCTAAATTAAAAGTCACACAGGCATTTTATCATCATTTGCTGTAAATACCTTTATCTGATTGTAATTATTTCATGATCATTATCCCGAGTCCAGGATTGGGATGTCACACGGTTTTCATTATAAGTATATTGGCTCATTGCTGTTTGTTTTTCAGTGTTTGGGCCCCCACCAGTGAAGTTTCAATGTTGTCATTGACCACAAGTGTACGTGTAATAACTATAGCATTATGCATCTGCAGGAGGAAATAGCCATTTCATATTGACAACAGTATTTTTTTCTAATCAGGTTGGCTATGCACAGTTTTCATCAGATCTAAATTTATCTTTCACTCAGCACTTTAGCTGAGGTACTAAAGGTTTTCCTCACAAGTTTTGAGACAAGTGAGCAAAATTATTAAAGGGAGCCCTTAATGTCTATGGGAACATAAAGAAATACTTCAGTATTAGAAAATCTTCTAATTTTTTTTTTTAAGAAATATTAAAATGGGAATAATAATCACATTGTAATCAACTAGGGAAGAAACTGGGAATTAATGTAGTGTTAAGGAAGATGTAGAAAGCTTAAGGCAATGAAGAACAACCTTGAGAGGCTCACCTTAAGTTATCCATTTATTAAAATACAGATTAATCAATGCCTTTGGACACATGATTATACTGAATTGCCAGTAGCGGCTACTAATTCAAAAGGATCCTGTGAAGGTAACACCCAAGACACTGTTATAATTGACACTTTTCGGTATTATTTTCAGCAATCATGGCATGGAAAATAAGCGTCAGGGAGTTCTGATCAAGAGGCTGACCCCCAAGGGAGTGAGAGAGAGGCTGCTCCACATAGGTCATGCCCAGCACTGGTGGATGTAGGCAGAGGTCAAAGCTGGGCTGCCAGCATCCATAGCATGGTATGGTGATAGGGAAGCAGAAATAGGGGTTGGGATGTGGGTCTAAGAGGTCCATCAAGAGATGGGACTGAACATCAGCACCCCATAGCATAGGTTCAATGTCCATCCATAGAAGACCTGTGTGTCCTAGTCTAAGCTTAGAAATGGGATTCCTGGGCTGGGTGTCCCATGTCAAGCTGATCAGAGCCATTAAGGTCTGACAATGAGTGTAGAACATGAAATGGGTTTTTAACTGCTAGAAGGATCCCTTCAAGAGTAGATGTGGACATCAGTGGGATGACACTTACTAGTGCACACTTGCTATATCTATTCCATGAACAAATACCTAGATAGCATTACTGCTTCAGGCTTTTTACTTTTTATGTGTATTTAAACATCTGACTGGGCATAAAATTTCCAGTGGGAGACACAGACAGCAGCTGAATTTGGTTCTGTAGAAAACTGAGCTATTGCATGTGTAGGACAGTGCACCGAGACAATTTTAAGTGAGCTACAGACGATATGGTGCAGATCAGTCTAGGAAAGGGAAAATCTGGATAGAAGAGGTTGTCACATTCTGCATTCGCTAACTCCTGATTGACCTATCCTCCTTTCAGTTCAGAAAGAATATGGTCCTCATGTCAGCCCTCACAAAACAGTAAGTCAATTGCATAGCCTTGAAAGGAGTTTGCTTTGAAGAAAGAAAAGAAACTTCAGCAGCCTATGTAGTTAAAATAGCACATGGAGTTAGAGTTTCCTTTGTTTCCCAAAAAAATGCACCTGAGTCAGTGAGCCTTAAAGCAAAGCAAGAGGATAATACCAGATTTAGTGCCTGAAGTACTTAAGGAGATGGTCTGTGATCATAGGATTTTTTTTGCAACATGCACCTTCTACAATAGATTTTTTCTTCCTCACTATACCTCACAAGTAGCTTGCAGTTCTAAATTCAGAATGCATGATCCTGTAGTAAATTATTGTGTGGGAATGAATTGAAAGGCAATTTGTCTAGAAGAAAAAGTCGAAGTTCGTATTAAATCAATGGGATTGTGTTCTCAAAGGTCAAGAGATTATCCACATGGAGTAAGGCATTGATTTAATAGAATCATAGAATTATAGAATCATTTATGTTGGAAAAAACCTGTAAGACGATTGAGTCCAACCGTAGACCTAACACTGTGAAGTCCACCAGTAAACCATGTCCCTAAGTGCCATAACTACACGTCTTTGAAATACCACCAGGAATGATTACCGAACTACTTCCATGGGCAACCTGTTCCAGTGCTCGATAACCTTTTCAGTGAAGAAATTTTTCCTAAAATCCAATTGAAAATCAATCAATTTAAATCAATTCCTCTTTTCCTAATAATCACTTTGAAACAGTGTTTCAAACATGAGAATGTATCAGAATACTATGTAAAAGACAAAGCAGCAGGACAAAGCAGTAAGCTTTGTAGCTACTGCCATTAGAATCCTTCAGACACTATATGGCTATACTGATAGTAATAATCTAATACTGAATGTAGAATGAAATGAAATGAAATGAAATGAAATGAAATGAAATGAAATGAAATGAAATGAAATGCTCCTGAAGAGAAATGAAAAGCTCAGAAGTCAGATTTTTTCTTCTTTTTTTTTTTTTCTTTTTCTTATTTTTTTTTTCTTTTCTTTTTTTCTTTTTTCCTCTTTTATCACAACAGGAAACATATTAATGATGAAGTTCTCCTGCTGAAAACTCTGAATGCTGTAGTATCCTAGATCCTGCCCTTGTTCCTGTGTTCATAGTGAAGCTCATGAAGCACAGTAGAGAATAGCATTGAGAGAAATCTCTTATCATAATAAAGTCTGGCTTCTGTTTTCTCCATTTATTCTGGTGCAGGCAAGTTTCTGTCAGGGTAATGAAGGGCTCTGACAGGAAAACATCCAAAGTCAAAGAATAATCTTGCACCAAGACCATGAAGATAAAACAGAGTTATGAGAATAATGGATCAGATGCTTCACCAGATCAGACAAATTTCATACCACTTTGTTAAGACAAAGCATATAAATCCACCACTGTGTTATAGGTTAAGAAAAAACTATTCTTGTTCTCAGAGCACTCTAGCTGAAGCCAGGTAATAAAATATAAATAGCACATACATTGTGTGAAACCTATCTGTACAATATTTTCTGTCTGTACACAAGAGTTGCTGTTCAGTGTGTGCTCTTTGCAGGTGGGGATGCACTGGCATTGCACTCAAGACATAGAGAAAACCCTCTTTTCACTTCCTTTTCTTCTTCTCCCCCATCCCTCCCACATTTTTTAAACACTGAAAACAGAGAAGATAAGAGAGAGTGAAGACCTTCTGGTTGGTACCAATGGTACCAAAACACTGAAATTTGTCTGTGTGTTTTTCTGGAGGAGAAAAGTGAGTTTGGTGTCTCGTGTCTTTGCCATATAGAGTTTGTGTGAGAGCCTGCTCTAAAAAATTGTGAAATAATTGCAAGAAACCTTGATGCTCCACTAGGAAAAAAGTAAATTTCAAAAGCACACTAAAATAAATCAAACTCATGCTATCAAATCAAGTGATAAGGTTAAAGTAAAAAAAAAACCAAAAAAAAACCTGATCTGTACAAGTTATAGTATGCATACTACTTTCATTATAGATACTGGTCATATCAGGAAACTAGTACCTACAAGTACTGTTATAAGACAAATAAAGTGGGATTTATTTCAGCAACTGAAGCTGTAAAGCAATAGTTAGTATTTGAGCATTTGTTTCAAAATTGTATAGCTACTTATCTATTAACATATTACTGACTTTTTAAAACCTTTTTCAGCTGTTCAGATAGTACAGTCAACAATGAAATCTTTTGGGGTATCAAGGAAAGATACAGGTGTAAGTCAGCCCACAATTATATGAATTCTTGGATAACTGCCTTCCTTTATGCACAACAGCAAAGGCGAAGGCTTATGATCTGTAGCACTGATACCAGAGTGGTGCTTTGCTGTTTTCTATACTGCACTTGAATGAAGGCATGACTTCTTGAAATGCACTTTACACAATTCTACTTGGCCTTTCTTCAGGGGCATGACAAGCGGAAGGGTTCGAGTTAACATCTCAATTGTGAATCAAATACACATTCAGGGAATAATAAAAATCTTAGATGTAACCTGATATTGTCTTGTGGATAGAAAGAAAAACTGTAGAAATTCTATAAATCGTGTGACAGATTATCATTTTAACAATGTGATAATGATAACAAATTAACTAATGACTGATGTTTCTTTATCCACCACTTTATTTTTAAGTCATATTCATTATGACCTATTGCTGTTGTCACTGGAGCATGAGGACCAACAGTAAATGGACCATTTCCATAACTTTTGGTCTGTACGATGAATAATAACCATAATTCTTGGGTTCCCTGTACTTGTCTATTTCTTAAGTGTTTGATATAGTATCATTTCCTATATGCAAAACAGATATATACAATCACTTTTAGATTTACTCAGTTGTTGTAATGTTTTTAAGTTACTTTTAAATAAGCAACCTCATGCAATGGACTAATAAATATTATCATTCCACTGACAATCCTACTGGAAAAGGAAATTACAGATTAGAAAGACACCAGTTTCTATAGCGAGGAACATAGCCTGATGAATGTGTTTAAAATTGTTTCAGAGAGATTTTCACTTCTAATGGCAACACCTATTTGAGGCAGAATGAAGCATTCTGAAACAGTGGAAAAGCAGCAAGGAGTTTTCCAGCTGCAGCATACAATTCCCATGAAAGCATCTGAATAAACAGACAGATGCCTGAATTTGACTGGAGAGGAAATGCTCTCGCATGAAAAATGAATACTCAAATTGATGGAAGGTTGTAACATCCAGCCCATTCTGTGTGCCAGCTGAGGGCTTTTTGTGGCAAGATGTAGCTGTTCGTTGTGGCATACAATGCCATGCACAGTTATCAACACCTTCTCTGGAAGGATCTACAGAAGAGAAGGCTTTATGTAGCCAGGTAGGCACTGTAATTCAGTTTTACAGATGAGGAAACAGGCTCTGGAAATCTAAGGGCTTTGAAGTTCAGTGAGCGCCTCTTAATTTATTCTGGGTACATGGAGAAGAGTGGCTCACTGCTTAACTGCACATAATAGTAGCGAGAGATTTGCATTGGAGGTGACAATCTTCTCCATCTTTAATTATGAACTTACCCTTAAAAGACCTTCTGTTATTCTATATAATTTGAAAGGCACTTATTTTTCATTATTTTAAAAGTTTGGTGATAGATGTGCATTTTATTCTTAAAGTTGTCATTTAGCTCCCATCTATTCTGTGATCACTCCTCCTTCCTGTCCAGTCCCCACCCCCTTTAAAAGCAAACTTGAGAAGTTCTCTGATCCAGTCAGTTTAGTCTGCTACTATGAGCTGAAAACTCAAGCTTGTGTATTCAAAGCCTTTGCAGCTCCAATGATTTTACCTTTTCAAAGGGCATTTTATTCTCCTTTTCACATGCATTGATGGAGACATGCCTTTCAGATCTCTTCAACTACAGCTGTGAGCACTTGTATTGATAAACTTATCAAATGAACTCGAGCAAAATTGAATATCAAAGGAAAAAGATAAGCAAATAGAGACTTTCCTATTGAAAACAAAAAAAAATGAAAGAAAAAAAAGAGAAAACCAAGTATTTTTAAAAATAGGTCAAACCAATGCAAATATTTTCTCAATTAGACAGTAGAACTCTGTAGGGAAGATTGTTGTGATTTTACTTGCAGTTATTGAATAGCTTTCATCTATGAGGTATTTATAATGTTTTCAGAGTATCACAGAGTCACAGCATGTTAGGGGTTAGAAGGGACCTCGAAAGATCATCTAGTTCAACACCCCTGATAAAGCAGGACCACCTAGAGCAGGCCACGTAGGAATGAGTCTAGACAGGTTATAAATGTCTCCAGAGAAGGAGACTCCACAACTCCTCTGGGCAGCCTGTTCCAGTGCTCTGTCACCCTCACAGTGAAAAAGTTTTTCCTTGTGTTTCTGTGGAACCTCTTATGCTTCAGCTTGCAATATCTGTTTGAATACTCTTCTACTATTCATGTCTTATAATTTATGCACAGCTGATGGTTGCACAGAGCATTTGTATGGTGTCATTCTTCAAATGGACAATCCCAAATGCCAGCCAGCATTTACTTGGGCCAATCACTCAGGCCACCTTGCTTATGCTTGTTGTCTCACTGTGTATAGTTTCTCTACCTTGTCTATGCAACCCCACTGTTGTTTGCTCCTGTGGGAGAAAGCTGCCATACAGCACACCTTTCTCTAAGGACTCCTTAGAACATGTATGACATCCTTATAATGAGAATGCCTTCTTTTTGCTGAGTGCCTGACACTGTGTATATGCTGCAGACATCTCTTGCCACATGTCCAGGACACTAGAGAGCAGAGTTGCAAGAAACAGAACCACCTGTGCAGATACCCAGCAGACAGAACAAACACAACCTCCTGCTAAATAGTTTGTCAAATATTCCTTCTTGGAGAGTGTTTTTTTCCAGACCAACCAAGAAGAACAATAGGCTGTGAAGAGCAACAATAAGAGGCAGTGGGGATTAGTATCTTAATTCACCTGAATGTGACAGTGGTCAGAAGAGGTGGATCTAGCAGGTAGATAGATGACTCTCAGTGTACCTTGTCAGCTTGTCTGAACACAGATCTGCGACTGGAACAAAGAGATATTACAGCAGCACAAACCATATATTACAATAGGAATCTTCCATGATGACTTCTGAGGGCCAGACTCCCTCAGCTAGTATAAGGCACTTCGCTGGGTATTTTTCAAACAGTTTCTATGTGGAGTTGCTAATTAAAATAGGTCATAGGATAGATTAAGAAAAGATAGGAGGCAAGGTACAGCTGAAGTAGACAAATCTGCATGACAAAATTATTACAGATGTGCAGTTTTTTTCACTGGCTTTGACTGCTTGCAATGTGGTCAAGTTTAGTACCCAGCAATTTTCTCACCCTCCTGACTTAGACCAGGTGATTGATGTGATGTTTCATTGAGCTGGTCCACTTAGTAGTTGTTGGAAGATAACTACATCAAGCTATGTCCCTTGACCCTGTCTTGTTAAGGCAACCTGAGGTAGTTAGTCCTTGACATCAGGGAGTTCTGCTGATACTCATTTTTGTGGTGTGGCAAAAGAGGCCATGGTGGGGTCTATACACTTCCATGTTTAATTTTGCCTTATGCCTGAATACTGCTGTGACAATCCAGATGGAAAGGAGGAGGGAACCAAACAGTTGCTCATATACAGCATTTACCTGGAAAGGGTACTTTGAAGCATTGAAGTTAGCTAAACAGAGTGATAGCGGTAAATCATCTCTCAGGGTTGTTGCCAGGGAGATTGATGGCTCTATTCAGAGGCTGGTAATGTCCAGAGTCAAAAACAAGGCAGTGAGAGGGTGAGTTATGAATGCCTTTGAACAAATGTGGACCTCAGGTTGTACTAATGGGACACAAGTTGCCCTAAGCTAGATGTAGTCACTATGTGGTAGGGTGAAAGGGATGGATGTACAGCGCTGAACATTGTCTCCCTTACAATGTGATCCACAGTATGTGCTGTGTCAGAAAGTGATAATGAAGGAGTGCACAATTCCCTCAGGCAATTGATGTGTTTCCCTCATCTTATCTATTTATCTTCCAGGCCAGGGCAAAAAACATTTCTTTTATCCGGGGAAGCATATTTTATACCATTCTGTGGTGGTTTTCTGCCAGATTTGCCTACATTAACACTGTAATGATCTCTATCTATGATCTAGACTTCTAAAGACCCATCTTGCCTTTGCTGAGTCAAGGAAGGAAGTGCCTCTTCCTTAAACATCACTCAGCTCTTCAGCAAAATATGATTGCATGTGTTACTTTGGAATAATTCCTTCTAGTAAATGCTCGAACAAGATAAAAGGGGAGAACTTTATGTAGAGGAGTTACATTGGAATGCACTTCAGGAATGAGAAGGTAAATGGGATCGTATTATGAACAGGCTGCACTCTTTTTTCATCATGCACCTTCAAGTAGAAAACTAAGAGGCTTGTAAGAGTTCAGGATCTTTGCATTAATTCTGTTATTAAATAAATTAATTTCTGGCTAATGGTTTTCCTATACTTTGTGATCTTATGGAAAGACAGAAAGAAAAACTACACTTAAAGAAAGAGTCATCAGTTTATTACCACTGAATTGTGACACTCTATCCCTTATGCACTCCACTTAATTTTTCTAAAGTGTTTTCAAGAATCTATTCAGTTACGTTCCTATCTTAATGGAGGTCTGATGGCATTAATTCAGTTACAGAGAAGACCTGTTTTAGTTGTGACTCTTACTTGAAACTTTTTTTTTTTTTTTTTAAATTTTTTTACAAGACTCGTCGTAACTGTAGGCATCTGGTACATAAAAAGGATACATCTGTATCTCGCAGTCCCCCATCCATGGCTGCTCTAGAAAATGCTGCTGAAATTGATCTAAGATGTCTTTTTGGTGGTTGTTTCTTCACCTTATTCCAATCTCCCAATGCTGACCATGTTGTACTGTCTTTGATACTTTGGTACGTGGTTTGGTAGTAGAACCACTTGCAAAAGTGCTTTAATTCCTCAAGCTATAGGCAGGAGTTGAGAACACTTCTTCTTAGATAAGTCTAACAAAGAACTTACATTAAAATACCTGATTTGCAAGTATATGCATTCTGGTCAAATATATCATAGGACCAAACAGACAATAGATCCCTAAAAATGAGTCCAGTACCCTGGAAGGACTCTATATGGAAGCATGGCCACTCTGGTAGATAGATATGAGTAAGCTAACCTCTGCTCAAAAGGGAAACTTCTTGCTGTATAAAACTCCAAAATTCTGATCTTAAAAACTGCATCTGCATGTGAATACAAGGTACATTAGGACAATCATCCAAGATCTGCTCTGGAACGCACACTGGTTTTCTAGTCAGTTGTTTCAGTTCTCCCACCTGCTGCGCAGGTGTCGTGTAAAAGGGTAAAGTAATTTGGCAGAAAATAAACCCCCTTGCATTCCAGCTTGTCCTCAGATATCAGAGGGACTGGGTGTGACTGGGTTTAGATTCTGAGTGATGTCCGATTTGTCACTGTGAGTCCAGTTGTGTTCAGTGTATCTGAACTCTCCCAACTCTAGATTCACTAATATCACCCTGCACTCCCTGGATAGTCCTACTCCATGGCTTCACGCAGCCAGGAAGGAGCTAGCAGCACCCAGTGAGAGACTCTTGCAACTGGCAACATGAATAGTGCTGTTTATTGAGAGCAACAGAAGTACAGGTTCTTGTGGATTGCCGGTGATAAATTCACTGTCTACAAAGCATGTATAGGCATGCCAAATGTGTTGGATTAAAGAGCAGCTCAGTAAAATTTCAAAGTTTCCCAGGGAAATACTCAGAAAGTCTGGATCTTACCCAAAGGTGTCACTATGTGGGGGGGAAGCGAGGTTCAACCCGTCAATGGATCCCAGCAGTCAGAGATGGTCAGAGATAGTATCCACCCTGACTTGTCCGCTCTGCTGTCTTCCCTGACATCTCTCCTTATTTAAACCATTTTCATATTATTTTTCACCTTCAAGGTGGAGCTTGAGTGACTCTAGTCATACAGACCTTTATTATGATTGGTGTAAATTTCTCTTGCTTTGCTTTTAAAGGTATAGCTGAAGAAAATTCAAAGTGCAAGCTCAGTGAGGGGTGGTTGCACTCTGGAGGCGGGTAGCCTTTGGGATGCAGGTGTGTTTTGGTATTATAATGACATTATAATGAGCAAAGTTTGCACAGAACTTTGTCAAAAAATGACAGACTCTTGGCACAGGGTGACAAACAGGCAGCTTATCAGTCCTGTGGTACCACTGAGTTCCCACCTCTGCTATGATTCAGTGAGCTTGGCTCTGTCTTCACTCTTGTCTTCACTCCACTCCCACTCCCATGCTGTTCTCAGGCAGTGTTGTCCAGGGAATCACCATGGAATGGATTCTTTGCATACCAGTTGCTCTCCACCCTGGGAACTTCTTCAATATTATACCTTTCCTTAATGTGTGGATAATGTTGTACCTTTAATATGATTTTAATTTCTAACTCACCTCCACTCATTATTCCACAGCAGGGTCATGTAAGGCAAAGAAAAGTGGATGGAATGTATTATAAACCTTATTGTCAGAAAGCAAGAGGCCTTCTGTGATGCTCAAATACTGAGAAATGAGTTAACAATACACCAGCTTCCTCAATTGCTCTTAGATATCATTACCCCACAGTACCATTAAGAAAAGTTAGAGGAAACTCAGCTTCCACTACTGACAAGAAGATGAAGGAAAATAATCCAATGCCAAAATCAGCCCTTTAGAAAATAAATAAAATAATAAAAATTAAAATAAAATAAGAAAAAATAAAATAAGAAAAAATAAGAAAAAATAAGAAAAAATAAAATAAAAAAAATAAAGTTGTAGAAGCACTATGAAAGATCTTCAATAAATAAAACTAAAGTAATGATAACTATGCATTTGAGTAAACGACTAAGCTTTTCAGTGACTTTTAACAATGTTTCACTGTGTCTATATTTATTTCTTAGCAAGGAAAGAAGACATCTATTAAACTCCAGGGGAGGGGAAATTGCTAGAACTTAATTCTCTCACTAAAACTTCACAGTAGATCTATTACTATTACAGATTATTACAGAGTTTTGAGAGTTGATCATAAGTCCTCATTTACAAGGCTGCTTCTTATTAAAAACAAACATTGCATGTCAAATGCTTTAGAACGAAGAATTCAAGATCAATGGTGATGTGCTTTCCTCCTGAACTTAGAGATAAGCTTTCAGACAAAAGTTCATGTACATTTTTTTACAAGGGAAACCATCATTTTCATGTTTCTGTTGTTCAGTCAGATAACTAGTACCCTGGCATATGGACCGGGGCTTCAAGGAAATAAGTGGCATCCAGGCTGCTGGTCCACTTTGCCTCAATATACTCCACAAACTTCTTCAAGCCACTTTTTTCTATGCATGCCAACTTACTGTACCATGGTATTCTTGTAACAGCAGCAGTAACATCTGCAGGCTTGGTACATGGGGGACAGAGTGTCCCGCAACCCAGCCTTTGACCCTGGACAACTACTCCTGACTCATGTTTGAATACTTGGAGCCAGCTTCTGAGTTTTCATTTTTGCAGCACTCAATCTGTGGCAAGAAAGAAGCTAAGATCTGAAAATACCTGTTCTATTTTGAGTTAGAACAGAACTAATTCTGTTCAGTGATTTTATTTTTTAGCTCAGTCTCTTATGAGTAATTGCACTTTCTGAAGTTAATGCCATATTTTTTCAGTCAGTGTCTGCTTCTAGCAGTGATAATGCTTGATGTTGATGGTTACTACCAAGGAATGGTGAGCAGAAAGGCTCTTGCTCCTATAGAAACCAAGATCAGTTCTAAACCTTGTGTACCGCCTTAGGGGTGCAGAAAGCACAAGTCACACCTGCAGTGAGGAGTGACCAGGACAGGTGACATGAAGCTGGCCAGAAAGACATTCCATTCTCTATATGTCACAGTCAGTGTAAAGCTGAGGAATCATGATGGTCAAGCTCTCTTATTCAATGGCCAGCATCTGAGGAGGACTCTGCAATTTTGCCTTTGATCCCACTCCGTGCATTCCTAAATCCAGTTCCAGAATCAAGTTCCAGAATCTGGTTCCTGTCTGCTCTTGAGTCCAGTCTGGGACTTCCCCATTGCCTGCCCACAGCATCAATGGTGATGGAGATGTAATTGTCATCAGGGTGTTGAGTTCAGTATTGGTTTTGTATATGTCTGTATATATTTCATTTTATTTTCAGTAAAGCTATTTTAGTTTTATTTTCCAGTCCAGAAGTCTCTCTCCCTTGTTCCCTTTCTCTTCCCTTTGGGAAGGGAGAGGAGTTGACACAGAGCATTTGTCATTTGTCTAGTAGTTGGCTCAGCCCTAATCCTTAAGAGCTGTCCATCACCTAAATGTGCTCTTGCTGAGTACAGAATTGGCATAGCTCATCTAAGGCCATGGTTTACATTTATGGGGATAAAGGTGAGGGCTATGCACCATAGCTCTTCCCCTCTGGCAGCAACCCAGAAACCAGTCTGATCTATTCTGGTGGCCAGAAAAGAATAACTATGTCTTGAAAGCAATGAGCTTTAATGCACTTTTCTGTTATGCCCCTTCTCTGCATTAGACTACCTCT
The DNA here is from genome assembly GCA_025345505.1 of Todiramphus chloris collaris. NCBI lineage: Eukaryota > Metazoa > Chordata > Aves > Coraciiformes > Alcedinidae > Todiramphus > Todiramphus chloris. Next base: position 33,496,168 of record JANVCC010010406.1, read on the forward strand.
CAGCACAGCAGAGCACCTGAGCTACAGTCAGTAAGTGCCAAATGTTCCTGTTTTCCCCCTCTATGCTATTTGTCAAATACCAGTGACATCCTCAAAACCCTCATCAAGGTGTTACTAAACTGTTAAGGTTCTTAGACCCTCAGGCTGCTCAAGTCTTAAGTGACATATGTAATAAACTTAGCTCAAAGCACAGACAATGCCTTCCCCTGACTGCTCCAACCTGTATAATACTAGAGCTATGCCAGGTGAAATACTGTAGTACGTTCACCCTGTTCTTGCACTGTTCTTTAGTCATCCTCCTTGAAAAACAAAGGCAGGATAGATGAACTTTATATGACTTGCTCAAACCATCTTGTCAAGAAGTAGGGAATATTACTGGGACACTTACCAGTCTGAGAGTACTTGAACAGACAGCTTTTATTCCCTAGCAATATGCCTTAATCCTCCAGGACCACTGGAAAATACAAAAGCAGAAAGTGTAATTGGAATGGGGGAGAAGTAAGCAAGAGACAATTTAGTTCTGTTCTCAGTGAAAAGAAGTCTTCTTCGGGGAGAAATGTGGGTCGAGTCCCAAATGATCTTTCTTCCAGAGTTATTGGATGTAATGGGAGCTTCATTAGGAGCAGACTGAAATTTTGGTCTCTCCATGCTCACTGGCAGTGGGCTAAGGTGCTTCTGCCAGTTCTTTTTTTGAGGAATGTGCACAGTGTCTTAAGCTTACAGAATGGCATGCCCAGGGACATATGCCGTGGAGTTAGAGGGCCAAGTTCAAGCTACAGTCCAAAGCCCCCCAGTCCATACATATCCCATATCCTAGCCAAGTACTATAAATACTGTACCATTATGCAAAAAGCTGACTATTGCTGTTTCCTCCCCAGCTCTATTAAATATGTTGAGTGTTTTTTTTCTGTACAGGATCAGGGTTCAGTAGAGCATTCTCTTCATGACGTTTACAAGTCCCCATTATTATTCTTCAAAATCAAAATTGAAGTCATTAGTCAGTTAATAGAATTTCTAATGACTTTGTTTCTCCCTGGATGACTCAATTAATATCCTACATCCTTAATACCTCCATTGTGTAATGATGCTTCACATGCACAGGAGCAGAACTATTCAGCATACAAACATTCTAAAGATGAGTGCTCCAGCTGTAACATATCTCTATATATACAAGAGCAACTTTTCTTGTTCACCTTTTATAACAGTGTATGAAATGTGAAGTGTTTCATGCTCTATCTTCCTTCTCCCTACTCAGAATTTTCTGTATAGATTTGATCCTTCTGTATGTCATGACTGTCATACATTAAATCTATGTAAACTCTGATTTGTTTACTGTGTATTTCTGTATGCATATTTTTTAGCACATGAAAAGTGCCTCAGTGTTTCTCCAAGTCAGCTGAAACTGGAGGAACAAAAAAATATCATAGAAATAGTCCCCTTCATTTATCAGGAGTATTAATGCATAGATATGCCAAAATAAAAAACAGGTAAAAAGCAATGTAACAGTTTCCAAAGGGAAGTTACTGTTTTTATGAAATCTGCAATTTGATTAGTCATTAGTTCTGTCTCAAAAGGACTATTCCTTTGCTTTGTGGCATGTGTAACAGAATAAATTTGAAATTTTAAATGTATCATGTTGAACAGCTGTCAAGAACTAAAGTTTACTTACAGAGCTCATCAGAAAATCTCTCTGAGGCTATCATTTCCTTTTGACTTTTTCTTCACAGAGGAGCAACCTGATCACTTCTTAACATTAATTTACAAATGCTAAGTCAGACATCCAAATTCTTATAAAAAGTAAAACCACTCCCAAACCCCCCAATAAAACAAAACAAAACACCAAGCTTATAGATTTTTGATAGTATTAAATTTACTTAATTTTTCTCCTGTGTGAGTGTTACATACACATATTCATATGATATTGGCTATGTAAATCAGAATCTTACACCAGGATCTTAGGCATAAAGCTTATTTGTAGGATTGTGGAGACTGCAATTTACTTTAAATTCAGAATTAGTCCTGTGTCCCTCAGGTTAAAACATGCCAAATAAGACCACAACATGTTTGGAAAATAGTCTAGTGTCTATGTGTAAGTAGTCTAAATTTAATGTGTGGTTTCTTCAGTTTATCAATCATAACAGTATCCTTTTAGGGCATGCAAATTTTATCCTGTCTTGAAAACACAGGTTTGTTGTTCCCTCTGTGCTCTTTCAGACAATATTGCTATAGAGTAGAATAAGGTAATTCAATAACTTACTGGAAAGCACTTTTCCATGTACACTAAATCAACAAGGACTGCTCAGTGGTTAAAAAAATACAATAAAGCACTTTGATTTACCATATGTCTGCAGAAAAACTAAACTGATTCAGTGCAGTTGTTACTCTTGTTCAGTAAATGCTGATGCTGCACTTCACACTATTGAAAAAGTGGAATACACAAACACTGGCTCAAAGATCTTGTAATTTTGCAAATCACAGCAAACTTTCAAATGGCAGACCTTTATAAAGAGAAATAGGATATTCAAGCTATTCTACCTATGAATTTTCTTGTGCGAGTCAAGGGGTGGTCTTTGCTCCCCACAAACCAAAGACACAAAACTCCTTTGCTCTATCAAGTGCATTTTTATGCAGATGACTACTTTCCCTTTGATATCCCTGTACCCAGCTGTGGGGCTGGTGAAGATTTAGGGTTAATTAGCAAGGAGAGGTCACTGGAGTCCTGGTTCACTTATGTGTTAAGTACTTTGAATTAACGAAAAGAAAAATTACTTTCTTGGTCTCCTCACTACCATCTGGTTTGCAAACTTCTCTGAGAGGTGCTCCACAGGAAACTGTGTGCACAGTGCATGTGATGTAGTAGGTGACCCACAGCTCTCAGCATTACATACATACTTTCTAAAGACAAGAATATATTGTTGACTACAGGAATTAGAAGTGAAACAGTTCCTTTATTTCACTTGTGTCCCATTTGTCACTGCAATTTAAAATGCATGTTTAGCTTTCATGCTTCGATCAAATTCTTAAATAGGTCACTTTGCAGATTTTCTTGCAAGTGTGTTTTTCACACAAGATGTGCAATGCAGAAAATATTCCACAAAAGTGGACTCTTCTTCTAAGCATTTCTTCTTGTTCCTAACAATGATATGAATAGGAGGCACAAATAAAAAAAATATAAGAGTTTACTTCTTTTAAAAGTTTGGATCTTGGAATAATCAATTGTCCCTACAAAGGTTTTACAATTAAGCAAAACTATTTAAAGTAACAGATTTTTTTTTTTTTTTTTTTTTTTTCCCCCAATCTAGAAATGACCACTAGACCTTTTAATCTTACCTTCTCTTATAGGGTATTAAATCTTATTAGCAAGCTTTGTAATGTGTTTCTGTATATTGTATCTCAAAGAAAGGCATCTAACTGAGTTCAAACCACCATAATGGGAATCTATTGTTTCCCTTGGCTGGAAAGGAAAGTGACTTGATTTTCATCGATACCATTTCAGATGCCAATGACTTCTGAGAGAGAGATCAAAGAGGGCACGGGTGATTCTAAATATCTTCATAATCTGCTTTGTAACTTACTGTGATCAAGTGAAAGTTACCAATATACCATTTTGAAGATGAAAATTTTCTCATATAAAAGCCATTTAGGGAAGGATAGGAAGAAATATTACTGTGCTGGCTATGACTGCAGCACACCTGCTCTATGCACTGTACTGTATGTATCTCCTCTGCTGCCAAGCTACAATAGGGGATGATTATTAGTATAGAAATCAAATGATTCCCAGTGCTTTCAAACGCTATGCAGAAATCCTGCTCTGTTTCTCGCAAGCAGAAAGGGTGGAGGGAGGATTTTTCCCTGGATATTCTCATCCCTATAGCATTTCTGTACAATATTAAGCCTGTGCTAGTCCTGCAAAGAAACTACAAATTTCTGTAGTCTCCATGTGAATCTCTAATTAATTCAAATGAATATCAATACCAGCTCTCCTAGTAACATTTGCAAATATGTGTAAAAACAGTGAAGGTGTCTTTCTGTATTAGAATTACAAGCCAAATTTGTACTCACTTATATGAGTAATAAATGGTAAGAGTTTTACATAGGACTTTGCAAAGTGTCATTTCAAATAATCTCATTGGTTCCAGAACAAAAATTGTTAAATTCAGTCAAAATTAAATGCTAAACCAAGTATGTGTTTGCTTCATTCTACTTTAAATAAAGTGATAATATCGCTTAGAAATTATAACATTAGTTAGAAAGACACTTAACACTTATTAAAATCATTGCAAGGCTAAAACAGCTCTTCGGTTTCAGTCAGCACCTGTCAATTAGATGGTTAGCTACTTCAGGGTTTAAAACCATTATAGATCATCTGTAACCTCCAACAAGCGGTCTGCAAAACTGCAGGCTGATGTTTCGCTATATTCTGAAAGCCGTATAAATGCACTGCTTTTCTGCATTATCAAAAATATCTCACAGGTTCACCAAGAAATATTTAGTGTGTCTCCTGTCTTTATTCATGGATAAATAGCTGAAATGCTGATACATAGCTACTTGGAAAAAAAATTCTTTATGTATCAGTAGTTGCAATTCTCCTAATGTAAAGAAAAAAAAAAAGATTTATTTTTTTTAAATCTCTTTGTTTAGAGCTGTACTGTCCTTTGCAGCACTGTCAGATGATCCAGCAAAGCCTGCCAAAGGTCATCTAGAAGAGCATATATCACATGAGTAGTGTATGTCTCTGTATGTCACTTTTTTTCACTTTAAAAAGAGACAGTTACTGTTTGAGCCAAGCCACAGATTCAATTCCCTGTGGTAATTTACCATAAATTTAAATTTCTTTAGAGATCCTCATATATCCTTCTAGATCAATTTGGTTTTTAACACCAATTGAAGACAAATGTTTTGTGGGGAGACTAGCACCTGGGTATATTTAAGGAGACAATGCATCCACTTAGTTCTTTAGAGATTATGTTAAAATCGGTATTTTAGGATCAATAGAAGAAAATGGAAAAAATCCAAAGCACCCTGCCAAGTGTGGAAAGCACTTAATTTACTCCCTGAGGACTGAAAGTTACAAATTCAATGGTCTTTATTATAGCGAACTGACCCTTGATCAGTGAGGTGATGGCAATCATAATTTGTAAATCTTGAAGCCCGGGCATCAAAGCTTGTGGACCTTATACTTCCATGGTGGATTTCACTTCCAAATGCTGAAAGAAATCCTATGCTTCTGGGACTTTTGCCAGCATTAGGTTTGCAAATGAAAGTACATTGGTTAGGAAGGATTTAAAATGAAAAATGATTTGTTTTCTGCATGGATTGATGTAGCTATGATTTGTAACTTTGTCTGATAGGGAAAGTGTGCACATACAAGTTGTCTGATAGGTTATTTCAAAGCAAAGAGATGAGGTGCAACCTCACTGAACTTGGTGGTAGAGCTGGACCTGAAAAGAGAAAAGGAGAGGTGGCACCTGCCTGCTCTTGACTTGCCAGACTGAACTCCCACTGACAGGGCAATAGGTGCTTCTTTTGGGCCCTGACTTCCAGTTCAGTAACACCAGCTTATGGGGAAGAGGTATCTCTCCAAGCACAGAAATAAACAAAGCCGTCTGTCCCTCCCTTTCACAAATTAGTTGTCCCTTGTACATCTTGCAATGGCTTACATTTCAGGTTGCTAGCCAGCAGCTAAGGTTTTTTTTCTTTCAAGGTTTGCATCATGTCTTTTTGTGCATTCATTTGAAGCAAAGAAAGGCTTGATCAACTACCAGAAACGTTGTCTCTATTCTAAGCCAACAGGTGTGCAACCGAGAAACAACTTCAGACCCACCCCATAAAACAGTGAAAACTTTGACCAGCTGCCGCTTTGCCTTTATGAAGCTGACAACCAGCTTGACATGGTCCTTGCATCAGTGCAAGCAGAGATACGTTCACTCAGAGGACATAGCTGTTCTCAGATTGAGTTTTAGTGATTCCTCTTTCTTTCTGTCTGGTCTGTTGCCAACTCAGATGGTTACAAATGCCAAAGGTCCTAAGAAAGGACTCTCGGTAGATGTATTAGTGAAGCAGCAATTTATTACGTGTTCTTACAAGAGCGGGTGTCCTAGCCAAGTAGGTGCACCTTTGATCAGAGCTTTCAGCATTTTATACCCTATTCCTGTCCACAGAAGTCTCTCCCTTGTTTCCCTATGAATTAGGTACTTCCAAGGCTTACAAGCTTAATTAAGGCACCTTCTTCATAACAGTACATAACAGTTTGTAATACACATTGCATGCCTGGCAGGTGTCTGCTTCCCCTTGGAGAAAATAGTATTCCTGAACTTACTGAACAAAATGCAGTATCTTTCTAAGTTACTACTGTTAATCTTAAATAGCCCTTAACTGTTGCCCCTTTATATAATAACATAACTTGATCGTCAACTGTGCACTTTTGTCCTTTATCTTCATTTTACTTATTTTCCTTTTTAGACTTAGCTTTAGGTCTCAGTTTTCAGTAAGACCACTTAAGGCTTCTAGTCTTTGGTAAACAATTCCTGAGGAGGCAGCTTAAGTCTTTTATTCCTCAAGTTAATGATAGAAAAAAGAAAGATTATACTTATTCTACAGTTTGCAAAAGCAACATTCCTCTGCATTTTCTACAAGATGGCTTCATTTCTTAGTCTCAGGTTAGTAGAAACAAGCTAAATATGAAAGGTGAGAAAAAGCTTCAAAACAGCGGATATTGTAATTACTTTCACAATAAAAGACGGTACTAAAGATTTCCTAGGTATATAATACCTGAAAGCATACTTATTTGGCTCTCTCCCAAAAGCTGTAAGGGAAAACACAGAGGTAACAGTCTTTGAATGTGTCTTTGGTATCTTTCAGATATCTCCTGGACTTATTTAGATATTTTGGTCGAAGCACTTGCTTTGTTTGTGTCTCATTTCTTGGATTTCTGAAGTGGAAATAACCACACTAACTTTTTTTAAAGCACTGTTTTTGAAGCACCCTTGTGCACAATAGAAAAAGCTGTCATTGCTCAGCTATTTTGCCTTTCAAATACTACCATTTCCAGAGAAATATGATATTTTTTGTAACAAAGAAATCACAGGAAGAGAAAATTCCACCACAACTGTCTATCTAATGAAAGATAAGCAAAGCACACCAATTAAGACAATGTGATAAAAACAGAGCAGAAATTAAGTCTTTTAAAATAACACTTCCATTTAGCAGATTTATGCACATTCTGTGACCTAGTTTTGCTTCATGTATAGCTAACATGATCTCAATTTCTTCTAACCTTCTTTATCTCCTTAAAAATGTTATCTTTTTCAATATTCTGTAGGATTGTACTTGTTTTAAATTACAGAGATGGATTTTTCAGTAAGAGGTATCAAGTATTATCTTGTTTAAAAACCTACTATATTGTCATTTATTTCTTGCCTTGTGTCAGAATTTATTTTAAAATATAGCTTACATACAAAGTATGTGAAAACAATAATATAAATTATATTTTTTGCTGTCTCCTCATTGTGGTCAGTTGGTTGGTCAGTTAGTTGTCAAAAGAGTTATAATCGGGAAGTTAGAGAATGTGGAGGACACCTAAAATCTGCAGAAAAAACATCTTCTGCAACATGAAAATCAAAAGAATAAAGATGGTAGTTCATCATGTTAATCTGTTTTGTCCTTGTGAATGAACATATTTGCATGGAGAGAATCCACAGGGTTTATCTGGAATGTGAAAACTCACCACATTTTTTTTGCTTTTATTTTAAATCTGGTAATATTAGAAATTGTACTTCTGGGGTTGGTGTTTTTCCCCAAAAAATGTAAACATACAATTTCATATTTGTTTGTATGTTTATGTGCCACTAATTCCCCTTATCAGTCATGCATTTCATAGAAGTTTATTGCCTCAAAACTATCTCACTTACTTTGATTTTATTACTGTGTGTGTCTGAATAACTAAGCACTCATTTGGGGGGAAAAAAAAATTATAATCCTTCTGCTTATTGAAAGACAAAGCAGGATTTTAACCATCCTGGGTTAGATTCTCAGATGGAGAAAGCACCTGTGAAAGCCAGTTTATGCTAGCTGAGTTGCTTCCTGCCTGCTTTTCATGTGCAGCTGGAATGCCTTGGCAGGCCACATAAGCATGACTGAACCGTGTTATCTAGGAAACTGCCTGAGAGTGTTTGAGAGGCAGTACAGCAGTGGTGGTTCACACTGCACAGGGGAAGTCAGCCAAGAAGCACTGACTACTGATTAGAACCATCTTCCAAAGCATAGTGTTCAGGCTGCATGGCTTTCACTGGAACAACACTGCTCTCACGTTCAACAAGGAACGGTACAAGGAGGACTGTTTTGTAGAGGGTTAGCAAGTGAGTACTGCAAGCTTGTGTTACAGGATGCAGCTGACATATTGGCCAAGCACAGAAATTAACAAAGCCATGCCTGTCTTTTCCACTGTGACCATCTTTGGGAAGGATTAATAAAACCAAAACAACTCTTCTACAACTGTTCTGACAGCATTGAAAAGATCCCTTCACTATTCAGAGACTACACAAGGCATAGACTGCTCCTATGCTTTTAGCTGAGTGTGTGTTAAATAATAAATATAGATATTTATTATAAATATATAAATACATATGTAATCCCATATTTATTTGATTTAATAAATACGTATTTGATCCAATTCTGTCAGTAAATACAAATAGAGATATTCTGTTGGCATATGATTTGTTTGTTATCAAATTCATGTGCATTTATATAGCAAATTTACCTGGAAAACCTAGTAGATCTGAAAACAAATTCATGTTTTCCTAATGCATATGATTTTCTAATTTAGGATTAAATGATAAAAACCTTAGGTCAGGGGAAAACAACTATATCGCAGTTCAATCATTGTCTCTGCTCTGAACTTCAACATACTTGAAATGATGGAAGTAGAGATGGTTGTTGTTTGTTGGGTCCATCATCTGCCTCCCAGCTTCCATTTGATTTATATAGGTTTTTTTCATTCAGCAGTTCAAACTCAAGGAGAAAAAAAATGTATGAAGCAGCAGACCTTTGATACAAGAGAAAGCATACTTGCAGTTGTTTTCAGAGTAGAAAATTTATTCTAACAGCAATTTTCTAACAGCCCTAGTGACCTACGTTAGAAATGCCAAAGGTCCTAAGAAAGGACTCACAGTAGATGTGCTAGTGAAGCAGCAATTTATTAGACGTTCTTGCAAGAGCGGGTGTCCTAGCAAAGTAGGCACACCTCTGGTCAGAGTTTTCAGCATTTTATACCCTATTCCTGTCCACAGAAGTCCCTCCCTTGTTTCCCTATGAATTAGGTACTTCCAAGGTTTACAGGCTTAACCAAGGCACCTTCTTCATAACAGTCCATAATAGTTTGTAATTGCATGTCTGACAGGTTCCTGCTTCCCCTTGGAGAAACTAATATTCCTGAGTTTACTGAGCAAAATGCAGTATCTTCCTAAGCTACTATTGTTAATCTTAAATAGTCCTTAACTGTTGCCCCTTTATCTATTAACACATCTTGATTGGCAATTGTACAATTTTGTCCTTTATCTTCCTTTTACCATAAGACTTAGCTTAAGGCCTCAGTTTTCAGTAAGACCACTTAAGACTTCTAGTTTTTGGTAAATGATTCTTGATGGGGCAGCTTAAGTCTTTTATTCCTCAAGTTAATATAAAAATGATTATACTTATTCTACAGTTTACAAAAGCAACATTTCTCAGCGTTTTCTACACCTACATATAGAAAAAAAAATCAGTATGGAAGTTAAATGTGGGAAACATGACATGGGTCTCAAAGTTTAAATAGATCTCTTAGACCACTCAACTTCATGATAGACACTCAAATTTCCTCTTTTACTATACTCAGAAATGCACCTTCTGCTATTGCTGTGCCTTATGGATAAAGTTTTTCTGTTCTTTTTGTTCATGCCTCTCTTCAGCAAGTTCAACTTAGGAAGACTTTTTAGCCTCCTGCCAGCACTTGGCTCCAGAAGGAAGAATGAGGGTAGCATCTGGGAGCAGCATCTCCTCTGAGTTTTGCTCACTGAAAAAGCATGCAGGGCTCACCAGACTGTCAGAAAGAGCCTATGCCATACTTTCGATTTCCAAGTCCACAAGTGAGTTGAATAGATAGTGTTGCTTCAAGAAGAACACAGAGTCCACTGTGCTGAAGTACATCACATTTTCTTCACTGTAGAATGCAGAAGAACAGCTGCTGAAGGACTTCAGGGCCTACATGAAGAGGAGAGAAAAAAGATGACTCCAAGTTTGACAATACTTATTTAATACATAAATACTCAGATGTAGAAAGAAACATCAAAGCTTGATTATACTGTGACTGCAAGTGAAAGGAACATCTGTTAGGATCCTATTTCATGTGGAGCATCACAAGTCAAGTCCCAGTAGCAAAGCAGTACAGGGTAGACCAGATTTAGACAAAATATTGTATGATAGGTAACCCTTGAAAAATTTCCTCACTATCCACCGTCACATTCATTGCTTCAAGTATCTATTTTTGATCAGCTTTGCTCCAGGTAGCAAAGTTTTGGTTTATACAGACAACTGTTCATTGATCATTCAAGGAGAGACAAAGTAGTAGATACTTTCTTACCCTTTCCAAAGCATTCTGAATCTCTTCAATGTGTTGATGTCACACTGAGCATCAGCTCTGACATTGAGATTTTTGTTAATTAATTCCATATGTATCTGTTTATTGTGAATGCAAGGCAATACTAATAGTATTGTGGAAATAGCTTTATTTACAGGCTTCTGTACCAGATATTCGTGTGGAATATTTTTTAGCTCTTTTTTTTCTGGCAAAAGAAAATTCCCGTAGGTTGGTGGAACTTTGTTTTGTTTCAGAACAAAGTTTATGAAGTCAAAAAAAACCCTAGTAAATTTATCAAACATTTAAAGGAAAACTTGTGGCTTTTGGTCAAGTAGTTTTTTTATTTATTTAAAAACACTAGCTTAATTTCAGTGTTACAGAGTCACAGAAAACCAGAAAGTTAACTCAGTTGTATATTGATTACAGCCTCAAAATACCAAAAGGCACAATTGAAAATGAATAATTGGTCATGATCTCCTGAGAAAGAGCCATTTCAGCCTTTTCATCACAAAGCTGTAGGAGACATGTGTCTATACAGAAATTATCTTCAGATAATCTATCAAAGACACCATCTAACTCCATCAAAAAAAGACACATTACCCCTTGGAAGCATAATGAGAGTGTTCTAGGAAACTGGCATTTTTATCCAATGTTTTATCACATCACATAAAATACTTTTCTGGATGAAGATAACAGCTGCTTTGTCTATATAATGAATTCCATAGTAGAGAGCTTCAAAGGACAAGGAAAGCTGTACACTAACCCATCCTCTTTCTCTGTCCTCCTATAAACAAGGAAGGCCAATAAACTAGACAGAAAACAGAATCAGTGAAACAATCAATCAAAAATGAGAATGAGATAGATCCAAGGAAAATCAATTCATTTGAAGAAGAAAAATGGTGTATTATATGACTACAATACTTTAATGAAAGTTGAAAATAAGAAATAAAGCAGGTAGAAGGAAAATCTCAGGAAGTAACTGTATTTAAATGATATGGACTTTTGATGATAGAAAAATATGAGCTTTTGACAGAAATATATGTACTTTCTGAAGAGATATAGAGAGCTTGCATGGCATTTAATACATTTGCTACTAGCTTTGATATCATCTCAGACATCAAATCTTTTACACTAGGTTTTTAATTAAGTGCAAACTTGCACTTAAACCTGGAGCTCCCTCAAAAACTTTCAACCAGTAACTATGTTTGTTATATTCTGGGTCATTTCAGCTTCCAACAAAAATTAACTATTTACAACACTTGTATAAGGCATGTTGCATTTGACTTACTACCTAATAAGAGTTGATAGAATTGAAAATGTTGAGAAGGACTTATGCTTTTCGCAATTTTTATTTTTATGTTAATATGGGGGAGGGGATGGGAACCGAACATTTGCAAAATTTGTTTAATAAATTCTGATAAACAGGGCCATTGGAAATAATGTCTTTAGTAATGGAAAAGTACTTTGGGCATGCCAGTATTTAGGATATACAAAAAGATCTAGCAAAAACATTTGCAGTCCTCTAGGCGTATTTCTGCTGACATGAAGAGCAATGTGATTTGTTTTGACCAAGCTGGACTAATTGAAATAAAAATAATTTTTATATGACTAAGTGTAAAGCTACAGGTGTAATTATTTTAAAACAGGGAGGGGGAATCTTTTATGAATCTTCACAAAATAAAAGATTCCTTTGCAATGTTATAGCTAAAAGAAGCTAATGTAGTTCTTTACTGTATTAATAGCTACATAAGATGGAAGTAGCAAAAAGTTTTTTTACTTTTCTATATGACATAAGGATGTCAAGCCTAGAGTTCTCAAGAGATTTTTGATGCTCTTGTTTTTTAAAAAGTTTCACTGAAAAACTGGAAATAATCTTGAAGTAGGCTGTTTAGCTATTATAACAGCAATGACCAACAACAATTGAAACAACAATATTGATACTACTAATTACTAGTGGTAGTAGGACTGTCTTTAGCAATTGTGTCTAAGCCTTGTGGGAGAGCAAACTCTGAGGTCACTTACAGTCCTGGTCTCCTGGCTGCACATATCCTTTCTGCTACTGGAAGGTTCTCTTCTGTGCAGGGGAAAGCTTTCATTGACACATGGCCATGATGGGGCCAGGATGTGTGCAGCCAGGAGAGGGAAGTTGTTCTCATGTAGCACAGTGACAGAAAGCAGGACAGGCATATGTCCAAGCATAGTAATGACTTCAGAAGGTTAGGACTGAGCACCCTTCTCCTGTACATGCTCAGCCAAAACTAGGCAGATGGGTTCAGTACTGTGTGAAACATCCATCTGGCTGTGTGCATTCATGCACTCTGTCCAGAATATATATGTAAGCAATCTTTTTTGGGCAAATTACAAATTACATTACAAGTTTATTCATGGATGTTGGTAAAAATGTAATTAGGAAATAACTGAATTTGTAGAATAGAGGTGGGAAGCTTAACTGATCAACAGAACCTGCATTACTGGTACAAGAAGATAAAATAAGCCTAATTTTCTAGAGCTAAAAAATATAAATGTAAACATTTTTATCTCTATAAAAAGATACATAAAATGTGAGAAAATTATCTTTATAAGAAAGATAGCACACCTTGTATGCATGCAAAGTGAGGACCATGTCTAATTTTCATGTTTAGTGATGTCACAATTTTAGTTGTTCACATCACATTAACAATACACAACACTTACCAGCAGCCAACATAATTTAGTCTGCGTATCCTGTTATAATCTGGCAATTCATTGCCATAACTGTTTACAAACATTTACAGACTTGTTCATACAGTCTTACATTGCAATCATGATGTTGGACATGAATTGTTGGGTTACATAGAGACAAAATGATGTATTTTGTTTCTGTCCAAGCCCAGGTGCCCTGTAGCAACAATATAGTTGACATATACTATGTGTCGCCAGTCAAGTACAAATTCTTTGTCTAGAGCAGGCTAAGAATATGACTGTCATACAAAACCTTGATTTCCCACCCATTTACAGCCTTGGAAAGGGGGAGAGAGTAAAATCTAACATCTGACAACTGTAGGTGGATCAGGACAGAACACAGAGGGAATGGGAAGAACCATTTGATACGCTCTGGTGTTCCCCTCTTCTACAATAAGATGTGGAGACTACCACAAATAAACACATAGTCCTTGATTGCTCTAATTTTGTGTCTTGGAACAGTTTAACCCTAAAACAGTGTAGAATCTATGCAGGGCTTTAACCTGTAAAAATAGAGCTATTTTGAACATGAAGTGAAACAAAGTTACTTCCGTTGTTTAAGAGTATTTTGGTATTAGCAAAAAGGTGTATCCCTGCAACAGTGCTCTGAGTCCAACTTGAACAGTATTATGACTAACTTGTTTGAAAAGACAACTAAAAAGTAAAAAAGCCTTCTAGTAAGAGCAGAGTGATAAGCCAAGAAACTGCTACAAAACAGCCTGGGTTTTTTTTTTGTGTGTAATACATGAGACATCTATAGATACAGATATGAATTTTCTTATGAAGCTCTGTTAGTGCATGGTAAATGAGCCTTATAGTTCCTATGCACATATAATTTTCTTAAATTATTTTAGATTAAGTTGTACATGTTTCACCTCTCTAGTTCTGTGAGTCACAGTGCCAAAATTCAAAAGGCTGAGTATAGCTCAGAAATTGACAGACATCTTCTGCTGCCATATGTTTTACTGCAGCAGTTAAGCAAACATCTCTCTTGCAGAAAGAGAAAACAATTGATTTTGAAAGATTTTTAGCCTAAGCACACAGACTGAGGAAAGACCTGCTAGACCTCCAACACAGTTAAACCCATATCTGGACTGACACAAACTGATGAACTCGTGAAACCTTGTCATCATTGGTTTGCAGTTTGTCTACACTGTCTGTGGGTTGAGTGTTTGGTAACATTGGTTTATGTATGCATACTTTTTATTTGTTCAGTTTTACTATTTAAACAGCCAGAGGGCAGAACATTACCATTTTTCTGTCTGATGCACAGATGTGTGACCACAGGCACCTTCTCCTTGCACTGGAAGATGTACTACTCCTTGCTCTTTCTTCCTTCCCAGCAATTTCTCCATATTTAGAAACCATTTGAAAGAAGAGAGAACTGCACACAAAGAAAAAAGTGTCACATCAGTTTCCCTAGCAGTGGGGTCCTGGAACAGGAGCAGCCAAAGCAGTCTCCATGTGAGATGCCACCACCCCATCTCAGAGCTGAACCAACTGACCAGCAGCTACTCATTCAGAAACAGTTGTCAACTTACTTAACATCTGTTACAGGACACCAGTGTTTAACATTTCTTACCTCTGGCCAAGTCTCACTGCTCTGCATTTTGTTGTTTCCTGTCATCTTTGACTTATATATTAACATTTTGTCAGAGTTTCACAGAGTAGAGAAAGCAGCAGTTTCTGGAATATCCAGTATCACACTACAACTGTAAAGGCGCAGCTTTGTTTTGATGAGACTAATGTAAAGCAACAGTGTATTGTACAAATCAGCATGGAAGGAGCTTTTTACAAAAGATTACGTGTGCAACAGAAATAGACAAAGAATTTCTAAGTCCTCTCCCAAACAGAGATTCCTGTTCATTCCAGCCAGCTATAAAGAAATATAACAGGAGAAAGTTCCAGTTAGACTAATGCTAGCTGCAGAGGTGGCTGGATGCTTAAGAAACAGCACACCCCTTCTATGGTTGTTAAGCACCTTACCAAATTCCCAAAAGTTTCAAATGCCAAAAGGTCTGCATGGGGGCAAACTCTACTAAAAATAAAACTCTAAACGCCAGCTGTGTCACAGCATGAGTCAAAAACTAGCATGCCTTTCAGACTACTTCTCCCAAGCTCTTCTCAGTGAATGAATAAAGTCATATGCCATTGAGGGGAGGAAGAACAGTGCATCACTTCAGAGGAGAAAAAAAAAGTAAATGCTATCAATAAAGTCAGGTATGTTCATACTGCTTACTAAAGCCATTCTCATATCTGGAACAACTTCAGCTGGTGGTAATGCTCTATGAGAGGTGATTTGCCTAATGCTGTACTAGAGTAAGCTTTTCACCCCTCCCCCCTTCCCCCCCCCCCCCCCCCCCCCCCCGCTTTTTTCCTTTCCTTTTTGTCCTTTGCCTTTCTGTTTTGCTTAGTCTTGCCTTCGCTTTTGGTTTTGTAAACAATTCTACCCAACAAAGGTAAAGAATCCAATGAAATCTGATAGAATATATTTTCTGATATGAGTTCTCACTCTCACTGCTTTCATTTCATTAGCACTAAGTGTTTCCCCCTCTTTTGTCTTGTGTCACCATGCCATGCCAAGGTAAATTCAGTGTGAGATTCCTGCTTCCAAAGCATCTTCTAGGAAGAAGAAATTATCCTGAAATAGGAAATTCTGAAGGACAGAATCTTAAGCACTGTCAGCAGAGACCAGAAAGGACACTGACAAAATTCCTGTATTGGATTGACAGTTGAATAAGAAAATACATAATCAGGTAAGTGAAAAGAATTAAATAAATGAGCAAAATAAATAGATTATTTGACTGTTAGATTTAGGATGGGACAGAACAGGAATCCTTTTTTGATATCAAATATTTTTTTGTCCTGTTAAAGATTTACAGGTGAAAACAACCAACACCAGCAAAGGCTTCAAGGAGGTAAGTGACAGCAGAAATTTAGGACAGTGGAATAATTTGACTTGACAAGAATTATGGTTGGTGTTTCTTTCATTTCTGTCATTAACACTTTAAAAGGAGGACTGTCTTCTGGGAAAAAATGCACCACAGAACTGGCTAAAAAGACTGCTATATTTGTGCCTGTCCTCTCTTTTCTCCTGTATGAACTAGGACAACACAAAGACCTGCTATCATTATATTTTAATTTTTCAAATTTAATTAAAAACCATTTTAAACAAATTCATAGATGCAGAAACTTAACCTGTACTTGACAGAGACATTTATCTCCCCTTAGGGTTCAATATTGCATAAATCCTCCCATAAAAACAACACATTTATAGATCCCAATTGCATTTGAAAGAAGATTGCATGTTTCAATAATTCTATCTAGTTAGGTATTTCCTGGAAACAAGCAACTTCTGTACTAAAAACTTCTCAAAGTTCAATGATTTTATCACCTTCTGCTTTTGAAAGAATCATATTAAACAGTTGTGATCTGAATAATAAATAATAAATTACTAAATTTAAAAAAAAAAACCATGACTGTACTATACATTACTTCCCTAGTAATTTGGGAAAATAGGTGTGGGTTTCTTTAAGTAAAGATTTCCACCAAGGCTGAAATGCTTTAGATACAAAAACACCAAACCACTTCATATGTTTTATTTTTGTACCTACAGCTTGTGAAAGAAATGCTTCATTCAAAAGTTTGTCTGTTATAAGCCTTTGATAGAAATTCAGTTCTTCTGGTTATTAAAAATGGTAAAATGTATCAGCACTAACTAACAGAAAACCTTTTTTCTGACAGTGTCCAGTGTGTATTTTGTTTATATAAATGTTAAATTCATTGCTTCTGTTCAAATCAGCTTATAAATTACATTATTACCAAGAATACATTTGAGGATTTTTTTGAATACATCAAATATTCCTTGCAACTGTTTTGACCAGAGGTACCTTTCAGTCTAACTCCTGTTAGCAATAGATTTACATAGCTGCTAAAGCATGAACATAATAACAAACATTACAGAGAGGCAGGTGACTGAGATGCCACCTACAGAAGAAGGTATCTTCTTTACACCTTCCTTTCAGATATTTATATGCACTGATAAAATCCCTCCTCTCAAGCTTTCTCTTCTCCAAGATAAAAAGTCTAATGTCTGTGGAACAGTCTTAGAAATTCTTGCCCTCTATGTTTACAACAAAAGATTGGGAAGATATTTCTCTTCAGCTAAATCAAGGATTAGGGGGCCTCCAGCCTACCATCTACAACCAAAACAATCAGTGTAGTCTGTGGCTTGCTCATGGGTCAGTAGATATTGATCAAATAACAGTTACATGACAAAAGGAACTACAGCTCTTAAGTAACTTGTATTAGATTCATGGCATTACAAAAGCTGATTCCTATTGGACTATTGGATTAATCTCGCTGCAAGAAATAAACAGCACGGAAAGAAATACAGACATGGATTCAAAATGATGAATGATGCAAATACTGAACTGAAACTTGGTGGATTCATAGCTCTTGTCTATGCATAGCTTCAAAGCAATCAAACTGAAATGACACAAGAATAGCCCACATGTTAAGTGACTTTTGATCTGGGTAAGAACAAGTGAGAGAAAAGACCTGCAGCTGCTGAGTGGTTTGAAATAAGCCTTTTGTTATTGCAGTTAGACAAACTGGGCTCTTTTTGTTTACACTTGAAGTAGAATAGAATCACATTCCTAAAAAGCTGTTTCAGCACTCTCAGCTTTATCAGAGTCCTTGAAACACAAAGAATAAAGGGACTGTTCTGATAATAATAAAATTAGTGGATTCATCCCACTAAGGAAGGTTTAAAAAAAAAAAAAAAAAGAGAGAAAGAAAATACAATTTATTACGAGAAAAAAACTAAATTTACCAAAGAAAAGATACTTCTTGTGAAAAAAAAAAAAAAAAGAAGAAAAAAAGGCAGATGACAGAACACACAGCTACGTTCATCCATATCTGTGTCAAACTTGAACATGTCTAAAAGGATGTACTTCTCTTGCAGCCAACAATCCATTCAGGTCAATACCTAACTAAATTGGTTCTCCAGTACTTTGCAACTGGCAATTTTGATCTGACCAAAATCTTCACTGTACTACTTTTCTGGGGAGAGGGACCAGACCACCCACATCTGCATCCACTCATTCATATATACATGCAGAACTGAAGCCAAAGTCATCTAGAACAAGCTTTTCATGCTAGTGTACAAAACAAAGTGACAAATAGTTGAGAACAATTTCTGCTATTGGGAAAGCCTGGAATGGTACAAAGAATGGTATAAAAGAAACCACTGTACCTCAGAGACAAGTATTCTTCTTCTATACACTCTGCATTACACTATTAGAAAGCAGAAAAAAATGGCAAGTTGTATAAGTACCATTAGTCAAGGACAAGTGACTTTCTCAGAGGCACATCCTCCCAGTGACTTCATGTGGGCAGTTTGAGTCTTGTTAACTAATGTGATTTCGCACCAGTTGTCATAGAAACTTTGTTACTAATGGCATATTTGCCTAGCAAGTCCTTCAGCAACCATTTGTTTTTCTGCTTAGTGTAAATTGCACTGAAGTCTAACAGAATAACTTCACCACCAGTCACAGAAAATGTAAAATACCTTCAGCTATGCTCTGATAATATTTAAGACACCCTTGTATAATGGATGCCTGTGGCTTTATTAGAAATCAGTTTTCAAAGGTTTAAACCACAGTAATTGAAAACTTAAACCCATGAGCAGTAGTTTTTTTTGGTTTTTTTTTTTTCCTTCTAATGCACACAGATTATACAGGCTAGAGGAGGGAAAAGAAAATGCCCCTCAATTATTAGTACACTTTGCAGTGTGTTAATACACAGCCTTGCAATTCTTATTTAAATGTGTTATATGTTTTGCATGTTACTTCCTACAAAAAAAAAGTACGAGCATCTGTTTTTACATAGTATTGGCAATGTTATTTAGCCTCAGAATCAGTCTCCCTTTATTGTAGTTTATGTTAGCTATAAGGGCTGTCAAACAGCTTCCTGAATACATTATTCTCAGTTTAATAAATACAAGATTCTTGTTTTCATTGCAATAACAAACCGCTGTATGAGTATATAAACTCACTTGTAACTTTAAAGGTGGTTAACTCAGGGTAAAAGCACAACACAAGGTCATTCACATCTTACATGCTATACTAAAGTTATCAGTGTATGACATCAAACTACTTCAGCACAGCAGGAAAACTCCTGAGAAAAAATAGGAAGAACTAAAAAGAAGTAATAGTTTTTGTCTTTACTGAAGGCAAAGATCAAGTTTTCAAACACTTAATTTTAATCAAGTTTCACCAAAAAGAGCTTTTGTGTAAGTGACAGAACAGAGCATGTGCAAAGAAAACCCACTGCATTACAGGAGATCACAGCACATTTTGAAGGAGAATTTTAATTTTTATACAAGGTTCAGTAAGAACAAAGTAGTAAGAAGAAACATTTTTGTATGCGTCTTAATTTTCAAATCAAATCCTACCAACACATATATGAGAAACAATTTCTATATACAATCCTGAATCTGCCCTCTAAATTTTTCCCCCTCAAAAATAATGTGGTGTGGTTTGTGTTCTTATAAGCCTTTTTTACTGGGCAAAAGATAAAGTAATTTCAGTTAAGGCAGTAGAATGGGGTTTTTTAATCAATTTTTGGGTTTCTTCACTATTTTTTACATATTTTTTAAAGATATTTCTCCCTTGCCTATTGTCCTTTTTGCTACAATAGCTTTCAAACTGATCAATCCCTCCCTGATGCAAAAATATCTGTTAATTCCTAAAGTAACCAGTCTCATACAAGCTTCATGACAGCTCACAGTGTTACGGGAAACATGGCAAATGTATTTCCCAGATGGACACCCAAGAAGGCTCTTAGTTATGAACAGACTTTTGACTTCTGATACACAATTACACCCAACATCTATTCCTTCAGGAAAGGATCAGAAACAAAAACCTATCAAAGTCATACCCACAGGATTATCTCAATGCCAGCAAGAGATGCTGTGATAATCATGTTCAGAAAGCACAAGGCAAGGGAAAATCTATGGGACAGTATTCCCACTCCTGTTTCAAACCCACACCCTCAAAGTCAACCTGCCTGGTCATGAGGGAAAGAGACATTGGTATAAGAGATCTGTTCCTGTTGCCTAGACATTAAAACTGAGGATGCAGGAAGAGTCGACAGCAGAGGGCAATAATAATAATAATAATAATAATAATACTAACTTGGAATTAATATCCTTCAAATATTAGGAAAAAGCATACACATCTAAATGAAAAAAAAGTTACACAGATAAACAACTACCTATCTGACATTTATCAATAACACATTCCAAAATTAGCCATCATTTCTGAAATCATACTCAACAGCCAACAAATGCTAAACACTGATATCAATAAACCTGCCAAGACCCCGTCATACCTGTATTAAATGCACACTTGCAAGAGCTAGTGTAACAGCAGAAACACAAAAGCTGTATTCTTTTATGTACCAGATCAGAAACATTCCTAACATAAACTTGTCACAAACCTCTTTTTATTTCTGCATAAGTAGGGTTTCCTTGGCGAGATAGCAATGTTACATACATATAATATGCATATTTAAGAACATGCAGTTATTTACCATCATTATAAAAAAATGTCTATGTATTATGCTTAAGTGTTTCACTTTACTAAAATACACTATTCTTTACTTCAACTGCCTCAAAAGATGTGAAAACCATTCTTTTCCTTTTTGTATTTCCTGCAAGCCTAGCCTGAACTTCCATTCACAATCAAAACAGGAGCAGAGTTAACAGCTTCACTTAAAAATCTGCAGCATTTGTTCCTATATAGTGCTGCCCTGAGGAGAAGAGAAAAAAGCCCACTAATCATCTGCCTCCAGCATTTGGAAGAAGAATGGAAATTTTGCTGGGGCCAATTTTCTTATCAGTTGCTATAGTAATGCCTGGCAAAAATACAGTATCAGAAATCTACAGAGTTTAGGAGTCAGTCTCTACTCTTTATCTTAAATGCTTCTTTAGTTGTGCTTCCTGTGTCTTTCTTTGACTCAGTGTCAGTTTTATACCAAAACAACCCAACAACTGGGTGCAATTGCAAGCCTTGAAATTATCTTCCACAGTAGCTCAGGTTATCCAGTCTGCCTAAGGGACAAGAGAGGATTTCAGGACACAGTTTTCTGTGATCCTCATCTGATTATAATTTTTTTGCCTTGTCCATTGCTTTGGCCCACACATCACTGTGTCCTCTTTCATGCCAGCTCTAGGATTCATAATGCTTGGTGTCAAGGCTGATCAATTATTTTGCTTTTCCTCCTTCCCCGAGTTTCTGCCGGTTGAGGTCACTCATCCAGCTTACCACAAAGCCACAGTAATAGTAACAATGGCACAAGGGAAAGAGTCAGTTCCTGTAGAAAGACTAGGAAATGGAGACAGTTGGCAACAAATAGTTGCATCTTCTAGAGTCACAGTATTACAGCTTTTGGATGATCCTCTGGATCCCAGACTGGATGTTCTGGATCCAAGAACCTGGAAGTTTATTCCATGGGTGCACAATGCCTGTAACAATTCAGGATCCTACATGCTATGTGTAACTAAATCACACCTTAGAAATTCTGTATGCACACAAGCCCTGAAAGATAGTGTCTCAGACCTAAACATCTTATGGGTTGAAACTATAAATAATAGTAAGTCATTGCCAGCCTACTCTTAAGGATTAAATATGGGACTGAGGAAAGTAGAAAATAGGTGTAAGACTAGAAATGCTATGAGACATTAACTAATGAAAAAACACAGAGTATGACTGTTAATATTAACTATGCTACTTGGGATTTCTGCTGTTTCCATTGCAGGTATTTGCACTCCATGAGAGACTTTTGTAATGAACTGCCCAAACAACAAAAGAGCAAGTCAGTTATGACATCTGTATTAAGAGGAGCTGGCTTAGAAAAGAGTTTTCTATTTGAACATCAAATTAGAAAGAATGTTTTAAAAACTGTGTAAATCATAAGATAGTGTAATGACACAGAAGGACTGAACATATTGATGTATAAAACAAGTCAGTCTTTATATGGTCCCTATGAGAACTCGATCAGGATCCTAAAAATAACAGTACATAAACTGGAAAGAGTCATACAACCTTTGGTCCTCTGCATACAAGCAGAAAAGTATCTAACAAATCCCTTATGAATGTTTGTAAAGCTACTTGCAGGTCCCCAAAGTATGCAGCTGGATTTCTGCTGTAATGTCTGCATACCAACTGAAGGGAGTTTAAAAGGTTTGCAGCTATGCTGCCAGCAGTGTAGGAGGGACACTAAGTCCTATCAAAGTCACCAGAAGAGAACAGAAGGAGAAAAACAGAGGAACTCTGCTCTCTTTCTACACTTATTTTAGTTATTACTTATACCACCTACTTTACTGGGGTTTATCTGCTTCTATCAATTAAGAATAAATTCTCATCTTCCACATAATACTTAGCATATTATTTTTCAGCTACCTGCTAATGGTTTGAAAGCAAAAGCTCTGATAACACTTCCAGAGTTCTGACTGCTTAAATAGTTGTTTGACAACTTGAGAAGTGGGAGCTGAGCATTGGTATGGCTGAAAAATTCTGTTGTCCAAGGTGGCAGCAACAGACTCAGAAAAGCTTAAAAAAAAAGTCTGTGATTTTTTTTTGATGAATACAATTGCTCTAAATAAGAGCAATTCAGACTAATCTGAATTTATGCCACTCTATTTACCTCACATATATCTATATAAGGTAGAAATGTCTGGACAGGACAGGAGATGCCACAGTCAGGTTTAAGTCTGCAATTATTTAAACAGAAGAGGACCAGGAATGTGGGCAAAGTCTTCTGATTCCAGTTTAACATGCCATATGAGCAAGTATTCAGTAAGGCAGTTTTCATTCAAATAAAGTCAAGGAAACTTCTAGTATTTGACCCCAAAGAAAAAAATATAGAACAAAACAATTCTTCAGAATTTAGTTTGTAGGGTATTAAATACCATATTAAAAATTCTCACGCAAAAGAGGTTTCTATGCAGTGTCTGGACAAGTATACATGCCAAATTTTGAGGGAAAAAAATGCTGATGTCCCTTCATGAGTCAAAAATCACATATACATGTCTGTATAATAGATACTGTAAGGTAAGAATCTCCTAAAGTTCCTCTGCAAATTAATACAAATGCAAAGCATTTGTCTACCACTTCTGTCACAATACAACATTTGGTCAATTCTATTGCATCTCTGAAATTCCTTGATCCTTCATTTTGAATCATTTACATTTAGGCCTCATCTATTCCAGAAATCTTCCAATCTCCTGATAAGCTTGTAACCTGAACTCAGATACATGTTCTAGAATGTCTGTGAGCAAAATTAGTTAAGTGCAGCTAAAAATTCATGTGCTGGAAAACAATGGGTTTGATGACTTTTTTTTCCATCCAGGCATTAGGAAAAAACCAAACTAATGAAAATGAACCCAAACTAAACAACTCTTAAAGACTACTTCATTACAAAAATATCTTTTCACCTCCTCCCATGAAACATGTTCATGCAATTGTTTTTGTTTTCAGAAATATTCTGACTAGATGATAAATACTTCTAGAAAATAAGTATCCCTTAATTAGCATTTGCACTAAAAATCTGATCTAAAGACTTACTGTCCTGCACAAACAACAGCATGGTCCTTGAAGTGTTTTCTGAAATTAGCAAGTGAATTTTTTGAACTAATACAAGTGAGAAAGCTTTTTCTCTTTTGACATCCATTTTGTAAAGAGAGTATAACTCTTTCTATGTAAATTATTCTTGGTAAGCTTTTTATGCCCTCAACAAAAGCTATATTCTTTGCAACTGTTCTAGACATACCAGTGGAAATATTTACTCCTGCTCTTCAAGTAAAACAGAGGGATATTATTTTTCTGAACACTTCATGTACTTTATAAAACTAGTAAAGAACTCCCTGCCATCACAAAATGTTGCAAGAGAAATTGCTGCCTTGACCATTTCAACCACCTGCCTTTCACTGGCAGGCTACAATCACCCTACAGAATGTTGTAAATGAGGAATCAAATTTAAGCACTCACTGTAATATTTGGCATCTTTAAATGAGCTGGAAAGGCAGAAAGATGACAGCATTACTTCACCAGATGATTTTTCACAAACTTTGAGCAAGTGCTCTGAACCACTGATAGTCCATTAAGTGTTCCACACATGATCATTTTTGCAGTTATATATTTCTTCACCACAGTTGGGATGGAGATCTCTGCAGGACCAGGAAACATTTCAACTGCTTACTATGCGCAATATCCTGAACTTTACATCTTTAATAGCTTAACTTTCTCTTCTTTCCAAACCCAATAGCTCTTACCTTCTTTGGTGACTACCCTCTAAACTTCCGGCCACATTTGCCTGATGTGTAATTTGCAGTTTCCACTGGAATCACCAGAATGTGATGGACATCACCTTGTGAGAAAGAAATCCCATATATAAATACATTTATCTGTATGGGAGATTACCAATTGGAACATTTATCACTATACTCTTTTAAAATTCAGTAAAGACACAAAAGTTTCTAAAGAATCACTCAATTTACTTATAATGGCATTTATTACATAAATATGTATTAAGGACTGGCATAAGTACATCTGTGCTCTTAAAAATATAGCTTTACAACAGCAGGAAAATTTGCAATTACTTCAAAGAATCCTTGTGATAATTGAAGTGTGGAAGTTTGTATAGGTTTTCATTTATATTAAGGTTAAAACTCATGAAGGACACATTTCCCTTGTCATGCTGACATGACTGGTAACAAAGCCCATTTAAATTGTTCTGACTGCTTCTGAAAGATTAATTTGTCTACACCACAATTTTGTGTCATTTACAGACAGAAAATAATATTTTATGTTTAGTTCATTTATTGGGCTTTTTTTTTTTTCAAAATATGGGCTTGAAATTACATAGTCAAAGATGTGCATAAAGCTGTATACCTAATGGAAATATCTAGGATGAAAAGGAAATGAAAGTCAGCTAAAAGGGCATGCAAAAAATAGAAATTATCAATCCAATCTGACACTTCCTGTGGAGCTTTATTAACTTCTGTTGTAATTACCACTAATTATTTATGTTCACAGTACTTGAGACAGGATATTGCTGTGCTGGCCACTGTATATGAACATGCATGCACCCTTGTACATATGTGCATGAATGCAAACATGTGCAGCTCTTCCATTTCTAGGAAGCCTACAGTCTAGGTAATTCCATGTGTCCATTTAGTTATTTTCTTAATCCAGTGTCCTTTGACACTGGATTGAGAATGGAACTAATTCTGTTCAGTAATTTTACTTTTCGGCTCAGTCTCAGGGATAACACCCCATGTTATTCAGCAATGATAACACCCCCTGATGAGAGTTACTACTGGCAACTGCTGCGCAGACCAAGGCGACTGCTGGATCTTGTGTACCATGTTGGGGGGTGCAGAAAGTGAAAGGCTGCACCTGCAGGGAGGAGCAAACAGGACAGGTGACCCTACACTGACCAACAAGGGATTCCACCCTTGGAATAAAGCTGAGGGATCTGTAGGTGCTCTCTTCTTGGGGCTCCCTCTCTTTGCCCTCTAGGACCACTTTGCCAGTTTGGCTTGGGTCCTCTTTCGGTTCATTCCTCAGAGCATCCAAAGAGGCATCTGTCCATTCTGCCTTTGATCCCATTCAGTGTGTTCCTGAATCCAGTACCAGAATCCAGCTCCTGAACACAGGCCCAGTCTGGGACTCTCCTGGTGCCTGCTCCACAGCATCAGTGGTGACAGTGATGCAATTACCATCAGGGTGGTTGGGATTGATACTGGTTTTGTTTATATTCCATTATTATTATTTTCATTAAAGCTGTTGTAGTTTCCTTTTCTAATTGCTAAGTCTCTCTCCCTTGTTCACTTTCTCTTCCCCTCTGGGGAGGGAGGATGGGTTAACAGACAGCATTTGTTATAGTTCTAAGGGGCCACCCTGACCCTAAACTATGACATCTAGTTCATTAATCACACTACATTTCAAATGTCAGATGCAAAATCTTAGGGCTTAATCAGAAAAAAAGAGTTAATTTTACAGGAAATCAGTTGGGACATCACAAGGTGACCCCAAACCTTCACTGCTGGAACAGGCACTTAGCTATCCACACAGAAAACACAGAGGTAGCCTAGAATAGTCTTCTTCATTCAGAGCTGAACCACTTGTGACTTTAAGGGTCATTGAATATCAATGTAGAATGAAACAACAGATCACCTTATTTACACTATTACACCCCTTACTCCATCTTATCCAGTCATTTGAACAGATACCTCTTTAACAATAGCTACATCCTCTACTAATCACACAGTAGCACAGTCATCAATAATAATTGCTTGGCTTTCTGGGTAGAAGTTTGCTTATTTTGAAGGCAGCATTACCGTGGAAAGCAGAAGCCCACTCTAGTTGCTCAGTAGAAAAGTCTGAACCTTTTGACACTGGAACAAGTTTTCCCAGCCTGAAGGAATTCAACCCATTAATGGGTTCTCCCTCTAAGTTTCCACATAAGCTTCTCCTCCTCTTCTCCATCAATGCCAGAGTCTGTTTTCAGGAAGGTGATAATAGCAATCATCAATAACCGTGGGATCATCTCTGATCCCACAGCCAGTCCTGTGGGATCATCTCTGAGTCACCTTCCCTGGCCACAGTCTGCTGTCATGGAAATTACAGTCCATTTGTACTGTAGGAATTCTCTCACAGATGAGCTATCATTCTTATCTGCAGTTTCCCAGTCCCTAGGGAACGCTATTCACTCTCACCTTCATGCCCTGGCCATTCAAACTCCAAGTATCATGACCCTGGAGTCATTCCTACTATTTACTTGGTTCTTTTGCCATACCAGAGAAATGTCTCCAAAACAGAACAAATATTTTAACCACACATAACAGAAACTCTGTGAACACTGGTTGAAGTTACAAGGCATAAGGCGTATAGATAGTGTGCAACAAATACAGAAGTATTAAAAAGAAAACCTTATGCATCTCAGTCACTCCTTTGGAAAACATGGAGCTTTATTAAATTTTTTCTCCTCAATTGCCAGATAGAATGAATATTAAACATAGTAGATAGCTACCTTAAAATTAAAAACATAATAAATTAAATATCCAAATTTTACAAGAGGTTATTAATGCACTCTAAAGTAGCTGTTACTGTCACATAACAAACTGGTATGTAAATCAGTCTGTACATCTTGGAATTAACTCTGGCAAAGGAAGTAAAGGTAAGCAAGAAGGGCTTCTTCAGATACATCAATGGAAAAGGAAGAAGAGGGAAAATGTGGGTCCATTGCTGAATGATGCAGGAGCCTTTACGTCAGAGGATGCAGAGAAGGCAGAGTTACTGAATACCTTCTTTGCTTCAGTCTTCACTTCTAAGACCAGCCCTCAGGAACCCCAGACCCTGGAAGAAAGCCTGGAGGGAGAAAGACTCTCCACTGTACGATGAGGACTGGCTTAGAGATGACTTGGGTAAACTGAACACACACAAAATCCATGGGCTCTGATGGGCTGCACCTGTGAGTGCTGAGGGAGCTGCTGACGTTGTTGCTCTACCACTCTCCATCATCTTTTAAAGATCACGGAGAATGGGAGAGAGGCCTTAGGACTTGAGGAAAGCCACTGTCACTCCAGTCTTCAAAAAGGGCGAAGACCCTAGCAATTACAGACCAGTCAGCCTCACTTCCATTCCTGGAAAGGTAATGGGGCTTCTCATTCTGGAGATCATATCTCAGCACATGGAAGAAAAGGTTATCAAGAGTGGCCAGCATGGATTTCTTAGAGAAGTCATGTCTGACTAATCTGATGGCCTTCTATCATCATGTGACTGAATGGGTAGATGCAGGGAGAGCAGAGGGTGTTGTCTACCTTGACTTCAGCAAGGCTTTTGCTACTCTCTCCCATAACATCCTTGTGGGAAAGCTCAGGAAGTATACGTTAGAAGAGCAGACAGTGAGATGGATTGAGAACTGGCTGAACAACAGAGCTCCGATGGTTGTGATCAATCAGTGGTACAGAGTCCAGCTGGTGACCTGTAAAGTAGTGGTGTTCCCCAGGGGTCAGTTCTGGGTCCAGTCTTACTCAAGATCTTCATCAATGACCTGGATGAAGGGACAGAGTGTATCCTCAACAAGTTTGCTGATGATATGAGACTGGGAGGAGTGGCTGATACACTGGGAGACTGTGCTGCCATCCAGTGAGATCTGGACAGACTGGAGCAAACCTAATAAAATTCATCAAGGATCAGTGTAGAGTCCAATACCTGGGTAGGAACAACACCATGTACTGGCACAGGTTAGGGGTAGACCCGCTGGAAAGCGGCTCCATGGAGGGGGACCTTGGCATCCTGGTGGAAAACAAATTATCCACGGAACAGCAATGTTCCTTTATGGCCATTAAGGCCAAAGGATCCAGGGTGCATAAAGAAGAGTGTGTCCAGCAGGTCAAGGGAGGTTCTCCTCCCATTCTACTCTGCACTAGTGAGACCACATCTGAGGCATTGTGTTCAGTTTCGGTCTCCCCAGTTCAAAAGACACAGGGAAATACTAGAGAGAGTCCAAGGGAAAGGTACAAAGATGATGAAGGGACAGGAGCATCTCTCTTAGGAGGAAAGGCTGAGAACTCTGGGGCTTTTTAGCCTGGATAAGAGAAGCCTGAGAGAGGATCTTAGTGTTAATAAATATCTGAAGTGTGGGTGTGAAGTAGAATGGGCCAGTCTCTTTTCAGTTCTGCCCTGTGATAAGATAAGAGGTACCCGTATCAGGGTGAAATATAGGAGGTTCTATCTGAATAAGAGGAAAAACTTCTTCTCTGTGAGAATGATGGAGCACTGGAACAGGCTGCCCAGAGAGGCTGTAGAACCTCCTTCTCTGGAGACTTTCAAGACCCACCTGGATCTGTTTCTGTGTTGCATGCCCTGGGTGTTCCTCCATTAGCAGGGAGTTTGGACTCAAAGATCTCCAGAGGTCCCTTCCAACCCCTACCGTTCTATGATTCTGTGATCTCACAGACTTCTAAATTTCTGATACAAGCAATGATAATCATGACAAACCCAAAATAGTCATTGAAAAGCCTCATGTGAAAATAGAAGCAAGATCTGCTAAAGTTTAAGTGTACTGCTGATTTCTGCAAATGATATACAAATGAGCAAATTATAGTTGTCTGTAATGACCCCACAAGAGTGATCTCAGGCTGCAGTAGAAGATGCATGTTTAATGGCATTGCTTGGTCTGGCCTGGGCATTCAGAGGACTCAGAAGGCCTCAAAATTCCCACTATTTTCACTGTCCTTGATTTTCTTTGTCTTGTTTCCCTGGTCTCTAATACAATTACACCATCTGCTTTTCATTAAAACTGGGGGTAGTGTTTGTTAACTGCTAGGTGGCAATATTCACAGCTCAAGAAATTCCACTTCAGTGGTATTAAGGGGAATAATTTGCACCCTATAAATCATCAGCTTTTTTTCAGATTGTTAACCTTGAAATTCAAGACAAGTAATCACTGAGTTTTAGGTGTGGAGTTAATGTTAAAATACAGATTAATATTCTGGTGATAAATTCTAAAAGAGGATTGAGAACATTTCAAGAAATCAGCAAATATAAAAATACACCTATGCTAGCAAATGGTTAGTTTTATGAGAATAGCTGAGTTTGGAAAATATTTATCAAGAAAGCAATAGTTGCTGTTATTCATTCTGGCATCAGAAAAGGAGAGGAAGGGGTATGACCAAAGAAATATTCAATAATGCAAAAAACGTCTTAGCTATGACCCCATCAAAACTGAAAGCCCTTTGTCACTACAGTTATAACTTCAGTTCATATTTATAACATCTCCTTCCTCTGTGGAGCTGAAGTTTCTATAAAATGCAGCACTCTAAATCACATCATTTAATTCACATTTCTTCCAATGGTTAGCAACCTCTCAAAGCCCACAAAAATTTCTGACAGTTTAGTCTTGATGTTTCTACTACTTAGCTAAAAAAAAGAGAAAAAAGTGTCAAAGAGAAACTCTGTACCATACAGGATAAAGGATTTTACTTTGCTACAGGAAAGTGATAACTAAGAATCTCTGTAAACTTAAAATAGATTTTTAAAAGATGAAAAATTAATATCTTATCTCCTATTTAAAAACTAAACCAAAACCAAACAACAAAACACACCACAAAAAACCAAAGCAATCAACCAGCAAAAAATGAGCAAAAACCAAAACCCAAACCTTAGCAGTTATATTATCTAGTAGGATCTTTTTTTCCTTCAGATAATGTGGAACAGTAAGCACTATGAGCCTTCAAAACTCAGAGATTATCACATACCATTTAATTTTTCATTAAGTCGCCACACACATAAACGTCAACTCCGATTTCTTTGATCACTTAGTGGAGATTCACATAGACACACCAACAACACTTTTGACCCATATAGGGAATAACTGAAAACAACTCTAGCAAATACTTTCTGTCTGCAACTCCAAGACTTCTTATTTGACAAACACTGCTATTTTAATTATTAACATTACTTGCTAAGTGTATATAATCTGTTAAAGAAATTCCATATGTAGTATCTGGTTTATTTTTATTATAACAAATTTAAAGCAAAAGTTCTTGAGTGGTTCCTGTGCTGAGGAAGAGAGTTAGTATTTATGCATTGATGAAAACAGGATAAAATGAAAAAAATGGTAATGACACATTCAAGATTACTGTTGGTCAGGAGACGACTAGAAATGAGGCTTAAAAAGGGTTTCCATCATCTACATGGATCAGATCTAACCTTTGAGAAAAGTTGCCAAAGTATTAAGATGCTTAATTCATATGCTTGAATGCCTCTTTACATCAGTTTATTTTTATATCCAGCTCTAAAGGAGTGAAGATATCAAGTTCACTGAAAAATGCTTGGAGAAATTAAGTAGGGTCAGCATCATTTTAGAAAGTTTAAAGCAGCTGAGCAATTACAAAGATGGCTTTTGACTAAAGAATTTCTTCCCAAAAATTTGAAGGACAAGGTTGCCCGTGAGTCATCATCTGTTTTTAAAGTGTTAAAAATGCCTTATTGTATGGTGTAAGCTATCAGTGCCATAGTACTTTAGATGTATATTGGATGAGTTACTGCATTTTTCATTTCTTTAAGGCAAGGTTCTAAAAATACCCATCACATCTTCCTACAATTAAAATGATTACATTTATCTAATAGAATATCTCATTATTCACTGGAAAGGGTTTCTGGTGAATAATCATAAACATAAGAATTTAGCCAGAGTGCCTTTACATAATAAAAGCATCACTGAGGAAAGTATTCAGAACTTAAATGTTAAAATATAGTGTCAATTTCTCATAAAACAAGCATTTAATAAAGGTAATGGCTTGCATTGTTTCTAAGATTCTACTAGAAAAATGTTTCAATAGAAGTATTTCTGAAATAATGGTTGTCATAATTGTTTAAAAAACTGCTTCAGTTGCTAATCTAATAGATAATTGGTTTATGAGAAGTTATTAACTCATAATTCATCCTGAAAAGGGATTGGGGTGAAGGGGTGGAGATGAAGTTAGGAAGCAGAAATGATCTGCAATAGAGACAATGTAATAAAAAAATCTTTACTAAGCATCTTCTGAGTTAAAAATTGCGAGTAATTTTTCCTTAATTAGCCATGATGCAGCAAGCATCTATATGCAACTCAAAATAAGCAATAGAATTAATTATTTATTCAGACAAGAAACCACTTTGTTACTTACAAAGTGGTATATTTTGAAGTATGTAGCAACTGAAAGTCTGGAGTAGATGCAGAAACCCCAGGGGATGTTCATAGAAAAAAGAAGAGAAATTGAGAGAGAGCTGGAGAATATCAGTAGAGGAGGACAAAGCAAGGAACGACTCTGCTGTCAGTTTTATTAACAGAATTAACAGGACAACAGTTCCAGCAGGAAAAAAACAAGGGAAACCCAACCAGAAGAAAGAAGAGAGATCTGAACGTAGGAGTGTAGAAATGGGGACCTTTCTTCTGGCAAGATGGTCTCATTAGTGACTAGAGATTGCAGGATACAGAGCCACTTGGCAAACCAGAGGAGTTCGCATTTTACATCTTGCGAGTGAAGTGTCAATCATTTGTGTTACTGAAATACTTTTCAGAAACTAACCTAGGCAACATACTTCTTCAGAAGTTAATTTAAACAGAAAATGATATTTATCTTCCAGCTTAGTTCATAAATTTACTTCACATGTCTAACACCTCACAAAACTTGATCTATTTTTTTTTTCTGTAAAGTTACCAGAATTCCTTCCTTGTTCAATACAATTGCAACATAATTCATATTGATCAGAAAAAGCATTCAGACTGACACTTCTTGTGCTTCTACATTCAACATCAGAGCTTGTCTCTGCTCACACACACACACACATAGACTGGAGGAGCTCATAATAGGATTCCCAGCCTTCATTAGAGTCTAAACAAAATACTGAGTAAATAGCATACTATGGGTCTCATCATGCTTCGTGCTGTCAATCTGGATTGTCACAGTAGCAGTGACTTCATATAACACAATACACATGTGTGTCAGGGACCAATGGACATTGTTTTAAAACAATGTAAGGACACCCAAACCTAAGTTGCATCAATGCCAAATTATCTCTTTCCTATTGGAAAAATATTTACATTTTATAGATTTAGCTGTGGTGACAATATATTTATTGAATGACCACAAAATACCTTTCAGAAACTCCCGTCACTGGTCTAGGAACCATTACTAACTTGTGAACTATTACTCACCTGTGAATTAAAGCAAATGAAGAGTAAAACAGTTCATCAGAATAAGCCACCTCTCAAACCTGTGACAAACTGACTGGACCTGAACACAGTCAGTCTCAAACATAGTGAGACTTCATTGAAATGCTTCAGGACATAACTAAAATCCCAATACTTTATACTTTTACATAGCAAAAAATGTAATTAACATGAAACAGAGTGAAATTCAAGATGCTTATAATTACAGAAATTCAATTTTTTTGTGGTTTAACCTCTGCCAGCACAGCAACTCACCCACTACTTCCTCTCCTCCTCTCCATACCCCCTCCTGTGGGACTGTAAGGAGATTCAGGAGCAAGAAAAAAGGTGAGGCCCCATAGATTGAGATAAGGACACTTTAATAAAACAACACAAAAAAGAGAAAGAAGTAACAGTTTCAATACGAAATGATACAGAAAGAGAGTGACAGGCTCTACCTATGATACCACTTTCCCAGCTACACACTAAAGCAAGGTAAAAACAGGCACCCCTAGCCCTAGCTATCCCTCCTCTTATATAAGAGGCACAACATCAGTATGGTATCACTGGCTGCCTTGGTTGGTTGTCCCAGCTGCAGCCTGTTCCCAACTGCTCGGGCCAGCAGCTGTTTGTGATAATTAATCTGAACCAAACCTGGGAAAATTTTACTTACAGAATATTTGAAAACAATATCAGAAAAGAATACTGTTGGATTATTATGCCTATTTCATTATTGATATGGAACTTTTCCTTACTACAATTTTTAGAAACTACTCAAGGGTATCAGTGTACAGAAATGTAAAACAGATGACGTTTTCATCAATACCTTTCAAATATTTATGGGTTTTGCTTGCTGCTCAGATTAATTTTTTCCTTAGTTACACATTTTGCTTATACATCGCTGTTCTTATTTTCTTGTTATAGGTCTCAACAATAAGGTTGCCCAAAGCAGTGTGGGGAAAAAAAAATAGTAGGAGAGACAAACCATTCTTTTGAAAGCAACTTACTCAGCACAGGCTGCCACATAGAGAAAGAGATACTTTTTTTTTTATGTCTTTGCTGTAATACAGTTTTGTGTCATATTTGAGATGTGTCAGGATTTTTGCACTTACAGCTCTGCACTGAATTTAATTCTACAAACAGGTCAAAGGAAAATATTTTATATCTTTTACATTAGTGTCTGAAATAGCCAAAAACCCCTTAGTTGAGGAAAGACATGGAGTTTTTAATTATGCATTGGGTCTGTCTGGGGTGGACTTAAATTTTCTTCATATCACCTCATATGGTGCTATGCCCGGCACTTGTGGCCACTGTGACCAGTGCTGAAAACACACCTATCTTTTAGCTGTTGCTGAACTGTCCCCAATTCCTTCCCTGTTTCTCACTCTTCCCCCCCCCGAGCAAGTAGGTTGAGGGTGGCAAAAGTTGGCAAATGACAAATGAATATCCCATACAATATATATAATACCATGTTCAGCAATAAAAATGACAGGCAGATTTCCAGTGTCACCTTTGCTTGGGAGGTGTCTGTGCATCAGTCAGCTGGTGCGGAGATTGTTTGGCTTTTATTTTGATTTGTTACCTTTTTTTTCC
This sequence comes from Todiramphus chloris collaris, assembly GCA_025345505.1. Classification (NCBI taxonomy): domain Eukaryota; kingdom Metazoa; phylum Chordata; class Aves; order Coraciiformes; family Alcedinidae; genus Todiramphus; species Todiramphus chloris. Next base: position 33,530,864 of record JANVCC010010406.1, read on the forward strand.
CCTCTATCTATAAAACTGTCTTTACCTCAATCCATAAGTGTTCTTACTTTTTCCTTTCTGATTCTTTACCCTGTCCTGTCCCCATGTGAGGAGTAAGTGGGTAGAGTTGAGCTGCTTGCTGAGGTTAACAAACAACAAACAACCTCACACTATTACTTTCAAAAATTTAACCTTACAACCAGTATTTCAGCATGACTGCCATAGTTCACATCATGACTCATGATAACTTGCATTATAAAATCACACCACAGAATCAGCTGACAGGCCATGTGTGGGCACCAGTCTTCACTTTCAAAAAGCCTGAGGGTTAGGGAGCCTAATTTAATTGCTATCTTCCTTTTTACAAAAACTTCATCTGTACTCTTCCAGAGAGCAGGGGAGAGATTTTGTCATTTTCAGATTATTCAGTTCAGCAGTGTTTCATAAGAAATTATTTCTTATAATTACCAAAAAAAGTTAGGAAATAAATGAAAGGAACAAAACAGCTGATCTAGTATAGATTAGTTATTGGTATAGAAAAGTTGAAATCACAGCTGAGAATTATAGAAAAAATACATATATATAGAGATTGATAGTTCTGTTCTAAACAAAACTCTCTGTCTGTAAGAATTTATACTATTTTTTGCATGCAAATACAGTTATGGCAAATTGTGCTATTCACACATCCAACTTCTTTTGGAAGCAACTGGATCTACAGCGGACAGGCTGTTTGTACATCTGGTGTCAGACCTCTAGACATTAAATTGGCGCATCAAGAGGTAAGTCCAGCCGTCCCTAGCCCCTCTAATCTCAGGACTGGCTAGGACACAAGGGGATTTATCTTATGCTAAATTAAGCTGTCACTGCATGCAGTAGGACCTTAGCGTCCTGGTCCATTGCCTTTCACCTTTCATACCTGACTTTCCAATGAACTGTTGTGTGGCTCAGGGAGGTGAATTCACACGATGTACTGAAAGGCCCAAGGGAGGAGGGAGAATTGTACCACCACAGTGGCAATGCCTCTGTTTTCTCCTACTATTTAACATCTGCTCTCCTGTTGGGTTCTTGCTGCTGGAGTTTCAGATGCAAGGGGCTTTGGAACAGCCCACAGGGATGCTAACCACAAAAAAAAATCACATTACTAAAAAACAGCATATGAAGGCCTTAACATGTGCAAAATTTTGCTATTTGAACAACTGTAGTAGTATTTCTCAAGAAACTATTTGCAGAACCAACCACAGGTTTATCAGTTTAGTGCATGGGGCTTTTTATATCTTTTATCTTTCTTTGCTTTTAAATCTGTCACTATATTAAAGACAGAATCCAGAATTTGCTTTTTAGATCCTCTTAGGTCCCTGCACAGTTAGTCTTCATTCCCATATTCATCACTCACATCTGTGTACTCAGAGAGGTGAGAGAGAATGAAACACAGGAACTGGGCTCTACTGCAAAGATCTGAGAGTGAGATAGTGCACCAAAAGGAGAAGGTGGGAGAGACATCTATGCAGTTGCATATTATTGCACTATTTGATTGAACCCATCTAGCCAACCCACCAGATATCCTGGCTCTTGCCAGTTACATACTTTGAAGTACTTTTTGATTCATCTATTTTTTCCTCTTTCAATTCAAAGAGGAATAGGAAACATCAAAAGGACTGAAAAATTCCTATTGTTATATTTTCTGTGTGATTGGAAGAGAGTTTCTTAAATTCCACAGCACGTAATGCTCACATGAGATGTAAGCTTGATTTTAGAAAGTCATGAAGTCCAGATAGTTTCATCCAAGGGGTTTTTGTCCCAAGATGAGTAACACTTTTATTCTTATGAGTCTCCAGTTTTCTTGAGATAGGTGATTAAACAAAACTAGACAAGGTTGGCAAGACCCATCACCTAAAACCTAAGCAACAGAGCCTTTCTCTAATGGTTTGATGGCTCTTAGGGATATTGTCTGTCAATAAATGTGTCACGGTTTAGGGTCAGGGCAGCCCCTTAGACCTATAACAGACGCTGTCTGTTAACCCCCCTCCCTCCCCAGAGGGGAAGAGAAAGGGAATAAGGGAGAGAGACTTAGCGGTTAGAAAAGGAAACTAGAACAGCTTTAATGAAAATGAAATTAATAATTATAAAAATGGAATATATACAAAACCAGTATGGAACTCAACCACCCTGGTGATAATTACATCACCGTCATCACTGATGCTGTGCAGGCACCAGGGGAGTCCCAAACTGGGCCCCGCAGCAGATGGGAGCTGTGTTCAGGAGCTGGATTCTGGTACCGGGTTCAGGAACACGCAGATCGGGATCAAAGGCAGAGCAGACAGAATCCTCCTTGAGTGCTCCAAGGAAGGAACCAAAAGAGGACCCGAGCCAAGCCAAGCAAAATCTGTCAAAGCAGTCCAAGAGGGGAGAGAAGAGCCCAGATACCCTTCGGATCCCTCAGCTCTAGACCAAATATAGCGTATATGGGATGGAATACCTCGCTGGTCAGTTTAGGGTCACCTGTCCTGTGCTGTCCTCCCTGCAGGTGCAGCCTTTCACTTTCTGCACCCCCCAATGTGTCACACAAGACCCAGCAGTGGCCTTGGTCTGCACACCAATCCTTGGTAGTAACTCTAAACATGGGGTGTTATCACTGCCAGAAGCAGACACTGCCTGTGAAAACAGGCTGCTAACTTCAGAAAGTGCAGTTAATTAAAAGAACCAAGCTGAAAAGTAAAATTACTGAACAGAATTAGTTCTGTTTTCACTCAAACCAGGACAGATATGAATGAAATTAATCATTACAGAAAAATCTAATAAAATTATCCATCTGGTCTTTCAGGATTGAGAACTTCAGCAGGTACTTGCTAAGAGGGAGAAAGACGTCATGAAGCACTTTCTTTTCACCAAAGTGTGATGCTGAGCTAATGGATTAGCTTCAGGAGCTACCTAAATCATTTTCTTAATTATATAGCCCCTGCTCAACAAGCCTGTATGATTTCCTTACCTGAAGTGATTTTCTGTGATAGAGATGCAAAATCTCTTTTTTTTTTTCCTTAATAGATCATCATTAAACAAATGTGTATAAATGTCTGTGAGCCTCCACTCCACAGCAGCAATATGAGGAAACTGTATAAGCACATTTCAACCCAGGTAAGTTATACAAAGGAACATCAGAGTATTATGTGGCTCCTGTAAACCAGTCCCCCTTTACTTATTGTGGGCCACTACAGAATATATCAACTATTCAAACAAATGCTGTTGAGTGGGATTTTCTTTATACACTGCCAATGCCTTAGAATTTTGGTGCAGAACTGGATTTGTTCTTTCTTTCCCTAGAACTGACTAATTTACATGGGGAGAGATTTCAGTTCATAAAACTCATTGGTTTTTCTATGTCCTTTACTGTTCTTTGCAACACTGTTCTGTTTATTTAAATGCAATATGAAAAGTCCTGTTTAGTCCTCCTGATGCTATTTCAGTTACCTTGTGCAGCTACTACCTAGTTCCACTATTTTATATTACCACAATTCTTTTTAACCTGAGCAGCAAAATAGAAATTAATTACTGGTTTTGATGTCAGTACTTAAAAAAATGTCCTAGCACTGTTTTAAGTGTTAAACGGTTAAAAAGCCGTCATTTGCATTTTATTATCTCTTTCCCAGGAATATTGGTTTTAGCTGAGTTATAAGGATAGGGTTGAAGCCTGACTACATCATTTTTCTCAGATTTGACAACCAGGCTTGGAGCTTGCCTGAATTGCCAAGAATCATGCCTATGTACCTTCTATGAATTACACAGTAATGTTGGAAGCAAGGATCAACTGCAGGTGAATCCAGTGTGGATGCAAGATGGGTTCAGAGGAGAATGAACTTGAAAGTTATGTCTTTCATTCTTCTTTGAAGGAATGTTTCCTGGGGTCTACTTTAAAGCATGTGGAGTTAAGTGTAGTGCTTAGCTTGTGCAACTGAAATTAAGTTTTAATGCTCTTGTGTGAGTTTATCAGGAAGTTAGATGACTTCAGCACTTCATTCACACAGGTCCACAATATATATAAAGTTACTATATACATATATGAAAAAGCTGCTTGGAAAATTAAATGGGCCAAGGCTGAACTTTTATAACACATTCTTGGACTTAGTGCTCTTTGTCAGCTATACAGCACAAACAAATCTGTCACTACTGCCTGCTTTGAAATTGAAAATGGAATTTAATTTCTAATATATCAGAAAACATGCACAACTTTAGGAAAAGGCAGATTCTGTCTGATCCTGACAATACCACATGTATTGCAATGAGTGAAATTTACTAAAAAGCAACACTGATGAGTGAGCTGAGATGCATTTGCTGAACCAAAGTACTTTGCAGTGGCAAAATTCAAGCCAAGTGTTGCACTACAATCTTTTCATTCTGCTCATACAGCTCAGTGGGACATCTTATGCTCCCAGAGCCCTGTTGGTGTCCTGAACATGAGAGGCCACAGTTCCCATTATCATAAACCAGTTTTGCTCCAGGTAGAGTTGCTTAGAGCCACCTCTGTGATTTGTTCATCCTGGGCCTGCCAGCAGCCCACAGCACCAAACCAACCAGCCTGCAGTTTTCTTTGCTGGCCAACCCTGCAGCAGTATCAAAGGGATCAAGGACACCTGGAGAACCCTTCTCCATTTTTCATCCTTGTCACTGCCTCAGTGTGAGCGATTGCAGGCCGTGGGCAGCCTCCTCCTTGCCTAGTATTGCCAAGGCAACAGAGGCTTGCAGAAATGGAGCAAGAAATGTGAAATTTCTACAGTTTGGAATCATCAGGACTCACATTCACGTCAAAAACAGTGAAGTGCCTAGCCCTTGCATGTTGCTGTCCTTCATACTCTTACACACATGGTCAACCAGCAAAAGGAGGAGACTGACTGTCTCCACAAACAGCAGAGTGTTCTCATATCAGCAAAGAAATAAAAGAAGAAGGAGGAGAGGAGAGGAGAGGAGAGGAGAGGAGAGGAGAGGAGAGGAGAGGAGAGGAGAGGAAAGGAAAGGAAAGGAAAGGAAAGGAAAGGAAAGGAAAGGAAAGGAAAGGTCCCTTAAGTGAAGCATAAACAATGAACACAGCCACATCTCACTGGCACCAGCTAGAGTTTTATCATCTGTTTTACCACAAGGAGAACAACTAAATGATTTCTTCAGGAGCAGTGAGACCAAGAAGCAGAGCAGGAACACAGTATCCTTAATTCCCTGTCCCCTTCCCAAGAGCCAGACTTCAGCTATTCCTGAATGAAATGCATGCATAAAGCAGGAATGAATGTGATCTATCTGGGTGCTAATGATACCAAAAGACAGATTACAAAACAAGGAATTTTAACAGTTAAGCTTAATTTACCAAGACAGATCTGTCTTTACTGTGCCCACAATATTACTTCTCTTAGTTCTGTTTTGCCTAATGTGAAACGGTAATTTTTCTTAAGTTTTCTTCTGCCTTTACACATGCAGCATGCCTGAGAGACAGTCTCAGCAGGAACAGTCCCAATTGGACTGTTGCTTGTCTATTTTGTTTTTAAACCTATATAAAATGATTTAAGGTGCTAACTAAAGCCAAAATACAAGCACTTCTCACACAAAGTCTGAATGTTATTCCAGCATTCATTCATCCCTTTGCACCAGTATTATAATTTATAATCCCAACTACTATATGTGCAGCTCAATACAGTAAGAAGGAGAAAACCCAGAGGTTTAACTCTTAATGCAAAAGAATCTGAAAGTTATTTTACCACTAGGAGATTATGTGTACATCACTTCTTTAGCTCTGAGGTATTAATTTCCAAAGGGTGAGGGGCAGGGAGAGGAGTGGAAGAGAAGTCAGTGAGAGCTAACATTAAATTTCATTTAACTTCACAGTTCTGCATAGCATTTTGTGGTATGTATTTAATTGTGTTAAGTTTTGCAAGTTCCATTTCACCGTTGAACACCTGCACATCCAAATGGTTCAGGTAGAAATTTGAAGAAATGTATCAAGACTTTGAAGATTCACTAGGCACTCAATATGAGATAGGAGGCCACATTACAGAAATCACTGCAATAAATGTCATTCTTCACTGAATGTGTTGTAGCAGCTATGCCTTACTGGGGACTGTGAGTCACTTCTTCCTACAGTATGTGAGCTTTCTCTTAATAGTGTATTTAGTACAACAAGCGGGAAGCAGGTGAGTTAAAAGAACTCCGAAATTCTCCGAGTTGAGCCTGTTCATGGACACAGTTGCAAAACCCTGTTTGGCAATAAGGTGCTTAGAGATAAAATGGAAGCTTTCTGTTCCCATTTGGTGTAAATAGGCCAAATCCTAAAGCATGTAGTTTGCACTCAAAAATACCAATATATTGAGGGAAGTGAGTTTGACTATGTAAGAGGTCTCTGCATCACCCCACTGCATGACATTTCTGTCTTTCCAGATAGATAAGCATTTTCTCCTTTATTCTTCACACACACACACACCCCCTCCGAGGAAGATGTGGCATCCTTTTTCACATAAAAGTACACACCTCTTGATATATGGCACTATATTTACCTTTCCTCAGTTAGATGACAGAACCCCTAACCTTACCACATTGATACTGACTAGGGAAAAGGAAACAAAATAGTAGAACAGCCCACTGCAATGTAGTTTCACTGTGTGATGCCTGGGTGGGAACCCAAACTTGATTTTGTACAGTGGAGAATTCCCAGAGAAACCTGTATAATATGGGAACCATTGGAAGACTGAATTTCATCTTAAATGTAGAGTACAGCCCACGCAAACAGCCAGTATCATCTGCTGTGAATTACAGCTACTTTTGCCTAGATTCCAAAGCATCCAGTACAATTACTATATCTTAGAAAAATTAAGCCTTTATGTTTTCCTTATACTTTTCCAAGCCATTAGTCACTCTAAACAGAATTTTTCATGGTATTAAGAGCCAGATTCAACTTAGATACACTACACGCATCTGAAAATAACTCCTCACTGAGTATCTAGAAAAGTCTCCTATAAGATTCTGCTTATGAAAAAGGGAATTAGTCTAATTCACAATACTGGGATGACTTCTGCCTTTCTACAGACAAACACACGCTATGGAAGAAACAGCGTTTGGGGGACATCGGAAGAACTTCTGTCTTATGGAATTTCACACAGCTGAGGTTGTATGTTGTGTACTGGCTTTGTACTGGCTTTAGCTGGGATTGGATTAATTTTCACAATAAGCTGGGAGGTGGCACAGACAGAATAGACCACCGAACCAACCAACGGGAAATGGGATATTCAATATCATACTGACATCATGGTCAGTGTATACCCAGGAAGCTGGCCTGAAGAAAAGCTTGATGCTTGGGGCAGGTGGGCAGCAGATTCTAGTGGTGAGTTCCAGGTGATGAGCAGTTACATTGTATATCACTCTCTTCATATATTATTATTTCATTACTATTATTGCTATTATTGTTGTTTTGTTACTCTATTAAACTCTCTTTATTTGAATCCATGGGGTTTTTTTTTCTCCTGATTGTTTCCCCACCCTACCAGGTGAGGGGAGCGGAGTGAGTGATCACATGGTGCTCAGCTGACAGCTGTACAGAAAGCATGGCAGTCCTCTTTGGTGACCAGGGTGGGGTACAGAGGGTTGAGTTAATGACAGATCTGATGAAAGCATGTTAACATAATTTTGTTATACACACTTTTTATATTAGTTAAATAGTCCATGGTCACAATGTTGGTCCATTTGTAAACATTGTGGTGTCATGTAAATCCTTATGTACACTATAGATTCCGTGTGGTGATATTTATCATCTCTGGGAGACAGATTAGGACTATCATGTTACTATATTGGGTATTGTTGACTTATGATGTGATTACATCACTGGTCACATGGTTAAGCTGGTATGTGTATACGACCTTGTAATTTATTTCTAATTGCACTCAGTCTATGGGGGACACTGGGGAGGAGACTTTCTCCCACTCCTTCATCTCCTCTTTATCCTTCAGGCTAATTACAATGGCTTTTGAGAATTTTTCATATCCTTGGGATATCCAAGTTACCATGTTCTTGTTGCTATGTTTTCTGAATACACACAGGTCTTCTTTAGGGTTACACACAATTTTTTCATGAATACCATCCTGAGATCTGCCCTAAGGCTGGATAGTTATGAGTAGCAGAGTGTGTGGGAGAGTATGGGCAAGTGCCTACGGCAGTGCTCACCCCCAGTGTTTTGTAATTTCACCCCTGAACAAGCTCAGAATCCTGACAAACTACTAAAATATTGGGACAAAGCGTGTTCTCAGCCTGGCAGTTCCAAAGAGACACAAATCGCTGCAATGTGATGGGACCTTGGCCACATCTACTTGAGTCCATTTCAACACTAACCAGTTCTCTCAAGGGGAAAAGAAGGTCTCTGGACCTAAGAACAGATCAGCAGGTGCTACAGCTGAACCAGAGAACCAACCTGTGCCTGTGTCAGTTGCTCCTATACAGAAAGAAATACATAAAAAAATTGCTTTGCTTAGTGATGGATGAAGATGAACCAGGGTCATCATGTGAACAGGAGGTAGAACCAGAGGTAATCACCTTATTCCCATCCCTGAGTGAGTTGCGAGATGTGTGAAAGAGTTTCTGCCATCACCCAGGTGAACCAATTATCATCTGTCTGCTCCAATGCTGGGATGGAGGGGCTGGTAGCTTGGAATTAGAGGGTAAGGAGGCCAAGCAGCTGGGATCCCTGTCTAGGGAAAGGGACATTGATAAGGCAATTGTGAAACAGACACAATCTCTCAGCCTCTGGAGGCAACTCCTGTCAGGCATGAAGGAACGGTATCTCTCCAAGGAAGATGTTACGTGTGAATTAGGCAAGTGGACCACCATAGAGAGAGGTATCCAGTACCTGAGGGAATTGGCAGTGCTGGAGGTGATTTCTAATGATTCAAATAATGAGCAGTCACCCACAGATGGGGATAATGTTTGGTGTAAACCACCCATGCAGCAGAAGTTCCTACAAAGTGCACCTCCATCATATGCCAACTCGTTGGCAGTAGTGTCCTGGAAAGACGGACAGGGACAAAAATGGATGAATTGGCTGGCCAGCTCCAGCAATATGAAGGAATTATTTCTTCCTCCCTACAGGCTTGCATCTCAGCTGTGGAGGAACCATCCCAGGAGTTCCAGCAATTTAAAGAAGGCACATCCTACTCCCCACCTGTACAGGCTGTATCTCAGCTATTAGGAGTAGGTTCTCCCCTGCCCAAGAGAAAGAATTTGGGAGGCACACACTGTGTAGTACTGTGTGGTTCTACCTACGTGACTGTGGAGAGGACAGGAGGAAATGGGGTAGAAAACTCACTTTGATTCTCACTGCACGAGTACATGAGCTGCAAGGAAAAGCGATCACAAAAGGGGATTCTTCCAAGAAAAATGCCACTTCGGTTTCCAGTGGTAAATTCCCCAGACAGAGTAGAAGGGCTGATCTTGCTTCTGATCCTCTTAAGGGGACCTCTAAGTCATTTTCAGAAGATGTGAGTGGTTCTGATCAGTATTAGAGGGGTCTTGCCCCCAGCCAGGTGGAGGAAAGGGACAATGGGCTTTACTGGACTATGTGGACCCAAAGACCTGGCACATCAGACCCACGGGAGTACAAAGCTTTAGTGGACACTGGTTCACAGGGCACCCTGATATCATCAAGCTATGGAGAGGTTGAACCCATCTGTTTTTCTGGGTTGACAGGGAGGTCACAACAGCTGACCATACTAGAAGCTGAAGTGAGTCTAACTGGGAAGGAGTGACATAAAGATCCCATTGTGACTGGCCCAGTGGCCCCGTGTACCCCTGGCATAGACTATTTCAGGAGAGGGTGTTTCAAGGACCCAAAAGGGTACCGGTGGGCCTTTGATATAGTTTCCTTGGAGGAAGTTAACAGTTGCTCACCTTGTCCAGTGTCTCAGAAAACCCTTCTGTGGTGGGGTTGTTGAGGATTCAAGAGCAGCAGGTGCCAGTCACTACCACCATGGTGCACCAATGGCAATACTGCACCAATCAAGATTTCATGATCCCCCTCCACAAGCTCTAGTCAACTAGAGACCCAGAGGGTGATCAGCAAAACTCACTAATGATTCAGCAGCCCTATATGGCCAGTGCAACATTCTAATGGAGAATGGAGAGTAATGGTGGACTACCATGGCCTGAGTGAAGTTACATCACTGCTGAGTGCTGCTGTGCTGGACATTCTAGAGCTTTGATGTGAATTGTGAGTCAAAGGCAGCCCAGTGGTATGCTACGATGGATATTGTGTTAATACATTTTTCTTTATTCCTTTAGCACTGGAGTGCAGACTGCAGTTTGCTTTCACTTGCAGGGTTACCTAGTGTACCTGGAATTGACTGTCCCAGGAATGGAAACACAGCCCCACTGCACTGGAGAAAAGTGGAGCTTCAGAACACCTGCAGAAGACATGTAGCAGACCCTCTCAATAACGCCTCTTGTGCTGGGACTGATGAAAGAGAAGTGGACTTTTCATCTTTACCACAGTGGATGAAGGATACAAGATGGTAAATCATTACATGATTGTGGCTGCCACCAGTATGTGGATTCATCCCATAACAGTTGTGATTGTTAATAATCAGGAAACTGAACTGAACTTATGAAATATTTTTGAAAAATATCTGCAACAAAGATAAAACCTTCTTTCCCTCCAGTGCTGTCCCACTCCCTGTGGATTTCCTGTCTGCACTTGCAGATGCATGGAGAGCTTTTGCAGGGAACTGCCCCAGGTAAGATCATGACCTGCAGTGTGGAAGTTTTGCCAGTAGTTTTAACATGAAAACTAGTTATACATTTTCAGGTTAACTTCAGGTTCAAGATAGCTTTACTGCAGTGAAGAGAAGAAAAACACTCATGTCCTTTAAATTCTACTTTCACAAAACAATGGACTGCATATAGATGAAAGCCTCTTGGAGAGAAGATAAAATAAAAAACATATACCTATGGGTATTCACATTATCTAATGTAGTATTAGAAGATCATATAGTACCACAACAAATAGTAATATACATATACATCAGAGTCAACCAAGTTAACACAGTACCAGGTGCTCAGTACTGTGCCTTTTAGATGAACATAGAAGACTGAAAAGAAAAGCAGTTGAACTGACTACCAATATCACAACCCCTCTCAGTTCAGTCTAGAAAGTACTGCTTGTACATAACCTCTGAAAAAGGAAAAGACAGATGTGTTGTCCACTCTTTCCCTGCCTGCACACCCCCGGCAGGGAAATCCATCCTAGCAGTTATAGGGCATTGTGGTACAGGTACAAAAGAGGATGCCTTACATCTTTATGCTGCTGAGATTCTGTGCTCCTTCTGGCAGCTACTGAAATACAGTATAAATTAAAGCCACTCTTAATGCTAGTCTAGTAAGAGACAATGGTCAAACTAGCCTGAAATAGGCTCCATCAGGATTTTCATGAGGATGAGCTACTGATGTTCCTACATGCTGTATCTTCTTTTTAGCTACTTCTAATTTAAGTATATTGATAAAAGGCAAATTTTGGGGGCAAAAACTTGTGCTATTAACCCCTGCAATACCTCACTGTAGTCTTCATTTAAAAGAGAACACTGAGGGAACAGAGTTGTCTTATACAATGTTTCCTGCTGGAAAATGAAGGGCAAGCAAATGATGCACTATAAATGGAAAACACAAAACATCATGAATAACAGCACCCACTGGAAATTCTTCAAGGACTTTTCCCAAACTGTTGATTTGTCAAAATCAAGGATTCTCTTACAAAAACATTCATAGAGAGAAAAATATGCCTGTTTAACTTGTGAACCCACCTAACCTGCACAAAACATCCCCAGACAGTCTCACCGTTATAGTAGTCTCACAGAACATACATTTGAGCTCTTATATAAGTTATTATCTGAACACAATGAAACATTTCTGCTAGGAAACTATTTGTTTGCAGAGTCAGTACCACAAGCTTTCCTTGCTTCAGTGTATTAAGCTACTGCCAGGTGCCCCCCAGTAGTCTCACTTGGCTCACTTGGACAGATAAAAGGATAATGGGCTCTTTCAGTTTGATCCCATACCACCTGCTTACAAACAAGTGCTGAGAGAAAGACTTGTTAGACCTACTATGGTCTAACTTTTCTTTCTGCAAATAAACTATTTTTAAATCACATTCTCCTTTCCAAATCACATTTAAAATATAAATCAAATGCCTCACTGAGGGAAATTTCACTTTTCTGAAATCAGCAAATAATTATCAGACATTACAGCTATGAATAATTTATATTTTATGTAGTGAAATATGAGTCTAAAATGCATTATATTAATACCTCTAATATTCTTTTCTCATATACTCGTTCTGTTGAGAAATGTATTTCTAAGTTGCAAAATAAGTCAACTTAGGAGATGTTAATAATTGTGTGCACTAAAAAGAAAAGCAGTTGAACTGACTACCAATGTTTATCATTAGGTATTCTGGAAACTTAATCAGTAAAGAGGTAACTAAATTCAATTAAATAATTGATGTCTACCACAGGCAAAAAAAATTTATGCATAATGCTCTGTGTTTTCATCCCTCTGTTTCTGAATAACCTGTGTGTTGTTCTCCCAAGATACGTAAATTATTGTTTCCATCTGGTTTATTGCCCTAAGGGACTCTTTGGGAATTTAGTTTAGTGAAGCAGATATGAATAAAAATACAGTAGTTTACTGGAAAACCTCTTTGAGATGGTGGAAGTCTGTATCTGACTCCTCTTTAAGCAACCAGGCAGCCACTTGTGCAGATGCAATACAAACAGTGGAAAAAAAGCATGGGGTTGGTTATTCTCTTTTATAGTGATAAATGACACTGGGGAAAAAATAATTTAAAACCCCATAATTTAAGAAAGTGGTTTATTGTCAAATATTTCCAGACTTTCAAGAAATTTCTTTGAAGCACTGAACACAATGTCCTCCTCATGTCAGGTCAGAATGCAGGTTATGGAAATATTATCTCAGTGGCTTCTTAGATGCTGAATTTCCTACTTCTGCAAAGAGCTAATCCTTTCCACACTAACTTGGTCAAAAACTGCTTGGGTGTGCCCACTTCCTCAGGTTGATTCAATTTAGTTGAAGGCATTTTAAAGGAAAATCCTAGGAACCACGAGAAAGCTACGATAACCCATAGTCCCAACCAGAAGCTGCATCTTGGGAAGTTCTGCACATTATTTCCCGTCCCAGCATCCTTCATCTGGGCTTTAGTATACAAACCCAGGGTTCATTCTGCAAGTGTCCTAGCTAGAATTAACAGCTTTCCAATTCCAATCCCACACATACATCATTCCTTTTCCATTTAATTGGCCAATTTTAAATTCCTGCTGGTTAGCCAGAATGGATTAAAAGCTAATAGATGAAAGCAGAGCTTGGCAAAGAGAAACATCAGTTTCTAAGAGTTTCCCATTCAATATGTTTAGCCTCCTTTTTTTTTTTTTTTTCTATGAATCTTTTTATTTTCAGAGGAAAATATTAAAAACTGATTTTAGACGTATTTATACCAAGAATTTTGGCTATACCTATTTTTAAGAAGTATAGAATATTCAATTCAAATTTCAAGTATTTAAATACCAGCAGGTATTTTGTTGGTAAATACAAATGGCCAATGACATTAACCTTAATCTTTTTTCATTGCTTTAATATGGTATATTTTGTCAAGTCATCAAATGTGGTTTTCTTTTTCAGACCTGGTATGAGCTGGAACATTACTAGGGTCTTTACAATACTAAGAAGCACAGTATAGCTGAGAACTGGAACTTTGCTGCCTATATTAGGGAATAATCTCAACAACCATTGCTGAAAGACAGTACCTCTCTGCTAAGACAAGCCAGTACTAGACAAAATGGTCTAGAAGACAAGTAAATTTGCTCCGGTCTGCAGAGAAAGTTTGCCATATCAAGATGGGGGCAAAATGCTTATAATTTTATTCTTTGTCTAGGCTAGCTTCAAGATGAGAAAAGCTGATGCCTTCTGTGAACAGTATTTTTAAGATACTACAGAGTTGTACATTACCATTCTTTTTCATATATCCAGTACTGTCTTAGATATTATTATCTAAAGGACAGGCAGTGTAAAAGTAGCCAGGAAAACAAAGCATCATTCCAGGTGGGTGCATACAGAAGATGCACCATCTTTTAAGACAACTCAGCAGCTTGGGCTTTTCTCAGCCTCTACATTTACATATTAGTATGACTTTTATGTCTCTGTGTAGCTGTATCTATAGTCTGGCAGGTAAACTTGGAAGAACTAAACCGATGCAGCCACAGAGTCCTACTGAGCCAGTGTCAAAACAGCTTATACAAAGTTTCAAATAAAGCTTTTCAAAATTTCAGTGCTACTTCAGTATCTAGATAATTCTATTTTGTATGCTTTTTGTCCAGAAAGAATAGGAATAGACAAATTTTTTATTTCTTTCTTTTTTTTTTTTGGCAAAACAAGGTGTGTTTCAGAAAACATACTCATAGAAATATAGTATTGGAATGTATTGTTACTGTTTAAGAGAAGAACTCTGAAAAAGATGAACTTTGTGGTCCAGCTGCTCTTCCCAGAAGGTTTTTCTAGAGCTCCACTCTTCCAATGCTTGAAAACCTCGGTTCAGCATAGAAGAAAGGAAATCCTTCAAAAATATTTTCATAAAAGTTGCTTCACTGCAGAATAATGTTTCACCTGGAAAGTCCCTTGGGATGTGTTCAAAAATCACATCTAACTCAGTCTAGAGCAGGGATGTGAACTCCTTCCTCTGGTTCAGTGATTTGAGCATGAGAAAGCATGATAAAATAACTCTGGTTCAATTTCACACAAATGGAGAAGAGAAAAGAAAAGCCAAAGGGGGAGGTCAGCAACATGGAGTGTTCAGGATCCTGACTTGAAATAGGTGATGTGGGAATTCAGCCTAAGTCTGTGTTATCCCATATGTGTGACTCTTCAGCCCAGTCATCAGCAGTTGAGGTCTTGGAGAAAAATTCACCTTAGATGGAAGGAAAAAAGTCAGCACTTTAAAGACTTTGTGTTGAAAAAGACTTCTCTAACTATCTTTAAGGAGGAAAGGAGATTCTAAAGGCCTTTCAACTCTTTTCTGACTCATTTTTGGCCTTCAGTAAAGTATTTCAAACTTTGTGTCTTTTTTCCTCCAGCTGTAAAATTATATCAGTAATCCCTCCTGGCTTTGGATGCCTGCAGTGAGAATCAGGCTCTTCTGTTCCAGAATATAGAGATACCAAGGGTAACCAAGCCAAGCTTCTGTCTTACGTTTTATAACAGCAGGGTTGAGCACAGTCACAGAAGGAAAGCATGAGCTGCATTTCTATGCAGGCAGGAAGGTGAGGGAAGGGAGGGAACAGGGGAAACGTTTCATGTATCTCACTGTGAGCCATAGCTGGAAGAAGCTTCTCCTGATACGCATCATACATAGAGATTTTTCTCTGACTGGCTCTGCCTGTGAGGGGATCTATCTGAGGATCAGTTTGAGAACTGGCAAACCTTCCTTCCTTTTTGCCAAATGGGCCTTCTTCCACTGAAACACCAATTCTCAGTACTAGCCACTGTAGTAACTTTTCTGCCTTGTGACAGGTACAGTGTCAATGATACAAACAACCGATTACTAATACATGCTGTATTTTAATAAGCATTAAACACTGCATAAGCAGATGCATGTTTTAAACAATTGTATGTTCTGACAACATATCTAAGAAGTATCTAGAGCCAATTACCATAGCTTATTGGCTTAACCACATTTAGACTACTGTTTTCCCTGATTATTCTTTGATGTTTGTCCTCTGTGGTAGACTTGAGATATTCAAAAGGAAAAAAAATAAAAAGAGACAAAACCCATTTTTTTCATGAAGTACTAGTAGCAAGTCCATCTCTGGGACTTCTCAGAAACCCTGCAGGAGTGTCTTTTAGATAACAGACAAGAATTAAGAAGTTTCTAGTGCAAAGCACGTGGGCTTTCTACTTCTCCCTTCCCCTTGTACACATCAGATACAGTGATCTTGCTAGTCAGCAGACTTAGAATCGTAGAACCTTTTACATTGGGAAAGGCCTTCTGGATCATCAAGTCCAACCATTAACCCTACTCTATGTGTCCACTGCTAAACCATGTGCCTAAACATCATATCTACATGACTTTTAAACACAGTCAGGGATGGTGATTCAACCACTTCCCTGGGCAGCTTGTTCCAATGCTTGACAACTGATTAGGTGAAAAAATCCTTTCTAGTGTCCAACCTAAATCTCCCCTGGTGCAACCTGAGGCCATTTACTCTTGTCCTACTACTTGCTACTTGAGAGAAGAGACTAATACCCACCTTGCCACAACCTCCTTTCAGGTAGCTGTAGAAAGAAAGAAGGGGTCTCCCCTCTGCCACCTTTTCTTCAGACTAAATAGCTGCAATTGCCTCAGGTGCTCATCATAAGTCTTGTGCTCTAGACCCTTGACCAGCTTAGCTGCTGTTGTCTGGACGTTCTCCAGCACGTCAATGTCTTTCTTGTAGTGAGGGCCCAAAACTGAACACAGTACTTGAGGTGGGACTTCACCAGTGCCAAGTAGAGGGGGACGATCATTTCCCTTGTCCTGCTGGCCACACTGTTTCTGATACAAGACAGGATGCTGTTGGCCTTCTTCACTCCATGTGCACACTGATGGCTCATGTTCAGCTGACTGTCAATCAGTATCCCTAGGAGTTTTTCTGCAAGTCGGTTTTCCATCCACTTTTCCCCAAGCCTGTATCATTGCATGGGGTTGTTGTGACCCAGGTGCAGGACCTGGCACTTGGCTTTGCTGAACTTCATACCACTCAGACCAATGATCCAGCCTGTCCTTATCCTCCTGTAGAGTCTCCCTTCCCTCAAGCAGCAGATCAGCACCTCCATGTAACTTGATGTTGCCTGCAAACTTACTGAGAGTGCCCTCAATCTCCTCATCTAGGTCACTGATAAAAGATATTAAAGAGAACTAACTTAAGAGAACTATTGAGCACTGGGGAACACCACTCATGACCAGCTGCATTTTACTCCATCCACTACTGCTCTGGGCCCAGCCCAGCCAGTTTTTTATCCAGTTCAGTTTACACCCATCCAAGCCATGAGCAGACAGTTTCTCCAGGAGAATGCTGAGGGAAACAGTGTCAAAGACTTACTGACGTCCAGGTAGTCAACATACTCAGCCCCTCCCTCATCCACCACATGGGTCACCTTGTCATAGATCAGGTTTGTCAAGTAGGATCTATCTTTCATGAGCCCATGCTGGCTGGATCTGATCACCTGGTTGTCCTGCGTGTGCCTTGCTATGGCACTCAAGATGTTCTCCTCCATAATCTTCCCTCAGATCTTCCTTTTAGCCCTTCTTGCAGGTGGGTGTCACATTTGCTAACCCCCAGTCCACTGATACCTCCCCAGCTGATCAGGACTGCTGATAAATGGTGGAAAATGGTTTGGTGAGCATATCTGACAACTTCTTCTATACTCTTCGGTGTAATCCACCTGGACCCATAGAATCATGTAATTCTAAGCAATGTAGCAGATTGCTAACCATTTTGTCTTTAATTATAAGGGTCTCATCATGCTCCCCATCCCTGTCTTTCAGCTCAGGAGGATGGATACCCAGAGAACAAATAGTCATACTACTAAAGACTGAGGCAAAGAAGGCATAAAGTTTCATAGAATGCATGACACCTTTTTCAGCATGTTGTCACCTCAGAAGATAAGGGAATTAGCCCTGTTGTCACTTTATACCAGTTCTTTTCTTCCTCACATTACTAGTGATACCAGTTGCACCTTTTCTTCATACCTCTTTGTCCCCTTTATACCACCTCTTTAGTGAGTATTTCATGATTCTTTTTTTTTTTTTTCATGAGGGCAGAGAGGAATAGATTTCAAATGCAGACAGTAAATTAAGGCACAGAAAGTTTATGTTATCAGCTCTATTTGACATAGGATGTGACTAATGATAGATTATTATTTTTGTTTGCATATGTTGTCTTTCTCAACACTTGCTGCACATTGCTTTTTTAATCAGTCACCACCACCCACACATATTTGTATACAGACATAAACATAATGGTTTTCAAGAGAGAGACGGTTTTCTTTGTTTGTTTGAATCATGTCCAGCGTATTTGTGCTTTACCATAATCTGTGGGGTAAAAATAGTGGCAGGGAACAAAAGTCTTTGGATTTTCAATAGATTCTAAATCCCTCACCACCATTCTTTCACATCATTTTTTCTGTCACAAATGTACAGATCCCATTCCAACAAAACAGTAGGACCTTTCCATCTATTCTGAAGAGAAAGTTAAAGGGAAAATTTTCCTAAATGCCTTTCTAGAGGGACAATGCATCCATATGTTGATATGCCCCAAAACCATCAGATTGCTGAAACAACTGATGCCTATTGGGCCTCATGGGAAGCACTCCATTACTTACAGCATTTTACTCAAAACCATGAAGCCACACACAGAGGCAATATCCAATATTCTGCAGTATTGAATACTGCCAATGAAGCCACACACAGAGGCAATATCCAATATTCTGCAGGCCTTGCTCAGCACTGAAATTTTGATTTGACTTTCCCAAGGCAAATGTTCATTTATTAGTCTGTTCATCTAGGAAGGATCAATATTATACTTTTTTAGGCTGACCTAGTTATGGAATCACAAAACCTGAGATGATCCCCTGCTTCAGGAGTCTGAAGGAACTCAGGAGTCTCTCAACTTCTGCTTCAGTATCATCTACAACTGAGTGAACAACTAGGTTTATATATCAGCTGCAGCTAGGAAATACAGATCATGCAAATATACAGCTTCCTCAACTGAATCCACTGCTTAGTTGTCAAAGCAGCAGAGTTTAAAAGTTTGCAAAGAAACAGAGATTGAAAGAAACTGATTAATAAAAAATACTTTTATCCTACTATTTATCCTACTAGATGGGGCACTGGGCAGTCACAATTAACTGGCAATTATTGGTTAAATTACAGCCATGAAGGTACTAACAATGCTGTTGCTGCAACAAGAGTGATGCATGGTAACTTTTGTGCGTTGAAGTCTAGATCCCAAATCTTGAGGCAGACATGATTTATTATTCTGTAAATCTTGACAGCCATGACAGTTGCCAATTCTGGAGTTTGAAAAAAAGCCTTTGTTGACAAACAACATCCAAAGATCTTTTCTGATATTATTGAAAGCATGCATGAATTGTTAGGCTTTTGTTTCAGATCAGCACACTTTAAAACATTGTGAGACACAGATCACTATGCTGGTAGACACATTGCATGTTACGCCTACTGGATTCTCCTTCAACTATTTGATCTTTCTTAAAACATTGTTTTGATATTTTATTTAATTTTTTATATAACCAGTCATTCCAAGAGAAGAAATATTTTTCAAGACCTGCAAAATTCATCCCTACTTTATAAACTGTGTGATAATGCTAACACCAGAGTTAGAAGACTCCTGCTTCTGTTAAATACATCATCCCTAATTGTCCCTAAGAGTTTTCAAGTATTGTGACTCGATCATTTATCTTTTAATGACCCTGTTAACTATGTGACAGCATAGTAAAGTTATCAAGTAGGTTAAATTAAATGTTTTATACTTAGTGCTCTAAAAGTTGGTATATGCATTTCCATGGCACCTGAGCCTTCTATGTTTCATTGCCAAGCATTGAAGAAAACAAGAACTGATTATATTCTGACATGCAAAAAACCTCACATTTTTTCTCTGCACATATAATGACCCCTAACACTTGGAACTTCAGCCAGATGGAAATTTTTAACTCCCTGTCTTTCATAAAAAAATTCTTTTTTTCAGCTAGAGATTCCATTGTAGTTTAAAAACATCATAAAGCAAGTAGCTGGACAATAGAGAGTGTAGAATAGACTAGTTAACCTGAAGTGAGAGCTGGGAGGAAAACAGGAAAAGACAACACTTTGAAAAGTTGTATAACTACTTCCTAGTTCAGTTACAATAACTTAACATGTCAATAGACACAGGTGAAAAAGAAACTGAAATAGCTCTGAGATGTGCCTAACTGAAGGGAACACGAGGCACTCAGCACCAGTGAGCCCATGTTCATACCCTAGTCAAGTGCAGCACAACCACTGCCCCACTGGGACCTGTCTCAGGTCCACAACACAGCTGGCTTTCTTATGAAGAGGATTTGTTAGGTCCTCTGACAGATATGCAGGTCCACTTTCCCCAGCAGGACATCCTGGGTGAAAACTGAATCTCTGTCCCTTACAACCTTTTTATGATTGTTTATAGCTGATGTCAACACAACCTCTAACTTACTTATTTGGGTAACTCTACCACCTTTGTTTTTGAGAAACTGCTCCAAAGCAAAAGGTGTAAGAAAGAGGGAATAAGAGGGTTAGATTAGCCCAGTCCCCTATAAAACTCTTACACATTAAGTATTTTAAAGCTTGAAAGCTTATTAAATTTCACAGACTGCTACTCAGCCTACCCTAACCATCAAAACCTTAGGAATAACATTTTAGATAAATTTTTCTGCCAGCAGCTGAAAGTCTCCAGCCCATTTTCATCAATAAAACATCTTATTATTAGATAATTAATTAAAAACATGAAACATAAACCAACTCTTACTGGCAGACCAGCAGAAGCAAGTAGCAACATTTATGTATGTGCAGAACAACAGAGTTTGAATACATGGTATATGCGTCCATAAGGGGGCCTAAGGCTTTTTGAGTATAGCTGCTACCTTGTTAACCACTAAGTCACCTTATTAAGCATCAGCAAGGTATACACATGACCAGCACCCACTGTTGCAAGTTGTGATTGTGTACTTCTTGAGAAGGTGGATTTACAAATTTAAGTCCTGTAAAGACCACCAAGTGAGGCAATACATTAACTGTGACAGAAACTCTATTCTGGTTTGGTCACATAAATAGAATCAATGCCCTGTTACCTCACTGAAACAAAGCAGTCCACAGGCTGTTCTGTGAACTCCTGAACCATGAAAAATGGCAAGATCTCAGGCATCTGCATCCCCGGTCAACACTGATAAACAGGACAAAGTGGAAGGGTGAAACTCATCATAAATTAATGTAACACTGGTACTAAGTGAATGATCACATACATTTTGAGGTTTATAGCTCTTTGTACAAAGAGCTACAACCATTGCTTAATATTTTGATCATACAAGGCTTTAATTCAGCCAACATGGAAGGGATTATCTACCAAATCTGTCCACCTAGCCTTACTGTCACGGCTTACACACTGATTTGCAAGTTCAAAACTTAAGAAGTTGGGGAAAGAAATGTGCTTGTCTGGTATCCTGTGAGAACTGAAAGCCTTGAGGCAGACTTCTTGTCCTCTTACTTGTGCTGAATCATACATTAGCCCAAGCAGTGTCACTAACTTGGCAGGTATTATAAATAAGATTTACTATAAAAAGAATGATCTATTGCATTTTAAGATAGGTATTCTAATAAAACACATTATAATGTACAGGAGCTAAGAATTTCTAAATGACAAATGCTAAAATTCAGAACGCTGAGTTACAACATGAACAAAAATTAGAAGTTACATAAAGTGTTGCAGTAGTAAATTAAAAGCTAATTCTGTGACCATCTTGAACCACAGGTTAACCTTGACACAGGAACAGAATGTCCATGGCATGTTATGTAGGTCTGTATTCAGCAAATAGTTTCAACTCCTTTTTACTTTCAGGGGAGGCTGGTGATTTAAATTAATCTGTACCATTAAGCACACAGCACTGGATTTAGTCACAAAATGGGGAGAAGAAACAAAGGTACACCTGTTTAAGAGGCATGGATGAAAAGTTACATGTCTTGTCCCTGTTACTTGATCCTTCAAAGGGGAAATAAACTCATCAAAAGTCAGTATGCAAAGTACAGATAATCCAGGGTAAAGAGTAAAACTGATAGCCTTAAACTGAAGACCTATGCCCAAGTGTCAGATTAGTCTGGATGCTCAGTGAAGGACTTTGGAGAAAGCATTTGTTCTCCACTTATCAATATATTTGAAAATGTTTTCAAAATATTGATACAGTTACAAAAAATTAGCAAAATTTTGCAGTGTTCCCATTTTAGGAAAATTACATGCATTGCTGCCAGTGACTCAGGTGTCCTATAAATACAGACCTTACTCTGTTCCTAAAATACTAGCACACTGATGAGTCAGGTAAATATTTGCATGTTTCTGCAGGTCTTGCTTCTGTCAGTGCTACCTTATTTAGATATCCATATAGATGCTGGGTACTGCACATGGTTCAGGTATCTAACTGCATGAACATCATTGGCAATAGAGTCACAGGAATGAAGAGGATTGGAATTAGTGCTTTTTCAGGCAGGTAAAGTGCTGCAGGGAATCACTTTTGACATCCAGTCTTCACTCTCAAACCCAAGTTGTGGCCTAGTAAAATTTATTCTGTTAGAGAGTCTTCATACTGAAGAGTCTTCTTCGACCATAATAAATTGCCTAGAGGAAGACCGGGGCTTTCATAATTTTTTAAACCTCTCCAGTGACAGATAATTTTTGACTTCCAGGTCCTCACAGATACACATTCAGATAAATGGGGAAGAATGTTAAAAAAAAAAATGTCCTACGCTAAAATACCCTTGAAGAAAAAGGTAAAGTTGTGAATGTAATCCTACAGGAGATGCTTTTCTGCATTAAATGTTCATTTATTTCTTTGTAGGCTAAATTAGAAGGTATGCCAAGACCCTTTATATAACAGCGCAGTCTAGTGTTCTCAGATATGCTTCACAGATCAGGTCTGTTAGTCATTTAACATGATTAAGTGCTAAGAAACCATAAAATTGCTTCAGTGGATAAATAGTGCAAGACCTGTGGTTATTGCTCCATAGACAGATTTCCAATTGATCCACTGTTCTAGTGCTGAGCAGTGTTCCCTCAAGGCCAATATCTTCTGTCTCAGTTTGTTGAATACAGAAACTTTTCTTTCATTGGCATCTTTGTCCTGCTCCATCATAACAACATGCCACATTGCTCTCAGTGGGGATTTGCATATTTTTTTCCCTTTAATGTTCAGATTGTGCTATAAGAAAGTTTCCCTTGCAACTGTAGCTATATGGCAGGAAGCAAATCTGCAAGTTCTTGCAGAATAACTGTGCACAACAATTCACAGAAAGTGTTCTGCAGCTTTAGAGGCTTAAATTGTATAACTTATCTCCCATTTGTAAGCAATAGGTAGTTTAAATTAAGGCCAGTAAAGATCTGCTAACAGAAAGACTTTCAAGATGAATTATTAGTGTATTAATTTCAGTGACCTCCTTCCACATGTGACCTTTGCAACGCAAAGAAAAAAGTTAATTTTTAAAGGCTGGGTAAATAATTTGACAGGAATAACAAGATATAAAGAAACACCATCTTTCTGTCAGAATGACATTTAACTGAGCATGAGGTTATAGAACAGTAATCAATTGCTTAATTGTTTTGAAAGGACAAACACTAGAAAGCATGACCTTTTATCGACACTTTGCTTCAATAGTACGTTAATTATTGCTGAATTTCAGTGGGTCTCCAGTGGTAACACATGACATTCACATTAATACCAGACAGGTTTACTGTCATCATATGTTTTATAACAACTGCTTGATGATTAATTAAAGCACCATGTGGCTCTTTGTCTGTTATGTCCAGTAATCCTATCAATATTTTTCTCTAAGTATTTCCTACATCTAAAATTTAGTATGTCTCACAGTCCAGTGAGCTGACAGCATGTAATTAAAGGAACATACTAAAAAGCACAAACTGGAGAACTTAAGTAGACTGGAAGAGTCTTCTTTTGGCTGTCAGTTACTGTCCTTTAAAAAATTTTCACAACAGTAGACACCAGCTTTTGCAAAGTTCAGTGCTTTAGTCCAGCAAAGACAAGGAGTCTTGGATTCTTGGATAAAAAGATCCTGATGGAGGTCACCGTGCACTAATCCAGCCTGAAAGTAGTGGTGCTATAGGGTAAAATATGACAATGGGAGGTGCAAACATATGAGGTTATACAGGAGATGTGTCCATTCATGCAATCGACTTGTCTTGTTTCTTGCTGGTTTTATCCTCTGGAATTTACCCTTCTCTTTCTGCTCTAAATCATCCATATCAGACTTGCCAGGCTGTCAAAAGGCTGCTTTATTGAGGAGCTGGGAAAACAAGGCATCTGCACACAATCCAGAGTCTCCTTTAGGAAAATGTTTTAAAAAAAGAAGAAAATAATTCTGTGAAAATCTTGAACATAGAGATATTTCACTTGCTTGATGGTTTTTAAGCTTGTGAGGGGTCCTGAGACTATTACACAATTATCCAGGGTCTTGTCCTAGTCATTCCCACATGTTCTTTGCAAACATGAGGCCTGATGTTTTCTTCTTAATATAGTAATAAGGACAATCTCTCCCTCTAGATATAACCCATCCAGATGGATAGAAGATGAGAATTTCGGGTGTACTGATAAATCATGGAGGACCCAGGACTCACCCTTCAATGTGGTCTGTCTGTTCCCAATGTCACCCGTGACAGGGAGGACAGCCTTCACAAGAGCTAAGAGCAGCAAAGACT
This sequence comes from Todiramphus chloris collaris, assembly GCA_025345505.1. Lineage (NCBI taxonomy): Eukaryota > Metazoa > Chordata > Aves > Coraciiformes > Alcedinidae > Todiramphus > Todiramphus chloris. Next base: position 33,555,397 of record JANVCC010010406.1, read on the forward strand.
GCAGGTCTAAGTGAGCACTTCCCTTCACGGCATTCAGTCAGGGGCTTGCTTCACAAGCAGGTGTTCAGCTGGATAACTTTGGACAGGCTGCTCTTGAGAATTAGCTAGAGACATTTCTCTTCACCTCTTAAGAAAGAAAAAAAATAAGAGAGCAACCAGACCATCCTCTGAAATTCTGAACAAATTGCACACTTTGAGTTTACATTTCCTGCACCTTACAAAGCTCTTCAGATGACATGTGATCTGCCCATATCTTTTATCTAGAAAAGCTCTCAGATGCTTTCCTTATAGCAGAGCACAGCAGGTTTGGGAATTTTTAGCCACGAGCACCGTACTGAAAACCTTATCAAAGTGAACACGTCCACAGAGAGCAGACTCTTCTCACTGAAACACTGGCAGGGATTTTAATACCTGTTTTGAAAACCTCCTTTTGAAGCATACTTCTGTTTGGTAAATACTTGGTTAACAAGTAATTACTGACATTTTCTTTTAAGCTTGATTAAGAATCAAGGATGGGTAGCCCATATGAACAGTCTCCAAATGTTAATGCATTACATTTCTTGACACACTAATGAAGAAGCAGTTGGTCTGAGATTCCACCCTATCACAACTGAAGGAGGATTGAGCATCTAAGCACTTGCTGAGGCTTCTTTGTACCGCAGAGCAGCTGCAGCACAAAAGGAGGTTGGCAGAGACATCCACAACACAGTAATGAGGCCCCACAGTGACAAGGCTGTGCTGCCCTTCTTCCGCAGTCAGCCCATGTGCTTACAGACAACTGACTTCTCCCTCTTCAGCAAAATAGTCACAAATTCTGTATTCCTTTAAGCAGAGAACCAATTCTTAAATTACAGTTTAAGGCTCTAGAAGTTACAAATCCTTATTTCCACTGTAACTGGGAAATAACAAATGTTTTCCTAAATCTTTTACTTGTGTGCTAATGGCCCACAAGTAAATGGTCAGATTATTTCAAACTCTTGCCAGAACAAAAGAAACTGGCTCTGATCCATACTTGTTCCCCTACATGTTCTCCTTTTTTTCTACATAAATGTCTACCAAAATCAAAAAGCCATTTTTTCAGTTGTTATGTCAGTTGCTATGTCAGGGACCTGTCTTCCTTGTATATCCAGAGAAGAGAAATTTAGGTGGAAGGCAGCTCCATGGAGAAGGACCTGGGAGTCTTGGTGAACAATGACTTAACCATGAGACAGCAATGTGTTCTTGTGGCCAAGAAGGTTTAACACTGACATCAATCATCTCCTGGGTGTTAATCAACGTCATGCAACAAGTTTATATGGTTGGTGCCAAAACAACAATCCATGAGGGTCCAAAAATTCATAATTTAACCACAAGGTCTGTCACACAAACCTTTCCTGTCACTTCAATTCAGCAGTCAGCCCAAGTCAGCATCAAGTAATCCCTAGCAACAAGAGAAAAATGAACAAAGGAACCTCCACATATATTAAAAGAAAATTACAGCATACACACTTCGTTGCATAAACATAGAGTGGCTGATTTTGAGCAAATAATTCTACAGTCTCTCAAACTCTGCTAATCTGTGGACCAAATATCTAATTATGCAAATGTTGTATTGAAACTTTAAAACATTGTTAAGTGAGAAACAATAAATGAAAATTTATACACTTGCAGTTTAAGCTGTATTAAAATGTGTGAAACACATTGTGAAATGTAAAAAAAAAAATCTAAAAAAATTCATATAGCAATAGGACAAGGAGTAATGGTTTTAAACTAGAGAAGGGTAGATTTAAATTTGACGCTAGGAAGAAATTCTTTACTATGAGAGTGGTAAAAACTGGAAGCAGTTTGCTGAGGGAGGTGGTGGAAGCCCCTGTCCCTGAAGACATTCAAGGTCAGGCTTGATGGGGCTCTGAGCAACCTTTAGAGGTGTCTTCCAACTCAATGCATTCTATGATTCTATACATCTATAGTTCTATGATTCTATAATTCTACTTCTGCTATCACTTCCCACTCATTGATATTCCCTTGTTCTTTGTCTGCTACTGCTTTCATTTTCCTTAGCGTTTCCTCCAAACTGACCTCTGCAAACCCAAGCAAAGCTGCCTCCACTGATATAAGAAGCCCTTCTTATTATTGTTTCTGCAAAAGCTGAGGGAACTATGCAAATTTATTATTTCCATTTCTGTTTTATGAATGTAACACAACTGTAACCTTTGGTGCCAAATAGAATGTCTTTTTGTAGAAGAAAATTTTGGAATGGATAATCAAAAATACTGACATAAGGTTCATTTCAGCTTCCTAAGTATGAGTCCAGCTTCTTCTAAGATAGTCCAAACATATCCAAAGAATATCTTATCAGCCATTAAAAGACATATATGTAAGAGATAAATGTAAGGCATTCTTAGCCCTATAATATTAAACTGGAAAAATCCCAGCAGAGGAACCAGAAAGAGCAGGAGGTTAGAATCTGGCTAGTAAGAGTCTTTTTAAACTGGGAGAGTAAGCCTGCCCCAAAAGAGACAAAGATGCAGCAGAACAACACAGGTGGAGGAGTGATGATGCAGAACTTCTCCCAGGTCCAGCCAGTGTTCTGGCAAAATGAATAATGAGGACTTTGAGCAGCAGTTGTCCGCTGGCATGAGCTATTCTGCCTAGATCCATGATTTATTAGTTACCTACAAGGAATGTATGTACATTTTTTAATTTCCTTTTATCTTTATATGCCCTATGTTCTTCAAATAATTAAATCATTACAATGGACTAAGTCTTCTATGCACAACTTGTAAGAGAGAGAGAGATAGAAGTTAAAAAGGCCTATAAGATCTCAGCACTGGCTTTGAGGATGAAATCCTTCTCTCAGGGAAGATGAATTGTGAATCTGAACCTTTGTGTGTGTTTAAGGAGATCCATTACTGGAAGTACTGACTGCATTTAGGGTAAAGATTAGTTTGGGCTACAAATAGGATAGACATCATCTCCCAGGTACTCAACCAGTATTGCAGCTACTGGTATATAAACAAGTTTCACTAGAGTGTAATCTTCTCCCTTTTAACCATATAGAAGACATCATTGTGATTAATGCTCTTATCACATAGAGCACCTTGCCTTTGATGAATATGTATATCCACAGCGTTCTCTAATGTTAATAAACCAGATCAACACAGAGGACTTTTTTTTCCTTTTTTTTTTTCCTTTTGGTTGAGGGGACAGGGGAGATAGATTCTTAAGCGCAGAGCTCCTAGAAATTCTTTTTTTTTTTTTCCAAATTTATCAAAGAGGAATGTTAAAAGCCATGAGCAGACTGTCCTGGCTGACTGGCAGCTTGAAGCTGTAATGATCTCATTTCCCCCATGAAATCTCAGACATGTCTGTCAAGGTCTATTTGGATCTCTCAAATTTAGAGGATATTTCTCTGGGGTTTAAACTTTATTTCGTGAGCTTATTAAGACATATAATAAACAAACATGGCAAATGGGGACTCAATCCCCTAACGAGTCTGTTGTTAATTCACTTATTCAAGTCATAAGGTTTCATAACTTATAACCCATAACTCTTAATGCTCTTACTGCACATATGAGCAAAAGAAAAGAGTTAGTTACCTAGCTGATGGTGAGAGTGCTCATCTTTCCTCCTACATCATGGTGCAGGTGTCCTCTGTATCATGCCAGGGAGCAGGAAAGCCTCAGCAGCACAGCTGCTTTTGAATCCTCTTCATAAGCTTTTGAGGTAATCTAATGGCTTATACCCTCCACTTTGGAGGTTTGGTCTATTCTATTTCCATAGGTTGGTGGGTTCTGAGGAAACTGCCAGACAAAAGAAAAAGGTTGCTGGAGACAGCAATTTTCAGAAGATCCTGGATTCACAATGACACTTCATTTCTTCCTGGACACCTCTCCTGCCTAACTTGTGCTCTGGCTTTGACCTAATGACTTTACTCCCAGCATATATCAGGCCATAACAAGAGCTGGGTTAGCCAAAATCTAAGCAGGAGTTGAGTGAGCCATTGCCCGTGTCTACTATGTGACTGTCATTTACTTACTGCTCACCTTCAGACAAAATGCACTCCTTAGCAATCAGCACTTTTTACATACCTAGTGCACAGTGCTGATATGTTTTGTAAGCACCTTTTTTCTGGAAGCACCAACATATATACTAACATAGCATGGTCATTACTGAACTACAGAAGCATTATAATTTCCCAAACTGATTTTTCTGATCTTTCCATTTCAAATCTTGTGTGATGAACCTGATCTCCTTCTACGACAAGATGACACAACTACTGGACGAGGGAATGGCTGTGAATGTGGTCTGCCTGGACTTCTGGAAGGCTTTTGACGCTGTTCCCCATAGATTTCTGACGGAAAAAGTGTCTGCTCATGAATTGGATGAGAATAAGATCTGCTGGATCAAGCACTGGCTAGACAGAAGGGCCCAGAGAGTAGTGGCCAACGCTACTAAATCCAGCTGGCAGCAGCTCACAAGAGGCATTCCTCAGGGCTCAGTGCTGGGACCATTTCTATTTAACATCTTTACTGATGATCTTGATGAGGACATAGAGTCTACCATCAGTAAATTTGCAGATAACACCAAGTTAGGCAGGTGTGTCGATCTGAGTGAGGATAGGGAGGCTCTCCAGAGAGACTCAGATAGACTGGATCGCTGGGCCACTGCTGATGGTGTGAGTTTCTACAAGGCCAAGTGCTAGATCCTGCATTTGGGCCGCAACAACCCCATGCAACATTACAGGCTGTCTTTCGGAGAGGGATCTGGGGTTTCTAACTGACAAGCGAATGAATGTGAGCCAGCAGTGTGCCCAGGTGGCCAAGAAGGCCAACGGCACCCTGGCCTGTATTAGAAACAGTGTGACCAGCAGAAGTAGGGAGGGGATTGTCCCCCTGTACTCAGCACTGGTGAGGCCTCACCTTGAGTACTGTGTCCAGTTTTGGGCACCTCACTACAAGAGAGATATCGAGGTGCTGGAGCAGGTGCAGAGGAGAACAATGAAGCTGGTCAAATGTCTGGATAATAGATCATATGAGGATCATTTGAAGGAGCTGGGTCTGTTTAGTTTGAGGAAGAGGAGGCTGAGGAGAGACGTCATCACTCTCTATAACTACCTGAAAGGACATTGTAGAGAGGCTGATTCTGGTCTCTTCTCTTGGGTAATTAGTGACAGAACCAGAGGGAATGGCCTAAAGCTGAAGCAAGGCAGGTTTAGACCAGACACTAGGAAAAAATTCTTCACAGAAGGAGTGGTGATATATTGGAATGGTTTGCCCAGAGAGGTGGTTGAGTCACCATCCCTGGATGTGTTTAAACATCGCTTAGATGTGGTGTTGGGCGATATGGTTCAGGGGTGAACTTGTAGAGTAGCTAGAGTAGCTGAACTTGTAGAGGGCTAATGGTTGGACATGATGATCCCAAGGGTCTTTTCCAACCTAAATGATTCTGTGATTCTGTGAAATGCTTACCCAGTGACACCCATTTGCTACCTCACCTTTAAACCACCTCACATCTCTCATGTTATTTTCTGCTTCTCCACTATTTCCTCACACAAAATGAGTGCTGTGCAATAGTATTCATTTTAAGGCTGACACACTTCCACCATGGGTAGGAAATATCTAGGTAAACCAAGCACCTCTGGGTGTATTATGACTAGACTGAGACTCAGTCTCTGCAATCATAAATGTGAATTTGTAGTCATGTCACAAGAAAAATCTTCCTCTGCTCTTCAAATTGATAATGCTTTAGTCATTTTATTGTTCATTTTTTGTTATTATATGCAGTCAGAGCTTGCTTGTCATTGTATACAGCACACAGTGCTATAGAGAATCCCTATCTCAATCAGCATCAAGATCTAAATCTCCTACTAAAGCAATTTAGAGTGAATTTTTAATTGGTCTTAGCAAGTAACCAAGTTGCAGCCCTGCCACCTTTAAAGTCAGTCAAATTGCCAGTGCATGACAGTATCCTGCTGATTCAGGTTCTGAAAAAACTATTTCTGAGTCTTTGCTTTCTCCCTTGCTAAATAAACCCAGTAAATCCCCAGGTATAAGAGCTGTTGGAATAAGACAAAACTGAGAAGAATTTCCTAAGTCTATCAAGCCTGAATTTTGCATGACTTCTTCAGTAGACATATGCTGTGTCCTAAACAGAAACAATGAACTAGGAGTCTAAATCTTAAAACCACTTTTTCTATTAACTGGACAGGCAAGGGACAAAGACAAATTCAGTTTTTAAGGCTCGCTACTTGACAGCATTCAATTTATTATCTTAGACACAAAGACTGAATAGAACCACAGACAGTCTGTATAGAGCTAGCTAGGGCTCAAGTTTGGCCCAAGAGACAAATGAGCCAGCGACTAACAGGGAGAAGAAAAATGAGACTGACACTGTTTCAAAACCTTTAGTTTCCTGAAAAACTCCACAGTCACTGATTGGGCTCAGTAATTAATATATTGTTTGCCTGACTGCTGTCTCTGAAATGAAATGCTATCTGCAGGAACTGTGGGAGGGAGGAGTCTTCTTCCAGGACAGAAGTCATGCAAGGTTGCTTGTTAGTCACTGGACACAGAAGTGTTTTAAGGAAGAGAAAAGAGAACAAACAAGCTGGTTTGAATTCTGAATCTTCTCTCAGTAATTACAGTTGACTGGCAGGCCTCTTGGCAAAGCTAGTTTTAAGGACTGTTCATCTCTTTGACACTGGCCAGGACCTGAGATGCTGTCAGATGGCCTATGCTGACCTGTGAGCAAGTACAGGAAAATTTCTAAGCAACTTCATGAGAACTGAGGTTTTTTTCAAGTTCTCCCAAATGCCTGGTAAAAAATCCATATTTTTTTTTATACTTAGTTTTACGCTTCTGATTCCAGAAATAAAAACTTCCGTGATACAAAGATAAATGCTACAGAAACTTTAATCCATCAAACTCTCCAAAACTTTTATCTTGCCTCACTACCACTCACTATACTCAAAACATGGTTTTATTCCCACCTGCACTAGTGGGAAGAATTCACAGCCTGCTTCCATACTATTCAAAAACAACAATAGGTATGTAATTCCAGGAGTATATTCCTAGCATTTCATACTTAACCAACAGCAGTACTCTGCTAAGAGTTGAACTGTTAGTACTTCTTGATGTGACCATTATAAGTTACTGAAAGCAGCCTTGCAAGGTGTTTAAACCATACCTGCTTGGAGTCAAATTTTTCAGGGAATTTTGGACAAGTGAAGAAATACCACACTGTCCTTTTCCTTAACAGATCTTTTTCCTATAAAGAAGAGAAACAGAAAATTTGTCCAGAGGTAAACACATAGCAAATGAAGCTGTAAACAGAGGTTTTGGAGGAGCTAGTTCAAACAATACCAAGAAATTACAGTACTGGGAAGAAGTGACTCTCCCCAGATGAGGAAAGGAACATCAGTGATGATGACTACAGCCTGTTTCAGAGCAGGTTCCCCTGCAGCCCCAGGAACACCTGGAAGGAGCCCAGAGGAGCAGAGGAAGTGCTGCTGCTGAGCTGGGCTGGGCTCCTAGGCTGGAGGGAGATCCTGGCAAGTGGCAGCATTGCAGAGAGACAGCTCTGCCCAGAAGCAGCTCCTCTGCCCAGTACAGCAGGGCTGAAGTCGCTGCCTGAAGGCCCAGAGAGGAGAGGAGACAGCAGAGAGAAAGAAAAAGCAGCCTGGGCTGGGAGGATGCTGAGAGCCGATTCAGAGAGAATTCTTCCCAGTCCTGGACACAGTTAAGTCTCTGGCTGCAGGGAAAGCAGCCATGGTTCCTGCAGAGATCTCCTCCTCTGGCCAATACCATAGCTTATGGGATCTGTAAGTCCAACTCCCACAGTTTCTCTGTTGTAGAGGAGAAGGAAGTGCCAGCTGCCAGCTCCCAAGTGTGGCTGCAGGGGTGTGAAGGTGGCCATGGCTGTCTTTGCAAGCAGGGTCTCTGCAGCCCAGGAGCTGCGTGTTGTGACAGGGACTCTGCTGCCTGACAGGCTCAGCTAGCAGCCTGCCTGGGGGAGCCCTCCGCAGCATTGTGGGTGGAAGGAGCTACCCTTAGCAGGACAGAGCAGCACAGGGTCCTTCCGCTGCTGAGAGGGTGCTGCATGGGTCAGGGAGGCTCACAGCTCCTGGGCATTGGCAGACACAACAATTCAAGAAGTACATCAAGGCAGGGGCTACCTGAAAGGGAAGGAATCTGTGATTTCAGACTTCTGCTCTTCTGTGTGGAAGTGAGACGTGGAGATTCATCCACCAGTTCTTGAGACAGCTTTGAATCTCTGAATCTGTTTCACTTAGAGGTGAATAAATCTGTGACTGTGAAAAATCAATATTCTGCAGCTTATAGACAACCCCAAGAATCACCTTTCCAGCCTTATCAGAGCTGGTCAGAGGTTCCCATCAGGGCTGGCACCCACAGAGATGCCCCAGGCAGCAGCCTGCTGCCAGAAGATGCCTGCAGGGCAGAGCTAACTACACCATAGGTTGGACAGGTTCTGTGCACACTGGCAGAGAAGAGACATGGAGCCCAAGAACCGGCACCAGGCAGGGCCAGCCTGAGACACCAAAGATGGGGACAGGGAGGAAGAGGGAGCAGCTACCACAAAGCCATGGGGGGGGTATTCAGGCACCTTCCTGTCACATCTTGCAGTGCAGGCCCTTTCTGCTGAGCAACCCTGGTCTCAATTCTCAGCCAGCAGAACTTCTGATATTAAGGCTTGTGGGGTTCTAGCTGAGTTGTCTTCTCAGCAGAGCAACACCAAGGAGCAGAAACTCCTGAGCACAGTCTATGTGTTCTGGTCCTCCCTCAGCAGGAGCACTGGGATATTTCTCCCTCTTTTCCTCCCTTCTGTGCTGTCCTTGTTCTTGTCCCTGGACCCTCTGGGGGCAAGGGGAAGGGCAGGTCCAGGAGCAGCTCACACATCAACACTGCAGGTCCTGCCATGTGGCTGTGTCCATGGAAGTAAAGTTCCTCAGTCCACCCTAACCTACAGGGCTCTGGCCAGAGCAGTGGGTGGGACTGGGGACTGAGCTGGGTCTGCTGAGTTTCCCTGGGATTCTCCTGATGGAAAATGCTGAGCAGCTTCTCTCCATTATAAACAGATTACTGAGGAGAGAAATGGTGAGTTTTAGAAGCTGCCACACTTCTCCCAGATGTCCACTGCTGTATAGCAGAGATGTCTACTCAGGAGCCCATGGGCAGAGTCTTTCTTCTCACATTTAGCCAGCACAAACCAGTTCTCCAAACCTGGGGTGGTACAAAGGTCCTGAAAGGAAGGAGAAAAGGTAATATGTGTTTGGGAAGGGTTGGGGAGAATGGGAGACAGGGAACATGGAGATATTTGCTTACGGCAGTCCTAACCTGTGAGCATTGTTTCCTCCTTTAGCAGTACCCCATGAACAAAGGGGTCAGATGTTCAACAGAAGCTCCATCACCAAGTTCCTCCTCCTGGCATTTGCAGATGCACAGGAGCTGCAGTTCCTGCAGTTCTGGCTCTTTCTGGACATCTACCTGGTTGCCCTCCTAGGCAACAGCCTCATCATCACCACTATAGCCTGTGACCACCACCTCCACACTCTCATGTACTTCTTCCTCCTTGACCTTGGGTTCAATCTCCATCACTGTCCCTAAATCCATGGCCTACTTGCTCTAGGACACCAGGGCCATCTTCTCAGAAGGGTGTGCTTATCAGGTCTTTTTTTATTTTTGTTCTGATGTCAGCAGAGTTTTATTTTCTGACCATCATGGTCTATGATTGCTCTGTTGCCATCTGCAAGCTCCTGCATTACAGGACCCCCTGGGACATAAGAGCTGGTGTCCACATGGAAACATTTGCCTGGGCCAGTGGGTTTTTCCTACACATGGCCAATATATTTTCACTATGTCTCTGCCAAGATGATGCCCTGGACCAGTTCTTCTGTTAAATTCCCCAGACCCTCAAGCTCTCCTGCTCAGACTCAGACTACATCAGGGAAGTTGGTCTTATTGTGGTTACTGTCATTGTAGCTTTCAGGTGTTTTGTTTTCATTGTGGTGTCTTATATACATATGTTCAAGACCTTACTGAGGATCCCCTTTGAGAAGGGATGACACAAACCCTTTTGCACTTACCTCACTTACTTGATCATGGTCTCCCTGTTTATCAGCACTGGACTGTTTTCCTACCTGAAGCCCCTGTCCCATCTCCTCCCCATCTCTGGAGCTGCTACTGGCAGTTCTGTACTCAATGGTGCCTGCAGCAGTGAACCCCATCATCTATAGCATGAGGAACCAGGAGCTTAAGGATGTAGTTTGGAAACTGCATGTACAGAAAACATGAAAATTGACAGCCATGCACTGACCAACACGTATCTGAAAAGTTCAAGAACACATCTGATTACTGTACACACTTGTTCAACACAATGATTTATCACAAGAAATTGGACTTGCTGGTGTGTTGAAAACCCTTTACACTTCATTCTTATTGTTGAGGTGTCATATGATTTTATTCGCGGAGTACGACTTCAGTTCCAGACATACATGCAAGTGACAAATCAAGTCAGTATGCTTTGAACAGGAGTTCTTTCACAGGGTGCATAAAGGACGACTCAGAGTGGAAAACTTCAAGAAACTCAACCTAGGAAGAAATCAAAGCTCTGCCTGTCACTGAAAGGACAACAGGGGGACAGAGATAAATTAGCTCTGTAATGACAGCAGTTACCAGGTTGTTATTTAAACATCCAAATAGATGTATTTCCAGGAACCTAAAAAATAAGACACAAAGCAGCAATGAAAGTCTGGATCAAATTAGTTGATGGGGGATTTTGAAACTTCAAGCAACCCTGGAGCCTTGCACAGTGTCTAGAACATTCTTATATAAACCATTGCCATTAACTTCAGCTCAAATTTAGAATAAATTCAGAAAAGCAGTAATAAATTACCAAACAAGGCATGTCTATGTAGTACATTGAAGTGGAGATAAAGTCACCTTCTGTAGGTCACCCTTATGTCACCTGAAGTGATTTACAGGATATAAAACATGCCTGCTCTCAAAACTTTCCATGTTGGGAAATAAATCCCAAGACTGGGACTATTGCAATACAAAGCTAAGGATGAAACTGGTTACATGGTGTTTACTCTTTAGGTCAGAATGATCATCGCATTTTGTTACGGACCATACAGCACTGATTCTGACAAGTGAGACATGAACCCAGGAGAAAAAGTCCTATTCTACAAGGGTAGAACAAGTCCCTTTAGACATTTCAACTTCATTGTAAGGCCATCAGAATTTGAATGATTGACAAAGAAGCTCCAATGGACCTGCAGATAAACACTGCCACATGTCCCATGGAGTCTGATAGATTTCAAGTTATTTGGCCTGGTAAACTTTTAAGGTATCTTACAACAGCTTTTTAGGTTAGAAGCCTCTTTCCTTTGCAGTATTAGGCTGGAAGAATAACACAATGAGGGCCCCAAAAGAGATATAGGAGCAGTTGAATGTCCACAGGCCCTGGAGGACTTCCACTACTGTGATGTTTACTGAAAAGAAAAAACAGGAAGGACATAAGCAATCCAGGAGGTTTATGGAGGCATCAATGACAGCTTCCTGATCCAAGGAAGTTTTGATAGGAAAAACAATGAGGAAATGACCTGATACTTAAAAACAAGGAGGATCTCATTGGGAATGTGAAGGCTGAAAGTAGCCTTGGCTGCAATGACCATAAGATGGTGGCGTTCAGGACACAGAGAGGAAGGAGTGAGCAACGAAGAAAGCAAGACACAACCCTGGATTGCAGGAGAGCAGACCCTGGCCTCTTCAAAATTGTGTTTGGAAGGGTGCCATAGGATGAAACCCTGGAGGGAAGAGGAGCCCAGGAATGCTGGTTAGTAGTCAAGGATCATCTCCTCTAAGCTCAAGAGTAGTCCATCCCCATGAGTAGTCAGGTAAAAATAACAGGACCTCTGTGTGGGTGGACAAGAAGCTCCTTGGCAAAACTGGCGACAAAAGGACACATTCAGAAGGTGGAAGCGGATGCAGGCGGGCAGGGGAGAAATAGAGCGACAGTGTCTGAGCATGAAGGGGTGACAGTGGGAAAGCCAAAGCCCAGCTGGAATTGAATCTGGTGAGGGACACAAAAGGCAACATGAAAGGCTTCACACAGGTAACTAAAGGAAGTCTAGGGAAAATAAGGACCCACTGCTGAACTGGGCAGGGGACCTGGTGACACAGGACATGGAAAAAAGGCTGAGACACTGAATGCAAGACTGGCCTTCCTGAGAGCCAGGTCTCAGAGCACCAGGGAAAATCCTGGAGCAAAGAGACCTAGGTGAAAGGATCAGATCAGAGAATCCTTGAAGAAACTGGGTAGACATAAGTGCATGGGTCCTGATGGGACGGAAGCTCAAGTGCTGAGGGAGCTGGCAGGTGTCTCTGCAAGGCCTCTCTCAAAAATCCGGACAATCACAGTGGGGGAGGAAGGGCCTGAGGACTGGAGGAATGTAAATGCCACTCCTCTCTTCAAGAATGGCAAGAAGGAGGATCCAGAAAAGTACAGGACAACCTCACTTCAATCCCTGGAGAGGTGATGGAGCAGCTAATTCTGGGAACCATTTCCAGGTACCTGAAGGAAGAGAAGGTGATCAAGAGTAGTCAGCATGGATTCACCAAAGGGAAGTCTTGCTTGACCAAGCGGATAACCTTCTATGATGAAATGACTGGCTTGGTGGAGGAGGGAGGAGGAGCGGGTGTTGTCTCCCCTGACTTCAGTAAGGTTATTTGAAACTGTCTCCCTATAGGGAGACAACATCCCCATGGAAAGGCTGATGAAGTATGGGCTGGATGAGCAGACAGTGCAGGAGACTGAAAACTGGCTGAATGGCCACGGCCAGAGGCTGATGATTACTGGCACAAAGTCTAGTTGGAAGGGAGTAACTAGCAGTGTACCCCAGGGGTCACTACTGGGTCTAGTCCTATTCAACACCCACGTTAACGGTCTGGATGATGGAGAAGAATGTACCTGCAATGGATCTCCTGATGATACAAAACTGGGGGGAGTGGGTGGCACAGCAGGGGTTCATGCTGCCACCTAGTTGCACCATGACAGGCTGGAGAAATGGGCTGATGGGAACATTGTGAAGTTTAACAAGGAGAAGTGTAAAGTCCTCCCTCTGGGAAGGAATAAGCCTGTGCACCAGTATATACTGAGGGCCAAGAGTCTGCAAATCAGCTTTTCAGAAAAGGCCTGCGTGCTCTGGTGGCAAAGAAGTCTAACAGTGTGCTGGGCTGCATGAGAAGGAGTGTTCCCAGCAGATCTAGGGAAGTTATGCAGCATTGATGAGGCCTCATGGGAATTCCTGTGCCCAATTCTGTTCTTCTCAGTACCAGAGTGAGATGGAGCTGTGTGAGACAATGGCATGAGGATGATGAAGGAGGTGGAGCATGTCTCTTATGAGGAAAGCCTGAGAGAGCTGGGACTGTTTAGCCTGTAGAAGAGCCTTGCACTTGGTGAAGCCGTGCTGGCTATCTTGAAACACTTCCCTGTCCTCCATGTGCCTTATCAGAGCTTCTAGGAGATTCTGTTCCATCACCTTCCCAGGCACAGAGCTGAGGCTGACAGGTCAGTAGTTCCCAGGGTCCTCCTTTCTACTCTTTTTAAAAATGGGTGTAATGTTCCCCTTCTTCCTCTCACCAGGGACTTCACCTGACTGCCAGGACTTGTCAAATATCATGGAGAGTGGATTGGCATCTACATCAGGGAATTCCCTCAGCACTCTGGGATGCAGCTCACCAAGTCCAAAAAGCTGAATTTCATTCTTATTCAGGAAATGTTCCAATGCCTTGGGAGTTCTGGATCTGCACATTTTCCTACTGTTCAGTGCATTCACCATTTTCTCCAGTCATCTCTTTCTAGACATTATGAACATTACCAACAAGCCCTGGGTACTTTGAAACAGCAAAAGAGGCTGAGCCTCATAGCAGAAATTACGTAGAAGTACATGATGCCCAGGAAGCACAATGTAAGTGCAAGACTAGGTCTGTGCTCATCAGCTTTCACCAAGACTGCGTTTGGAGGCACGTGCTTCTAACCAAGAACTGTCCAGTGCTGCTTTGCAAGAGCTGCAAAATCTATTGCCTTCCATTGCCTTTGAACTGTAGCACTTCACTGGCAAATGTTTTGAGGAACAATTTGTGGAGTTCACAGTGTGAGTCCTCAGAATTAAAATGATTTTGTGACTCTGCTGACAGCACCATACCTGCACTTTGTCAAACTGATCCCACTCATCTCTGAAATAAATAGATTAAATGAAGCTGTTAAATTCAAGTGCATGTCAGAAAAGTGATTAATCTGTCCTGAAATGCATGACCACGTGTTCTAGCAAGAGAGATGAAGAATTTAGTTCCATGGCCCCATTAATTTTCTGACAGCTAATTATATCTTGCTCCTCACAAAGGTGGTTCCTTCAGATGTCACTTATTACCCGTAATGAAGTAACTCTTCACTGAGAGATATTTTCCAGAAGTAAATTGTTGCAGAAAAACAATGTAAGTACTTTTTGGCTGTAGTGGGGGAAAAGCAGTCACATAGTGCAGGCTGTAGCTATAATTATTTAGGGATAAAAGAGGATCAAAGTCATTTTATTTGGTTTTTCAGAGGAATTATTTCAAAGGAACAATGGAGTTCTCTGTCTCTGACTTACTGATACAATAGCCAGTAAGTGGTCTTACAGTCCACAGTGGCCAATTACCTTATTTTAACTCATCTTTTCAATAACACACAGAGATCTCATTTAGTAGGTCATGGATTACTAAGAATGAACCGTAAAGATATTGCCCTTGGCCTTACTGTGCAAGCTCTGAAGAACTGTGCACCTACAGACAGCTACCATTTCTTCCACACTCCTTTTCCATTCACCAGAAATAACTCAGTATATAAAAATTCCTTAGGAAAAGATAGGAAACCATGCCCTGTGCATGTACAATAACTAGAATTTAAGAATAAGTCAACTCAGGTCATACTTTTTATGTTGAATTGAAGACTACAAAATGTAGTTAACCTTTCCTAGGATCAATTCAGGCAAATTCCTTTGAAACTTTTCAGATAATGCATTCACATTTCACTATATATGTAAATGAAAGGCTTATGAATGAATGAGGGAAGCAAGACCTGAGTGATACCAATTCTGATAAACTTCGACCAGTTTCTTATCTCTGCCTCAATCATCATATTTGTTACAGTATTTGTTGGGGGTTTTTATATTAGACTTTATAACATAGCCTTCAAGTATTTTCTACAGAACAAAGTGTCATCACGTTTCTTTCTTACTCCTGTAGGAAGAAACATTTTCATGTCTTGCAAAATATTGGGCAATTTTATTCTACGCTGAAAGGAATTTAAGGTGGTGTATTTGAGATAAGTGATGGTACTCTAGGAGAGCTTCCAGAATGATGGCTTGGGTCCAGCTTCCATTGAAGTAAATGGAAAGACTACAGTTGATTTGCATGTGTCTTGGGTTCCATCCAAGGTGCACTTTGGCTTAATTGGACCATTCCTGGGAGTAAGTGCAGTACCTATTCGAGTACTCCTATGCAATGAGTGTTAGTAAGATCTAGACCTTAGAAGTAAGCATCTGAGAGACAAGACAAGTGACCCTCGTGATAGGACTAGTTAAAAATCACAAGAAAGCAGAACCGTGAAAGTTTTGCCAAAGTGGGAATATTTTTATATTAATGTAGAGGAAAAACACATCTGGAATTTAATTAACATGTTTCTGTGAAACATCAGTATAAATCTGTACTATTTCACATGTTATTGAAAGCTGAACTCCAAAGGGATTGAAAAAATAGCTGCAGAACAGAGACTTCTAGATCTGGTCTCGTAGCTATCTATAGTAATTTCTTGGTAGAGTTATGTAATGATACAAAATAATCACTATATCTCTTTCACTCCTATGATATCCATTTCCCTCATCACCATCTGCGATAAGATCACCGGTACAGACAAAACAACGAAAAAATGGCTTAAAATAATCTCACATCATAATGTGTTAGACTATATTAATCTGAAGCTCTTTCTACAAAACTGCAACACAATGCCTTTCCTAATTTCCTACTCATGGCAAATGAGAAATGCCTTCAAAATGACTAATTAAAAGCCATCTCCATTTCATCTTTGAACAATAAATTTTCAAAGAGTTAGGCAATCTCTGTTCCTTTACAATATATTTCTTTTTTTTTTTCCCTTTTGAAACAATGGTGTTCTGTTCTCAAAGCTTAACTTTGCTACACAAAAGAAATTAAATAAGATAGAAAAGTTCTTCATAGTTACTAAAATTATCACTTTTCTGACTTCCTCTTTCAAGGTAGCACAGATCTTAACCAGTGTTCCTAAAAGCTCTTGAAGTGCCACATTTCCTGCTGTGTCAGAACACGAAAACCCAATCACCAGCTAGAGTTGTGAAGAGCTAGCACTGAATATTGATGCCATTGCATTTCTGAATAGCAAGTCTGCCTGAGCCACATTGGGGTTCACGATTCATTGGAATAGAAACCTCACAGGGCTGGAAGCACCACTGCCTGCTAGAGTGGGGCAGAAACATGCCTGCTGCCAGACCATTCTGGTTCATGATGTTAGGCCACCATTTGCAGTCAGGCACTGTCTGATATACAAGTTGCAGACAATCATGACCTAAGTCAATCATGAGTGCATCACCTTCAAAAACCTATTTCATAACAAAATCTTATACAACCCAAACCTCTCTAGAAAGCCATGGTTGAAGACTCTCCTCTGTAAGGAACTTGGACAACAAGGCTGTAGTAGGCTGGTATGTGAAGGGCCACGGCATGAAACAGAGGATGGCATGTTGGCTCTAGATGCATCCAGCCAACTGTCCATGCAAGTTAAACATGAATACAGCTATTAAGGAATAGTTACAAAACAAGTGAATTCATCAGTGCAAAGGGGGAAAAGAAACTTCCAGAGTGAGAAATTACATCTGTTTGAACTGCAGAGAAAGAAAATTCAGTTCCTTTCAAAATTATTCCTAGCCTCAGCTTTACAATTTGTTTATTTTTCCTACCTTCCTCTGCCCAGCTCTTTCTTCTATATTCTCTCTCTATATATACAACCAGTGATTCTTGTGCCCCACCACAATCAGCTCCACAAACTGACTAAACAATAGTATTTGGCAGGCTATGGACACATCTCCTCCCAAAAACACAAATTCAGAAGGAATTTTTTATGAGCAAAATCAGAGCTACAATATAATGTAAAAGGAGTTTTCCACCCCTTTTCAAGACACCCAAGCATTTCTTACAAGTCATATAGTACAGAATTAACTGCTGTCCAGTTCTCTGGCAAATATGCCACTACAATGCGCATTTCAAAGCAGGTACATTCATTATTTTTTCAAATTTTATACGTTGGATTGGGTTCATCTAAAAAAGACACTCATTTAACAGTATTAACAATGTCAAGAATGGACCACTTTGCTTCTCTTTAAAACTTTTTCCAGCTGTATTCTGAGGTCTAGCAATTAACAGACTTTAAGGATAATCACAATAGTCCCGGTGACATTGGAGTTAGGCGACAAAGATTACATCGACAGGAGTAGCGATGAAGTAGCAAATGCAGAGCTGCAAATTGCCGTGACCTTTGACTAGAAATGGCTTGAATTGCATTAGAGCTGAACTGTTCTTTGTCCATGTCATGCAGGCATTGACACATGAACAGGCAAATAAACCAACATGACAAGGACTAAAAGGAGAACAAAATCAGCAGGCTGCTTAATACATGGCTTTTAATGCACTGCAGTTATATTCATAAGAGCCTGAGTGAGAATACTGTTCTCTTTATATTCCTTTCTGTGGCTAGAGAATACAATCTTCCCTCAGATGGCTGTATGACAACAACCAGCCGTCTAAGCTTTTGACCCATAATTTGCATGTTAACATCGCACATATTAAGAAGGCTGGTATTCAAAAACCCCTTGAACAAAGGCATTATAGGCCCCCTGAAACCTGGCTTCCATTCCTATTTTTCTTGCAATAGAAATAAATATGTAAAATTGTCAAAATTTTAGCATTGGGAAGGTATAAAACCCAAGAACCTCCCCCCCCAGAAGTACCACATGAAAAGTGAATACTAGAGCTGTGGCTATTGAGTATACAACCAAAAAGTCCGGTGAGACCACCAGGCTTGAGCCCTGACCCCATGGGATATGTCAGACCAATAAATCTATCTGGACAGAGTACATCCCTTGTGCTACAGCACTGCAGTGCTTTGGAGACTCAGAAACTCAAGCTGAAGGCAAATAACAAGAGAGAGCAAGGGTCACCAATGCGCAGATGTCAAGAAACCAGTGGGCAATGTCCGGCCCTGCAAGTTCAGCAGCTGATCTTCACTCAGCACTGTAACAGGAACAAAACTACTCAAGATCCCTGCTGCTCTACATGTCAAGAAAGTCTTTCCAGAACTGCAATACATCCACCAGCTTCACCTGGACAGACACACCAGGCAGGCAGCTAAGCAAGCAAAGTGGCTGCACTGTCACTAGCTGCTTCTTCCAGATCCATGGCAGATGCATCATCAATTTGTTATGTGAAAAATTGTGAGGAAACAACCTACAGAGTTTATCTGACATCAAAGTTTTGAAACCACCACATGCAGGTTCTGCAGCTCTGCAGTCAGAGTACTGGTACTTTTGAGAGACTGACAGATACACTGCAGGCCAGCACAACACTTAAGAAAAGAGTACCCTGGAAGATATGCTGGTTCATCACAAAGAGCACAAGAGATCACCGTGAATATTTAATTCCATCTTTTCCTCAGGAGCCACAATTTCTCTGTGAAGGTAAGCTGGTTCTTAGAATGCTAAACTCAGTGACTTCAAGGAAATGCAAGATCAGTTCAGGTACCTCTTCTTCTAATGAATCTCATCTAACTTACTGGTTGAACTTGGCTAACTTCCAGCATTTTGAATCATCGTAGGAAAGAAGACAGAAACAGCCTTCACAAGTCTTTTCCATACCCAAGCATAAATGGGTGTAATAAATATCTCTACCAGCTTGTCATAAAATTCTGCAACCTGATATTGATCTAATACGATCTCCACATGTCATGAGTGTCTAATAATTGCTGTTACTTAAGCTCACATCTTGCAAAAACTTACACATAGTAAGATAATGCTGCAACTTTAGAAACACCAGGCTGATTTAATTACATGACCATTATCTGTGTAACTGACCTCAGAATTGGTGTATCAGTAAGAAACAGCCTATATGGCAAAACAACATGAAGGAAAATTGGTGATCCATAAGTCTGTATTAGATTGATCCTACTTTAACAAACAAGATTTTCCTTTTATAGTCCCTCAAGCTTATATGTGTAAGTTAAATAGAAGATCATCTGGTTTTCTGAAGCATTATGTTGACAATGATAATTCCTCACAAACATCTTTGTGATGGAAATTAAAACTTCAGCAAATTTAGAGAAAATTGAGAACTAAGTGAACAATTAATTCCCTGAATTAGCTTGCAAAGACATACAGCTTCTTCCATACAATGTCTAATAAAACTGTAAAATATGAATTTATTACAAGGTTTTCAGTTCCAACAACTGGACTGTCTGATTTAAGTCTCACTTGTACTTTGTTCCTGAAATGGAAATACATGCAATCTTTTCTTTTGTTGTTAAGAACTGGAATAATGCAAACAACATCTTTCAGATGCTTCTTTCAAGATGATTAATCACTCAAACTATAAGAAAGGCATTGGCACAGGCTGCCCATGGAGGTGGTGGAAACACCATCCCTGGAGGTGTTTGAAAACTGTCTAGATGTGGCACTTCAGGACATCATTTAGTGTTCCTGATAATATTTAGTAGATGGTTGGACTTGAAGTTCTTGAAAGTCATTTCCAACCTTCAAGATTCTATGATTCTATGGATAACAGAAAGTCTCTTTATCAGATAAAACTGGAGGGTCTACTACTAAGAAAACAGCACTTTTCTAAGAAGAATTAGTTAAAATAAAAATTGAAAGATAACATAGTCCATTAAACTTGATTGTGTGTTTTGATGGACAGCAGCTTGAAGTCAGGCCTCAAAACTTAGGTCAATGAGATTGAATATTCAGGACCTGATTTTTATAGAGCACTTTTGGATAAAATTGACAGAAACTGTCAAATATGCAAGTGTGTTTGTTTCTCCTGAATAGTTGGACAATTCAGGGAAGAAGCAATAGCAGAATCAGAAAATATGCACAGAATTTATTTTGAGTTAATACAGTCTGAAGTCAACACTGAGCTCCAGAGCTTTTTTCTTCTTTTGTTTTGGGTGTGTTTTTGTGTTCTTTTTTGGTTTGGGTTTTTTGTTTGTTTGCTTGTTTGTTTGTTTTTTGTTTTCTTTTAATTTTAAATGGCATTCATGGTACTCACAAAACGAAGGCTTTGTAAGTGCAGCTCACCAGTAAAAACTCATGATGTTTCAGTGATTTCGTCTATGATATGGTGTTCTGCTTTCACTTCAGCTATTGCCTTCTTATGGTCTGCCCAGATCTACTTGATAATGATAATAGTCATATTATGGTTCTTGCAGTTAGAGACATAAAGCATTCACGTCAAGCCTGCCATCTATTTTGAGAAAGAGCATTTAATTTGGCAATTTTTGCATCTATTTTCTCTTACCTATCTGGGAGAATCCATCTAGTTGATTCAGTAACAGTAAAGTCCAACTTAAGTTTGTTTAAATAAAGTTGTCACTGCAACAAAAGAAAACCAAACCAAACAAAACAAACAAAAAACACTGCACCTTTGTTCTGCATTGTAGATAGCAGCTGAATTTATTATAGCAACCCTTCTACTTTTACTACATTCTAACATTTACTTTTACTAATATATTTTCTTTCCTATTTTTTTTTCCTGTCAGGAAACCATGATGTTATTGCTTTATTTTTCTAGTCAATGTTAACCCAATTGTAAAATAAATTATGTAAGCTGTTTTAGAAACACTGAAGTAGCAAAATGCTACAGTAGAAATTACAGTAAATTGTCACATTTTTAATCATCCAAATCAACTGCCAGAATTTACAGCTGGCGGAAAATTATTGTTACATATGAGAGCCATTCTCAGGAGTAGAAAAGGCAATATTTGGGTTCTGAAGTGATAATGAAGCTATAAAAAATTTATCATTCCATATTTAAACTTCTTGTTCTTTGACAAGCAAATGTGCTTTCTCTCTGGAAGAAGAGAAGAGCCCCAAAGATCCACTAGTTTCTTTTTAAAAAGGTCAATTACAGTTCACCAAAATTTTTTCGAAGACAAAAGGGTAATATTTTTTTTTGTTGCTCTCCTTCCCTCCTCCCTGTTTCCAAAAGGGAAGCACACTGTCTCTTAAATACACCATGGCTTTATTGCCATGTCCGTGGTGAACTCAAAGTTATTGCTTTCTAGCCTTAGATAAGGTGGAACAGAGAAGAACCAACCAAAGGTGTCACCACTTATTGTCATTAATATAACACATGTAGTTATTTGAAGACATTTGAAGTAGCTTTGAATAAGGGTGAGGTATGACTGTGCCTTTGCCTTAATTGATTCTTGAAGGGAAGAATAGAATTTTAATATTGTAGTAGTCACCTGCTGCAGTAAAGGGTAAGACATTTTCTTTAACATAGAGTGATCTAATTCCTAGGGTATGCTTGGTAATACATACTGTAAGAACAACTTAGCTACCATGGAGAAACTTGCATCAACACAAGGAAACATGAGAAAAAACAGTGAAAAGGTTGAGGTGAAAATCCTGGTAAGGTTTTTCCATATGCAAGAAATCACAAACCTAAATGCGGGAACTTGCTTGTCCTGTCATGTTACAAACGTACTTGGAGGTTTCCAGTTCTGACAGAGCACTCAGGGGAGCTGCATTACCCTTTAGATGTAAGCACTACAGACTGCCTCATAACACTTCTGTCTCACACTGGAAACCTCTTGAGGACCAAGCCTGTACTGTAGTTGATTAACAGTCCAGGTCTTTCAAAATTAGAAACATCTGCCAGGTCTATCTTCATTTGCAACTAAATAGATATTATTATCCCAAAAGTCAACTTGGCAGTACCAAAAGAAATTTTGGCTTCTAAGTTATTTGCCCCTACCAAGCAGAACACAAATGCGAAGTCAGCACTTAACCAGTAGTCTCTGCTGGGTTAAATTTACATGTAGCAACACTCACACATTTTAAACTTAGTGTTGCTGTCCTTTCCAAACCACAGCTTATTTTAGCTTACCTTTATTGACTTGCTTTTCTACCACAAGACCCTTCAATCACTAGCTCTCTCTCATTACAGAGTGTACAGCTTATCCTGTCCAGAGGTCCTTCTGCAATCCATCTAATCTGTTGATCTGAACCCTAACTCCATCCTAAGGTTTAACATTCATTGCAATCAGACACCTTAGATATAGTTACAATGCTTGTGTTGAGCTTAAATTATCAGTTCCTAAATGCAGCTATCCTGTAACTGTCAGGAGGTCCTAAACCAAACCTATCATCCCAACATCAGTTCATACAACTGTATGGTGATGGTCTGGTGTTTATCCGTCAATGACGTAAACACAAGGGGACAATGTTGGTAGTATGATCTGTAAAAACAAACCTTAATTAAGTTTATGTAGAGCTTGATTTAAAACAAGGTTTAACCTGTTTCACTGCCTCCTTACTGGAGTACAGACAGACCATTCACACTTCCACCTCCTTTTCTAAATTTTGTAGCAGCAGAGCTATGTTTTTGTTGATGAGCTGAGATCCACATCATTATCTATGGAACTCATGTGCTGTGAGCACTTTGGAATTAAAAAAAACATCTTTAAAGAAAATACTGGAAAATAATTCCTCTTATTATAGGGTGCTTGGGTCTGTTCTGTAAAAAAGTACAGAATGAAGCTATGTTCTATCTGCATTTAATTAGAGCAGTTCCTGAAGGAAAAGATCACAAAGGCAGCTAGTGAAATGTTCTTAAGCAAAACTGGGAGAGCATACAGGTGGAGCTTCATGCACCACTCTTTTTGATTATGTCTGTGTGGATCTCTCCTTGGGATGTAAGCTACCCTGCTGAGGACTCATATTCTCCAGGTGTATAGTATCAGAAGCCTACCTAATT
The DNA here is from genome assembly GCA_025345505.1 of Todiramphus chloris collaris. Taxonomy (NCBI): domain Eukaryota; kingdom Metazoa; phylum Chordata; class Aves; order Coraciiformes; family Alcedinidae; genus Todiramphus; species Todiramphus chloris. The sequence continues at coordinate 33,578,493 of JANVCC010010406.1, forward strand.
ACACATAAGGATTTAGATTATGACCTCATTAAATTTCACACCCTTTTGCATTTTGTCTCTGTAAGGTTTTAATTCCCTAATCATAGAATCATAGAATCATAGAATCATTATGGTTGGAAAGGACCTCCAGGGTCATCAAGTCCAACCTTTGTCCTAGCATTTCTCAACCACTACACCATATCCTCAAGCTCCACATCTAATCGTTCTTTAAACACCTCCAGGGATGGTGACTCCACCACCTCCCTGGGCAGCCTGTTCCAGTGCCTAACCACCCTCTCAGTGAAGAACTTCCTCCTAATATCTAATCTAAACTTCCCCTGACGCAACTTTAGTCCATTCCCCCTCATCCTATCTTTACTAATTTGAGAGAAGAGACCAACACCAGCCTCTCTACAACCTCCTTTTACGTAGTTGTAGAGGGTGATAATGCCTCCTCTCAGCCTCCTCTTCTCCAGACTAAACAAACCCAGTTCCCTCAGCCGCTCCTCACAGGGCATGCTTTCCAGCCCTTTCACCAGCTTTGCTGCCCTCCTCTGCACTCGCTCCAGCACCTCGATGTCCCTCCTGTGCTGTGGTGACCAAAACTGGACACAGTACTCAAGGTGTAGTCTCACAAGTGCCCAGTATAGGGGTACGATCACCTCCCTACTCCTACTGGTCACACCATTTCTGATCCAGGCCAGGATGCCATTGGCCTTCTTGGCCACCTGGGCACACTGCTGGCTCCTGTTCAGCCGGCTATTGACCAACACCCCCAGGTCCTTTTCTTTACCGCCAGGCAGCTCTCCAGCCACTCCTCCCCAAGCCTGTAGCATTGCTGGGGGTTGCTGTGACCGAAGTGCATGACCCGGCACTTGGCTTTGTTAAACTCCATACAATTGAGCTCAGCCCATCTCTCCAGCCTGTCCAGATCCCGCTGCAGAGCCTTCCTACCCTCAAGCAGATCGAAACTTGCGCTTAATTTTGTGTTGTCTGCACATTTACTGAGGGTACATTCAATTCCCTCATCCAGGTCATTGATGAATATATTAAACAAGACGGGTCCCAAAGCTGAGCCCTGAGGGACACCGCTTGTGACTGGTCACCAACTGGATTTTACTCCGTTCACCACCACCCTCTGGGCTCGGCCATCCAGACAGTTTCTAACCCAGCGAAGAGTCCTCCTGTCTATGCCATGACCTGCCAGCTTCTCCAGCAGAATGCTGTGGGGAACGGTGTCAAATGCCTTCCTGAAGTCCAGGTAGACAACATCCACCACCTTGCCCTCATCCACTAGGTGGGTCACCTGATCATAGAAGGAGATCAGGTCGGTTAAACAGGACCTGCCCTTCATGAACCCATGTTGGCTGGGCCTGATCCCCCCATTGTCCTGCACTTGCTGTGTGATCACCCTCAAAATGAACTGTTCCATAATCTTTCCCAGGACTGAGGTCAGGCTGACAGGCCTGCAGTTCCCTGGATCATCCTTCCTGCCCTTCTTCTAGATGGGTGTCACATTGGCAAGTCTCCAGTCATCTGGGACCTCCCCAGTTGACCGGGATCTCTGATAAATGATGGAGAGAGGCTTGGTAAGTTCCTCTGCCAATTCCCTCAGCACTCTCAGGTGGATCCCATCTGGCCCCATAGACTTGTGGGTTTCCAGTTGTCTTAGAAGATCTTTAACTACCACTTCCTGGATTATAAGGGGACTGTTCTGTCTCCTATCTTCCAGCTCAGGGGATTGAATGCGCTAATGCGCTAAGAACTGAAAGATTAGCATATAATTAGCATATTGCATCTAATGATAAACTATACCAGGTACAGCTGACGGACCCATAAGAGTTTCTTATCAAACATGCAACAGATTGTCAAGGATTACAGAAATATTGCCATGGACCAAACTTGTACAGGGATATTTTTGCAACAAACTGTGTTTGTCAAGTTTGCTGAATTTCTGAAGCAATTCAGAAACTGAAAATGGGACAGCATTCTCGCAACAGGTTTACATTTTGCAAGCCATTTATAAGAGTTCTTCACATCCTTGAAGAACAGCAGTTGCAGAAGTCTTATTGCTCTTATAGCTACAGGGAGGGGAGATTCCTCTGGCACAGGATCTACAGGCAGGAATTATTCCTTACATTGTATCAAATCTGTATGTATGTGTGTCACAGTTTAGGATCAGGGCAGCCCCTTAAACCTATAACAGACGCTCTCTGTTAACCCCCCTCCCTCCCCAGAGGGGAAGAGAAAGGGAATAAGGGAGAGAGACTTAGTGATTAGAAAAGGAAACTAGAACAGCTTTAATGAAAACGAAAATAATAATTATAAAAATGGAATATATACAAATATATACAAAACCAGTATCAAACCCAACCCCCCTGATGGTAATTACATCACCGTCACCACTGATGCTGTGCAGGCACCTGGGGAGTCCCAGACTGGGCCCCGCAGCAGATGGGAGCTGTGTTCAGGAGCTGGATTCTGGTACCGGGTTCAGGAACACACAGACCGGATCAAAGGCAGAATGGACAGAGTCCTCCTTGGGTGCTCCGAGGAAGGAACCAAAAGAGGACCTGAGCCAAGCCAAGCAAAAGCTGTCAAAGCAGTCCAAGAGGGGAGAGAAGAGCCCAGAGACCCTTCGGGTCCCTCAGCTCTAGACCAAATATGGCATATATGGGATGGAATACCTCGCTGGTCAGTTTAGAGTCACCCATCCTGTCCGCTCCTCCCTGAAGGTGCAGCCCTTCACTTTCTGCACCCCCCAGTGTGGTACACAGGACCCAGCAGTGGCCTTGGTCTGCACACCAATCCTTGGTAGTAACTCTAAATATAAGGTGTTATCACTGCTAGAAGCAGGCACTGTCTGTGAAAACAGGCTGCTAACTTCAGAAAGTGCAGTTAATTAGAAGAACCAAGCTGATGACACGCAAACTCGTGAAGCATTCCATATTTTTAAGTGAGCTTAACTGGGAATAAATGGGAAAAGCACCCTATAGCGACTGGTGCAGATGCTCCGTGCATCCTTGGCATAGACTTCCTCAAGAAAGGGTATTATAAGGACCCAAAAGGGTATCGATGGGTCTTTGGTATAGCAGCTGTAGAGACTGAGGACAAGAAACAGCTGACTGTCCTACCTAACCTTTCAGAGGAGTCTGCTGTTGTGCGTAAGATGAGAGCTGAGGATCAAAAGGTACCAGTTGCTACTGGAACGGTGCATCGACGACAATATCGCACCAACCGAGACTCTTTAGCCCCTATCCAGAAGCTGATCCGTCAACTAGAGAGTCAAGGGGTGGTTAGCAAAACTCGCTCACCCTTTAACAGTCCTATATGGCCGGTGCGGAAATCTAATGGGGAATGGAGATTAACAGTGGACTATCGTGGCCTGAATGAGGTTACGCCAGCAATGAGTGCTGCCATGCCAGACATGCTGGAACTCCAGTATGAACTGGAGTCCAAGGCCGCTAAGTGGTATGCTACCATTGGCATTGCTAATGCATTTTTCTCTATTCCAATAGCACCAGAGTGTAGGCCTCAGTTTGCTTTCACCTGGAGAGGTGTCCAATACACCTGGAATCGACTGCCCCAGGGGTGGAAACACAGCCCTACCATTTGCCATGGACTGATCCACACTGCACTGGAGAAAGGTGGAGCTCCAGAACACCTGCAATACATTGATGACATCATTGTGTGGGGTAACACAGCAGAAGAAGTTTTTGAGAAAGGTAAGAAAATAATTGAAATCCTTTTAGACGCTGGTTTTGCCATAAAAAGAAGCAAGGTCAAGGGACCTGCACGAGAGATCCAGTTTCTGGGAATCAAATGGCAAGATGGGTGTCGCCAGATCCCGATGGATGTGGTTAACAGAGTAACAGCAATGTCCCCACCAACCAACAAAAAGGAAACACAAACAATCTTAGGTGCTGTAGGTTTCTGGAGAATGCACATTCCTGGTTACAGTCAGATTGTAAAACCTCTCTATGAAGTGACTCAAAAGAAAAACAATTTTAATTGGGGTCCTGAACAAAAACAGGCCTTTGAACAGATCAAACAAGAGATTGTGCATGCAGTAGCCCTTGGGCCAGTCCGAACTGGACAGGACATTAAAAATGTGCTCTATACTGCAGCTGGGAATAATGGTCCTACCTGGAGCCTCTGGCAGAAAGCACCAGGGGAAACTCGAGGTCGACCCCTAGGATTTTGGAGTCGAGGATACAAAGGCTCCGAGGCCAACTATACTCCAACTGAAAAAGAAATATTGGCAGCATATGAAGGAGTTCGAGCTGCTTCAGAAGTGATCGGTACTGAAGCACAGCTCCTCCTAGCACCAAGGTTACCAGTCCTAAACTGGATGTTCAAGGGTAAATTCCCTTCCACTCATCATGCCACTGATGCCACATGGAGTAAGTGGGCTGCATTAATCACACAGAGAGCTCGAATAGGGAACCTCAGTCGTCCAGGAATCTTAGAGGTGATCATGGATTGGCCAGAAGGTAAAGACTTTGGCATGCCACCAGAACAGGTGGTGACACGTGCTGAAGAAGCCCCACCATACAATCAGTTATCAGATAATGATAAGCAATATGCTCTGTTTACTGATGGATCTTGCCGTCTTGTAGGAAACCGTCAGAAGTGGAAAGCTGCTGTTTGGAGTCCCACACGACAAGTAACAGAAGCAGCTGAGGGATTAGGTGAATCAATTCAGTTTGCAGAGGTAAAAGCCATCCAACTGGCCTTAGATATTGCTGAGCGAGAAAAGTGGCCAGTTCTCTATCTCTACACTGACTCATGGATGGCAGCAAATGCCTTGTGGGGATGGCTAAAACAGTGGAAGCAGAATAACTGTCAGCGCAGAGGTAAACCCATTTGGGCTGCCACACTGTGGCAAGACATTGCTGCTCGGATAGAGAAACTAGTTGTAAAAGTCTGTCATGTGGATGCCCACATACCCAAACATCGAGTCACTGAGGAACATCAAAACAACCAGCAAGTTGATCAGGCTGCTAAAGTGTTCCAGACAGACTTAGACTGGGAACATAAAGGTGAACTATTGTTAGCTCGGTGGGCTCATGATACTTCAGGACATCAGGGAAGAGATGCAACATACAGATGGGCACGTGACCGAGGGGTGGATTTAACCATGGACGCTATTGCACAGGTTATCCATGACTGTGAAACATGCACCGCAATCAAACAAGCGAAACGGTTAAAACCTTTGTGGTATGGGGGACGATGGTCCAAGTATAAGTATGGGCAGGCCTGGCAGATTGATTACATCACACTGCCCCAAACCCGCCAGGGTAAGCACTATGTGCTTACAATGGTGGAAGCAACCACTGGCTGGCTGGAAACCCATCCTGTACCTCACGCCACTGCCCGGAACACCATCCTGGGCCTGGAAAAGCAGATCCTGTGGCGACATGGTACTCCAGAGAGAATTGAGTCTGACAATGGGACTCATTTCAAAAACAATCTCATAGACAATTGGGCCAAAGAGCATGGTATCGAATGGGTGTGTCACATCCCCTATCATGCACCAGCCTCTGGGAAAATTGAACGATACAATGGATTGTTAAAAACTACTTTAAAGGCAATGGGGGGTGGAACCTTTAAAAACTGGGACAAGCATTTAGCACAAGCCACCTGGTTAGTCAACACCAGAGGATCCATCAATCGAGCTGGTCCTGCTCAGTCAGACCCCTTACACACAGCAGAAGGGGATAAAGTCCCTGTGGTGTATGAAAGGAATCTGTTGGGGAAAACTGTTTGGGTATTTCCTGCTTCGGGCAAAGGCAAACCCATTCGTGGGACTGCTTTCGCTCAAGGACCTGGAAGTACTTGGTGGGTGATGATGGAAGGTGGTGAAGTACAGTGTGTACCTCAAGGAAATTTAACCCTGGGTGAGAATACTCGATTCAGAGCTGTATATTAATTGCATAATACTAACAGTATTCAATAAGTGTTTTTCAGAATAACATTGTGGTGATGACAGGAGCTAGCCTTATCAAGTGGTGTCCAGTAACCTCCTGAGATGAATCTGCAAACTGTGGACACGAACTGTGATGAATTCCATCTTTGAGAGACTGTTACAATGGATGGAAATCTACAATCATGAACTCAATGAACTTTTCTATAGAAAGAAATGATAACCTAGTGATGGGTATGACGTAAATAGTATGGAATAAGGGGTGGAATGTCCTGGTTTGAGTGAAAACAGAACTAATTCTGTTCAGTAATTTTACTTTTCAGCTTGGTTCTTCTAATTAACTGAACTTTCTGAAGTTAGCAGCCTGTTTTCACAGACAGTGCCTGCTTCTAGCAGTGATAACACCTTATGTTTAGAGTTACTACCAAGGATTGGTGTGCAGACCAAGGCCACTGCTGGGTCCTGTGTACCACACTGGGGGGTGCAGAAAGTGAAGGGCTGCACCTTCAGGGAGGAGCGGACAGGATGGGTGACTCTAAACTGACCAGCGAGGTATTCCATCCCATATACGCCATATTTGGTCTAGAGCTGAGGGACCCGAAGGGTCTCTGGGCTCTTCTCTCCCCTCTTGGACTGCTTTGACAGCTTTTGCTTGGCTTGGCTTGGGTCCTCTTTCACTTCCTTCCTCGGAGCACCCAAGGAGGACTCTGTCCATTCTGCCTTCGATCCGATCTGCGTGTTCCTGAACCCGGTACCAGAATCCAGCTCCTGAACACAGCTCCCGTCTGCTGCGGGGCCCAGTCTGGGACTCCCCTGGTGCCTGCACAGCATCAGTGGTGATGGTGATGGAATTACCATCAGGGGGGTTGGGTTCGATACTGGTTTTGCATATATTTGTATATATTCCGTTTTTATAATTATTATTTTCATTTTCATTAAAGCTGTTCTAGTTTCCTTTTCTAATTGCTAAGTCTCTCTCCCTTATTCCCTTTCTCTTCCCCCCCTGGGGAGGGAGGGGGGTTAACAGAGAGTGTCTCTTATAGGTCTAAGATGCTGCCCTGACCCTAAACCGTGACAATGTGCTGAAAAAATTCTGTCCAAGTTACACCTAGGCAACTCTTCTGACCTACTTATTGCAGACACAGACACTAATTATCCAATGAATCTAATCAAATGTCTGGCCAGCAATTGACAAACACAATAAAGTTGCTATACTTTACTGGAGTGAATCCAGTGAATACAGTAAGAATGTTCTTACATCCTGACAAACATCATCTTGTCTGCACCCTATCCCTGGTCTATTCTCAATGCATTCTTTTTAATGCCCCCAGGCACTGGAGTGCACAAGTTAATGGAACACATTCTTCTTCATGCTGTGGTAAATGGCATTAAGAAAATGTGTCTTTTCTACATGTCTGAATATCATAATTTTTTCACATCACCTGAGTAGACAATAGAGAAATGCACCTTACTGTGCCTTTGAGTGTCCTGTAAAATTTGGCAGCAGCTACAAGAGGCAGAAAAACAAAAAAAAAAAAACAAAAAACACCCAACCCAAAATAAAAGAAACCCAAAAAAATCCCAAACCAAACTGGAACCAAAAAAAAAAACCAAACCCCACAAATTTTGTTTGTGTATATTAACTGCGTTCAAAGCTTCATGTTACAAAATGGTGTGTTTTGACATAATGATTCAACAGCAAAACTATGGAGATGTTTTTCTAATCCATGAGAAAGGCAATTATGTAGCCTTTCCTGAGAACAACTGGGAATCCATTTGATAATTTTTTTTCCACCTGTGGAAATAAGGATGAACCTGGGCCCTGACAAAACAGTATACTATTTCTATTACCTTTCATAGATTCTAATTTTGTAGCCTCCTGTTGAATATGCTCTTCTGAGTAGCTACTATGTGAACAAAGAACAAAAGACTATTTCTTACATCTCGATAAAAGGCAGCATACTAGATTCTCAGAGCTGGGAAAGCACTTTGCCATGTGATTTTCCTCCCACAGACACCCTTTGCCTCCCCACCCCCCTCCCCAAATCATCTGACTTCCAAGCAGTTTGGTTCCTGGCAGCCGTGGATATTTGGTGGTACCTGCTGCATCTTACAGTTTCTTCTTGACTTGTCGAGACTGAAAGCATGACAATGTGTGCTCTCTTTGGGCATCCAATAAGTCTGAAATGATAAATTTGTGAAAAAACCCAAAGCTCTTCAACGTGAAGCCTGGGAACATAGAAACACATACAGGGTGTCCTCAATTAATGAGTTTTCTTGCAGGTACATCATTTATCAGAACGTCCATTTTACTGAAAGCAGCTCCAGGGTTTAAAAACCAATCCAAATGCATTCTGGAAACAAGATTACATATGACAATTTGTCTTTCTTTTCAATAATGTGATTTTCATATTTCACCTCTGTCTCTCTCTTTTAATAGCATAAATTGATTGAATTCTGTCTAGGAAGTGGGGGAAGGGGTATGTAGCTAGGCTATCTAAAGGTCCTTTCCTATCTCTAGAGTCTCACAGGGTATCAATGAAGAAAAAGCTTTTATCATTGGTGTTTTTAAGAAGTCTTTTTCATTGTACAAATACTTTTCCAAAGACCTGCTTCTTCTAGGATATCCTCAGTTATTAACAAGCATTTAAAAGAGTGTCACCAGGCCAACCCTTGTAAATAATCAAGTCCACTTCATGAGAAAACACATGAGAATTTGAGGAAAGACTTTAGGCAGTGGTTTGCATTGTCTTTCAAACCATTACCTCAGCCTCATTCTGGTGAGTACATGTAAAGAAAGAAGGCAAAAACTACTTTATGAGCCCCAAATTACCTTGCAAGTTGTCACTAACATCTGTGTAAATAAAATGAAAGTAAGGAACTCCTACTTCTTTACACAAAGGGCTATTATTTTTCCACAGGAGACTTTCTAATTCCTCTTTTTCATCCTCTGGCTGAGAAGTGAAGTACAGCTTGTCTTTACTGTCTACGTGCAGTGTTACTCTGAAACACCAGAGAAGAGCAATTAGATCATGTATACACAGAAATTTTTAATTGGACTGAAAATGAGTAAAAAACAATAGCTCTACTCTGCAGCAGATTTCCTGTTTCAAAGGTGAATTTGCAAATCGGTTTCCTTTCATTTTGCGAAATCAACATTTAAACAACTCTGTGTGTTACAGGATTAACCTGTGCATCGAATGAGAACTATCCAGTGAGTGCAACAGGTCAGCTGGGGAGAAAGAAACCCTACATATATTTATTTAAGGTGTGTATTTATAAATTCCAAAATCAAAGGGAATGAGGAGAATAAAGAAGGTTTCTTTCTTCAGGAACTATAGCATTTGGAGCCTGGTCTGTGACCTGGATACACAAGACAAAATTGTTTTCAGATCCTTTTGTTTTGCTTAACCATAAGATAAAGGTTGCTTTAGTGCAGAAATCTGTTTGTATAGTTTTGGCTCCTAATATATGTGATCTATAGATATCTCTTTCCACATTTATTGCTGATGGTAACAAGTCAGTACAGGGTTTCACCGAGATGCTCCCTCAAAGCCCTGGCTTAGATAGACCCACCATACTTTGTCACTGGGATTTTTCTGTATTATTTTTGCTCTCAAGTTCAATTAAATATATTTATTTTCTACAAAGACCAATCTGGACAAAACTGTAGCAAAATAATTACACTGTTAAGGGACAAGCCCTGAGCTCAGGACACGTTCATCTCAGTTGCAGCAAAAGCAATTAGGCTTTATTCAGACCTGATTAGGACCAAATCTTGTGTGGATGAAAAAAGAACAAAATTTGCTTTTAAGTTAAGTGGGAAAATTGCCTTCAGTGGGTTGGGTTTTGGCCTGGGTGCATAGTCTGATTTTTGAAGCCTGGTGTGAGGTCAAACCTTTTTTGTTGTTTATTATTTGTGAAAGGAGTAAGGTGTAATGAGTCCTGCTAGCTTGAAAAATAAATCCTAATATGCAGAAATTATTGAAATGTTAAATTGCTATAAATTGTAGACATTGCAAAGTGCTAAATGCAGCACTGCTTAGGGTCTTTTATGATCTGTCACCTGCATGGTCATGTGACAAATTCCAGTTCTTTGTTCATTAATGCCTCAGTGCTTGCCCTGTCAGGCTGTGCTTCCCTCTGTATGAAACCAGTGTGGGGAAGGCTGTTATTCTGAACAATGAACTATCACATCATGTCATTTTGCTCTTTCCCCACAGACCTTGCAATAGTTTCTCAGGCAACCTGCAAGAGTGTGTTCTAGGCATGTGAAAGAAGAAAAGGACTACACTTGAATTATGTGAGATGTTTATGAAGTTAACTCATTTAGGAATGACGGACTACATCTTAGTCAACACAGCTGAGATTCTTCTTTAATTATTTCTATGAGGCAAAAGATTTTCATAGCCCAAAGTCTTATGACATCTGGCTCTGAGATCACCCTTGGGAAATTTGCCTTCCCTGAATGGACAAGGTGAATACAGAGGGTTGTTTCCTTGCTGTACCAGTCATGAGAACCCCTACCTTTCCCCAGCTAGTTCTCGGGAGATGTTTTCTTTTGAATCACTATCTAGTTTTTCAAGAGACTGGATCATCACTATTTAGAGCAATATCATCACAACAAGAACATCATTTCCCTACCTCCTCTCTGCCTGTGAGTGTGGCTGGAAAACCCTTCCCACACAAGATTGCTGTCTATAGAAAGAAAATTTCATTTCCACCCCCAGGATAGATCCTTCCCTTTACAGCATGTCAGGTAGGGAACATAAAGGCAGTCCATCTAGACTTGGAAGGCAGAGCAGATTGAAGACACAGAGCTTGCACCCCTCTTTACACCACACACAGTGTGCGGAGGAGGGGGTGGGTGATGGTGTTAATGGTTGCCACAGGCCTGTCCATAATAATGTAAATCTTTCCAACCAACTCCAGCAGGAGAGAGACCATTAAAGAAGCAAATAGCTCTTTCCTTGCCGGTCTAGAAACACCTTCTCATACTATCAAGTATTCAGGGATTATATTGTAAACAAAACTGAAGACAACTGTTTAGTGCCTGAAAAATACATGTTTTTTTCTTAAGATCCCTTCTTCTGTATGCAGTGATATGGTTCAGAAAAATGCAGATAGGCAGGAAACCTACATCTAATGTCCCCACGTCCCCACATAGCTTTCATCTACCTCTGTCACAGACATGAAATCAGTGAGCTTTTTCTGGCCTAATTTACCACATGCCTCTGTGTACTCTTTCTGGATTTACAGGGTCTGTTCTTGTGTGTTCTCCTCTGCTGAAAAAAAAACCTGGGTATTGCCAGGTCAGAGTAATGGGAGAAGCAGAAATCTCAATCATCCACAGTATTATATTAAAGACAAAAAAGCAGACACTAGTCAGCTATTACAGCTCCCATATGGAAGTGGATCTTTATTACAGAAAATCCCACCTACTGTGGTACAACCCAGTTAGAAGATGAAATATTTGTTTCAAAAGGGGAACTTGTTAGGCACAAGTGCTGGTACTCTCAGGCCCATCAAATTCCAGTACAAACTTACCAGCACATGACAGGAGCCTGGATGCCACACTGTCATTATTATGAGAAGAATACAAATGGAACATGACTGGGAGATAGCTAGAAAAACTCTCTTGGTCACATTCCCATGATACCAATCATTGTAACAACTAGGCACTAGTACTAAACAGACGTGAAGAGTTAATCTGACACATGTAGTTCATCACTCTGATGGGATGATAACTACATAGCTGTGTATTGTGGCAATTTTTAAAAAATCTTAACTTCTCTGCCAATCAGAGATTGCATTATGCCTGTTGGTTGTATTTTAAAATTAAGCTGGATTGTCATGATTAGGTTTTTGAAGCACTTAGAACAACAGTTTCCAGGAAACTTAGTAAATACAGAGAACTGTATGTGATAGAAAAATACAACAACATCTGAAGGAATTCTGGATAGATGAGAAAGTAAGTGCAGTGAAAATGAAACTAAAGCCTACTTATATTAGGTACAATTATCTCACTAAAACCTATATGCCTTTTATTTACAAAATAATTTTTTGTCAAGTCCCAAAGGAGCAGTAGAGCACGACTTGGGTATTTCAAACTACAGTTACTATCATACAGGTCTCAACAATACATACAAGAGTAAAGAGATTATCTCCTCTCCTACAGAATATTTATTAAATGAATGCCTTGAATGAATACATAGCAAATGCTTGAGCCATTTATACATTATCAGGAGCAATTACTTTTGCAAAGACAATTTAAAAAAGAATTCAGTATTCCAATATTAACCTCCCTTCTGTATCTCATTTGCTCAGTTTTGCAGTATAGACTTCTTTCCCTTTGAATTTCCACTAACCTCTGCAAATTTCTTCTAGATGGTTGTTATTCTACTAATAGTGATTGCCTTAAAAACTCATCTCATTAACTAAATCTGTTTCAGCAGTTTTAGCTACAACTGGTAAAGGTCCTAGTGAGGTGATTTTAGCAAGCAATATTGAGATGGCAATTCACCAAGCAACATGAATAAATGGGTAAGGTGGACAAACGTAATGCAGAAGTCAGGAGGAATATTTCTGTACAAAACCCAAGAAATTCCAGTTTCTAATTATGTGGTTTTATTTTGCCTATTTCTGACAACTTTAATGCCATGAATTTCCATGTGGCCTTCTTTTTTGAAGGACATTGCAAAAGATATTGTATTTGATTTCAAATTTGATTCTCCCTGTCAGGGCATAGAACTCAAAAACTTCAGGGGATTCAGCTGAATTGATGAACAAAGATTGTTACTGGATTTTATCATAATGTTGATAGTGACACTGACAGGAGGTAAAATCGGCTAAGTAATGAAGAAATTGATCTTATAAAAATTTATAGCTTGCCTCCTGAGGAAGCATGCACATAGCCTCCAAACAGATTTGTATCTGTCCATGACTATATACTCTGTCTTGAAAAAAGAAAGGCCCCAGAAAAGGGCCTTTAGCTCTATGAAAAGAGTACAGAGCTACCAAAAGAGTAAGAAATAGAAAAGCAAGTGAGAAGACAGCAAAACTGCAAGAAAGAAAAATACTTTGGAAAAGGGTCTGAAATATTTGTATAGACACAGGAGATTAAATAACAGTGCGCTTTGAGAATGAGGAGGGAGACACTGAGAAGTGAGCAGGTATGAAAGGAAGGATTAAAATCAGTATATGAAAGAAAACAAAAAATAGTGATGATGACCATATAAAGGACAATGGAAAAAGTAAGGAAAACACACTCAATACCTAAGAATATGTAATCTGTAAAGAATCATATCCTACAGAGTTAAAACTTATCCCACAACAAGTACTTAGCAATCTTGTAGAATGATTGTACTCTCCTATCAAAAGAGCTATGGGTAAGCAAAGAAAAGAAGACTTGAAAAACAATTCAATATCAAACTTTGAAAATTCACTACTGAACACATAAAATACACCTGAAACTCAATGTATACACATCTCCTTGAAAACTTGAATCTGAAAAAAATTCTACTTGCTAAAAATATTAGTATTTTTATCACTGTATAAGGATTACATTATATTAAAAGCCAGGAACTCCATAGAGTATTTAGGTCCCATGGGGCTTTTCTCTGTTTCAAAATGGTTGGTGCTTCATAGACTTTGTAATTGTGAGCCCTAGTACTGGTGTGCAGAGATATTTACACTTGTATTCCTTCCATTTCTCAAAGGAGAAATAGATAAGTCAGTTAGCAATTTCCAAACATTTCAGAACTAGAAAAATTTATTAACATCATCCAATAGACTAAGTTTTTTAAAAAAAAAAACAATCTGCTGCCCAACTTTCTTTCCTGAGAATGAAGCAAATTGCCATATTCATAAGATGACCCTTGGAGCGTTCCAACAAGCAGGTGGAAACCAGTCAGAAGTTTTCCTGTAGGACAATTGCTGAACTGCTTCTACTGGATTTATTTTTTCATTCATTTCCATTAATTCATTTGATGGTTTGTTACAGCTTCTGTTTCCTGATGTCTTCTCTAGTACCTCTTCATGTTTTCTTAATATTTATTCATTTATTAGGAAAGGAAAAGAAGCTGTCCAAGTGCACTGCCTTGACATAGGTCTATAAAAAATGTATGAGAAAAGCTAAAGCATTATGCAGTGCTTTCATAAGGGACTCAAAATGGGATCTATCAACTTCAAAAATGAGTATTTGCCTAAAGAAGGTCATAAGCCAATTACCTACCTTATTCTGGATTGCAGAAACTATAAGAACCACAGCAGAAAGAATACACTAGGTAATCACTTAAATTTTCCATGATAAGGTCACAAGAGAGTAATAAAGGACTTTCAGTTGTTGTAAGTAATTGCAGGAATTTTATGTAGTCTTTTAAGGGAATGCTAAAAACCAGGTGTTTGAAGATAAATACATAAATAATTTTCAGTAACTAAAGTACTACTAAATACAAAATACCATAAACAAAAGGAAGAAACTTTCCTCTTTGTGCCTGAAATCACCAACTTCCATCCTTCATCTTTTCCAGAAATTGCACTTATACTAGAGACAACCACAGTCTGCACCTCACCAGCAGCTGGGGTCCAAGGTTTTTCAAGGTGTTGAATCTCAGAGAAGATCCTTGTCTTTCTCTCTTTCCTCTTCTCTGATGCTGTGCAGACTGCGCATTACTACAGCTCCTCTTCTTGGAGGAATAGCTCCTCTGAAATGGCACTTGTCCTGCAGGACAGAAAGCCATCTCTCCTGGTGTCTGAGAAAGGCCCCAGGCACTCCTTACAGCCTGGGGTTTGGAAGGATGTTTCCATCACCTGAAGCTCTGCCCTTGCAGGGAAAGCTGCTCCAACACCTGGTTTGGAAACTGCACTGTGACATGGAACCACTGTACCTGACACTGTTTAGAGTGGTAAAAATTCAGTTAAGGCCTCCTTCTTTATGCCTTTTTGCACAGACTGCTGCACCTATGGGCTGTCTTCATGAGCTATGCTCTAGGCCTTCTAGCCTTATATAGGCTTCTCCCAAGTACTGGATAAAAAGTGCTTGACCCTCCCTAATCAGGATGCTCTTGCAACAAATTTCCAGACACCCTGGCTCAAGGGCAGTTGACCACACTTATTAGAAGCTGCTGAAACTTCCTCAGGCCTACGTATAATTGCCTGATTTGACTTTGGGGAACAAAAAGTATAGTCCCAGAGCAGTGAAGAGTGAGACTGCCACTACTTCAAAGAGATCAAAAAATCTTAATAACATGCATTAATTCTTCATATGGACATGGGAAAGCAAGTACTATATGATTTCTCAACTGTGGGTGCTGGCACTCATCAGACACTTTGACTGGAGCTGCAGAAAAATTATCTGGATCCAAAATACAATTCTTCATTCCCCAGTAGCAGAGCACCCACAGATCCAGACTAAAGAAAACCAGTCATGGTTGCTTGTGATTACTGGCAACTTCAATAAAGACATGCCTAACTGTATATCCTCAGACCTATGGACCAGAAATAAATAAAATGACTCTTGTTTGCAGAGGAGAAAATCTAATGGTGGAGGAAACCTCTGAATACAAATGTGTGGTTGAAAAAACAACATCTTACCTTAGTCTTGCAAAACTCTATTTAGCTGTTCCACATATATTTATAACAGTGAGAAATATGCAGTCCCTGTGCCCAGTTCAGGGGCTGAGTACATTGTCTTTATGTAAGAAAAGATGCTTTCTTATTTCCAGGGAAGCAACACAAATTCATTATAGAACCTCCAAAATTTTTACACTTTTTCTTCTGTATAAAATCAGGTGAAAGTACTGGGGAAATAGTTGGTACCATAAGGAGATAGACTTCTAAGCTACTACTTATATGACAATTTCAGGCAGGGTAAGGAATATATAAATCACATGAAGAATCACTGCTTTGCTTTTTTTTCTGTACATTCATTCAGTCATTTATAGATCATCTCCAAGCTTAAGAACTGGAAAAGAAAGAAAACATACTTTCTAGAAATTACAAATTGTGTAGTGCATGAGATGTATTAAGAATCGCATACATAAGACATGGAAGTATGTAACTTTGTATGGTAACATTATGAAAAATTATATGCTGTGCTAAAAGCCCTAAATGGTGGGAATTATGTTGTTGCTATACAGAAAAAATAATTTGATTAGCTTACAGTGTATTCACTAATTTGCGCTGATTAAGCTGCTGAGTGCAAAGCAATTAGTGAAAATGCTCCATACACGACTTCCTTTCCACAGCCAAGTAGTAAAATGATGGCATTAATCTTTTCAAATTTATTATGTATTTATTATATACAAATTCTAGCTTTTAAAGGCATTCACTACATTACCATCCTCATCATATATCTTGCATATTAGACATATCTTGGGCTTTAAAGAGCTAATGTCAGCATTTTCCTTGAATTAGAATTCTGTAACTCATTATACCTGTCTTCATAAGGAAAAATTTTAAAAGAGCTCAAATAATGCCTTTATTTCAGAAGTAACCAGAAGTTCAGCTTTTATACTTGCTTAATTTCTTATGTTCCTGTGCAAGAAACACTGGTGTAGGATGCAGTGAAAATATCTGTATGTTCTAAGGAGTGGTTCCTTATGAGGGCTCTTCATCCAAAAATTATTAGTTAAGATAAATCATTACACTAGAAAGGAAGAGCAATGGAACAATTGTTTTGGCAGATATTTAAGACTGATTGTGAATGCTAGTAACAAAAATTTCTGCACTATGCTAATTTAATATTCAGTCAGCTTTAAAACAAGAGCCACATTCCATTTTTGTAAGTTTGATATTTAATTCATATAATCCAAAAGTGTTCTATAACATTTATTCATGATTTAGCATTTTAGCATTTTCTTAAATACTCTAGTGATAGAATTCCTTGAGAAATACAGTATCAATTAACATATGTAGTAAAGGAGAATGGAGATTAGTAGTAAGCCAATGAGGTAAGCAGTAAGGCTCTAGAGTGGTGTAAAATGTGTGTGAATAACTGAATACACAGGTAATAGTTGGGATGAAGATTCTCATTGCTGTCTGAACCCTAGATTACAACTTCTTTTAAGACCTTCCTCCTGGGAAAAGTTACAATTACAAAAAACTTTGATGACCACATTTCATCCCAGCCCTTCTTTCCGAGAGGTGTGACAAATACATCTAATTTAATGAGATCAGATTACAAAATTATATAAATTGCTAGAGTTCCTAACACTATCTTTAAAGACAAGATGGGAATTTACCCAAGTCAAGAATGTGTTCTTTCCACTGGTCTGTAAGACTATCTCAGGTCTTCAGTTCACCATATCTCTGAACTATCTTTTCAGGCATAAGCAATATGTATTGTCAAATTCTAAATGTTCTTGTCATTAAATTAATTTCCAACACCTAAATAAACTGTTTCATTGAATATTATAAACAGGTAGCAAATTTTGTTTATTTATATTTCTGAAGGATTTTTCATGTGACAAGTAGAAAGTTAGTTTGAAGATGTACTCTTGCATTCAAAATTTTTACTCATTATTTAAGGAAAAAGTTCATTATGGACTGTTGGTGCAAGTGGAGATTCTGGGTTGGTACCAAAGTTATTATCCACTTATATTATTTAATTTTCATTTTGTTTCCACTTAGTGCTGTCTGTTTGCTGAAACAACAAAGGAAATTACTAAGAAAACATAGGGGACTTACTTGCATTACTTTCCCATTCTTTCTTATTCTTTAATGTTATCTATAACAAAGTTAAAGCAAGATTGTCTCCCCACAGTTTCACAGTTCATATAAACAGTCAGATGCAAGCCTTTCTGAATCAATTTTCTGTCCCCAGGACAGCATGTCAAGGTTTACGGTCAGGGCAGTCCCCTAGACCTGTAACAGTCACCCTCTGTTAACCCGCCTCCCTCCCCAAAGGTGAAGAGAAAGGGAATAAGGGAGACATACTTAGCAATTAGAAAAGGAAACCAGAATATCTTTAACGAAGATGAAAATAATAATAATGGAATATATACAAATATCTACAAAACCAGTATTGAACCCAACTCCCCTGATGGTAATTACATCACCGTCACCACTGATGCTGTGGAGCAGGCACTGAAAAGGTACCTGAAAAAGGACCTCTCACAGCAAGTGTCTTTGTTTTGTTTTTTATTTTACAGTAGAATTTCAGGACAAAATAGCAAATATGTATTCACTTAAAGAGCAATGTGAATTCAACATGCCTGACTGGAATTACAGAAATTACTGTTGTTGATGCTGAGTAACACTGCACAAAATCCAGACTGCTATACCTTTTATTTATTTATTTATTTATTTATTTATAATAAAAATATAGGGTCATCTTATGTTAGATAATAGGTGTTCAGCAGTGCATAAATCACTTAACAAGTGGTCTAAACATAACTGGGGTTTTTTTTGGTTTGGTTTTTTTTGGTTTTTTTTTTTGGTAGTGAAACCAGGATAAGAGAAATGAAATTACTAGATTTTGACCACTGAGTGGGAGGACAGAAAACAGAAACACTCTCAAATCCTAAATAAGAAACATTATATATATTTCTGGACACCAATTTAGAAAATCACTTAGAAATGAAATACTGACAGTTTATGACTGGTTGACAAAAATTCAAGAAAAAATTAAAAATTAAATTTTATGTGTAAGTACCTAATGTTTTCATAAGCAGCTAAAACCTGTTATGGGGTCCAAATGGAATCTCATGTGATACTCAAAATACTCACAAGGCTGAGAGATCTACTATCATATTGGAGTCAGAAGATGGTTTTTCAGAAATCACTCATGTCAGTACCAGTCTGACATGGTGGTTAAGAAGTTAAAAATTGACAGATGTGTTTGGCAGCAGAGGGAAGAGAATTTAAAGCAAAGCATTAGAATACAATCGGGGAAAAGTTACAAGAAATTGTTGACAATTGTATACCTAAAAATGTAGATAGGTTCTTAACTCAATCAAAAAAGAATCATATTAGGCTGGAGAGTTAGCCTACAAAATTATTTAGCTAAAGGACTGAAGGATTTTTTTTTACTTCCTTGTAGAAACCAACAGTTAAATTTAGATTCTTTCATGAAGAATCTTTCCCATCTTACTGTTATTCAGTAATGTAGACAGAAGAAAATAAGAATACTCTTCTGAGCTCTGTTTCCCTCTGTAGAGAAGTTCTTCAGTGACAAATGACCTGTCAGGTGAGACTGATAGAGAGATAATTTTTGCACTGATTGCTTCAACTTTCTGAGAGTCTAAACTTCATATTAACAAACTGACTTCATCCTGGAAATTAATAAGGGGTTGTAACATAGTTAGATAATTATAGCTATTTTGAGGTTTCTGACTCACAGAAAGATGATGTAGCAAACTGGCTCTACTTAAATTACATCCTTATATAACGACAGGTAGACTGGCTAATGTGCAATATGCAAGAACTGTTGAGCTTTATCTTATTTTTATGTAAAGTAAGAAAATCAGAATGAAAAGCACTGTTTTAGAGGAGTTATTTCCATGAAAGCAGTAGGTACCATTGGAAGTGAAAATCAAATTTAAAAGACTGGCCAGCAGAAACAAAAAAAACTGCAACCAATATCAATTCACAAGAAATGGATAAGGGAAATAAACTGTAAGGCATGTCTGTCTGCCTTTTCTTTACCCATGAAAAACTCTTGCCTCTAGTTCTTCTTCGTTACCCACCTCCACCCTCCCCAACCTTCCTGAGTTCCCTCAGATTCAACTTGACCATCTCTCCTCTGTGTGTTATCACTTGAAATCAAATAGAAGTCCCTAGCTCTAAAACCTCTAAGTATCACTGCAAAGCTCCTACTACACTTGGGGGCTCTATAAATAAATCACTACTCTTACTAGGAAAAAGAACATTTAGAAAAAACTTAGAGCAGGGCAACAACAATCTTGTGATGATCAGTAACATACAATAACTGCAGAGCTTTTAAACTCTTTTAATTCCTTTCTCAATACAGTTTTCCATTCAATATCCTCTTGTTTGAACTCAGAAGTAATATCACTGAATCAGCTTCAGCATTGCAGGGGGAGCATGAACAAACTCAAATTAGAAAGAAAGGCAGTTTCCCAAAGAGATAAACCTTATTGACTTGGGCAGTGTCTGTGTCCAAGAGACAGAAATATTTAACTGTAGTTTTTAGAACTAAAGCTGTGAACTATTTTTATAGCAACTAGGCATTGGGTCTATAAATCACATATTCCACTGCTACTTTTTTTTTTTTTTTTAACTGTGGGGTTTTTTTGCTGATTTTAACAAGTAGCATTAAAAAGTAATTTGAAAGTTGGAGAAGAAAGTGACTGAATGCTTTAACAACATGCTGATTATTACTGTGCTGCGTTTGGGAGCTGTCAATAAGAGACAGATTTCTTTTGGAAATCATCCCACTTTAATACAGATTTAGTCTTCAAGGACTTTTGAAGATTGTGCTTGTCAGCCATTTGCCGCACATTGTGCATTGAACATTGTGCATTGAAAACAAATTATAATTTGTTGTCTATCAAAAGTTTTGCTGTAGAGTTTTAAACAGCTATATGGATCCACTTTGTAATGTCAAAGAGGAAGAAGTGCCATTTCTAGAGGCCCTGACTTTTGAGAGGTTTAGAGCATGGAATTGCACACAGGTAATGGAAAAAGTCCTTGCTATGATTTTTGCAAAGGAGGCGCATTACAGTGCCACTGGTGCTACAGAACATCATTTGCCCTCTCTGTCTTTATAAATGTTGCTTAAGAGGGGAAGAGAAGAAAAAAGCATTGTTGATGACTTAAGGCAGGTTTTGGATGATACTTTTAAAGCCATGTTAATAACTCCCTGAATTCTTCAGCAGTACGACTTCTGACAGTGCTTGACCAAGAAAGATGTCTTGATTGCTATGTATTCCACATTCTAAAAATCCTCTCAAGAGATTAAGGAAAGATTTTGATGACTTATGCTAGTCTTGTTTAAAGTCTCTACAGTCCCCCTACAAAAAATGTGCAAACTCCTACACCACATTCAGACAAAGCGAAAACAAGGAACACCTATAGGTGTTTACTCCAAAGCTGTTGATATTATGCACAATTTCATAGCACAACTAATTGATTTCTGTGCTGTGCTTCTCTGCCTGGATTCTTTTTAGTTTCCCACAAATGTATAATTTTGTATTTCACATTTCTTAAAAAAAAAATATCCTCTGACAGTTTAGAACTTATCATTTTGGATAAAAGTCTTAATGCCAGACAAGGAAGTGAGACAGAACTTTATGGGCAAAACCCAGTAGAGAAACCTATGGACCCCATGGGTATTGACATCTGTTAAACAAAACTTATGCATCACCTCTCCCACCGTGACTTGTCAGAGGCAGTCCGCCACAATTGCTTGAACAAAACAATCTTTATTATCTCATACCCTGACTTTCTAAACATGTCTTGGTTCCAGTCTACAAGTTTTTAAGCCTTCTTAGGATGTGAAAAGAAAACTTAAATAACCAGAAAGAGTGGTAAGGCTGAAGGGACCTTTCAGCAATTTACAGATGTCAGATTCTTTAAGAACTTTGTCTGGGAACCATAATTCTCAGCATTTTTCATTATTTAGACTTTGTGTCACATGAGCACTTAAACGATAATAACAAGCAGCAGCAAAAAAGTAGTTTACTGTGCTGTATTCTGTGCACATTATTAGATAAAAAGATGTAAGAATTTAAATTTGCTAAACATCTTTAAATCATCTTATGGAAATCTTCTTTGTTCCATGGCTTATCCAAGAAGTTTTAGTGCTTTGGGGCAATACTAAGTTTGTGCTTTAAATACACGAAGATGCAGAGAATGTGAGCTAGCCAAGTTTTATGAACATACTGGTGCTTTGGCATCCTCTTAGGACTGTTTTGTTTGAGGCTAAGAATAGGCAACACCTGTTCAAATGGATATCTTGATGGTAAGATGAAAATAGAAAGTCCATTAGTGTCATGTGTTTTGTTTATCCTCAAATATGACCAGACAAGGATTTTGAATTACAAGATGAAGGTCTTTTTCTTTTCTTTGCAAAGACTACAAGAAGAATAATTTAGTGGCCAAGACGACAGTTTAAGTGGAGCAAATGGAAAGCTTTCAGAGGTTGTTACAGTTTCTGATCTTTGGACCAGTCAGTGACATTTCAGAATAAAGGGTAAACATTTTCACAGATTTATAGACACAGCTGTCATGTACTGTGACTGACCTGCATGTTCATCTGAAATGGAGAGTTACTTAAACAGGGTTAGGGTTTGGGTTTTTTTTATTTTTTTTAATGTTGTGGGGGCTTGGGTGGTACAAGTTTTCTGATTGCTTAGTTGGGTTTTTTTTTGTGGTGGAAAGTGATTTTTACAGTCCTTAGGAGATCAATCAACAGCAGGCAAGTTACAATCACTTCCTATGCATGTTCTCTTCTACAGGGAATTTAAGAAAGACCCTTCCAACCCCTTGCTCTGCTTTCTGCAACTGCTCAAATTCCACAAAAACAAAAAAAAACAAACAAACAAAAAAAAACCCAAAAAATAAAAAAGGAAGTTTTAAAATTAATTTAAATTTAGATTGAGAATTCATCTTTATCTGTAACACCATAGAACATTCTGCATAAAACTCTACATTCTGTTTCAGCACATTAAAATACAGATATTCAGAGAAAGTACAAATTCAGAACAACTCCCTCTAATTTTTCCATCACTTCAATTTACCATTCTCATTATAATCATGTTCCAGATGAAAAAATAATAACAATCTCTTCAACCTGTGCTTTGTATCATTTACAACTTTTTCCTGTGTTGGTATTGTTTTTATTATTGACAGTTTGCTTATATTAGTCTTGATACAGTTTGAGCATCTAATGTTATAATTTTTAAATACCACATAAGAAAGAATATTTCATAAAGGTACACAGGATATTAAAACATTCTTTTGTATGCATTATACTTAGCTTTCAAAAGGTATATCTAAAAAGATTTTAATATATGGATTATGTAAGCAAATGCAGGAGAAATCTATTCTTTATTCAACAAGCTTAACCTGTTGACAAACTCAGAGTAAGCATTTTTTTTAAATTTTGATTTCTTATATACATTAAAAATAATCTAATAAAAGTAATTTCTGAACAACTTACTTTTTTCAATGTTATTCCATTCTTCATAATATATTTTTTAATTGATTTCAGTTTTTAATACCACATTCAGATATAAGTCTACATAGATCCCTACTGAAATATAAACCTGACATTTAAATAAGCATATAAAGAGTTTAAAGCCCATCTATTTTAGGAATAAATCCAAGAGGTAAATCAAGAAACACAAAATTTAATTACTATTTGTAAAATGGTTGGACATACCATAAATCAAAAGGTAACCAACCATAGCTGTTATCATTATCTCAAAGTGAATTGCAGTCATTTGGAGATTGGATATTTTTATGATTAATATAATTTGTACTGGCTGTTTTTCCTAAGTAATTTCTTTTCAAGAATGACCACAGCAATGACTTCTCCTGGTAATTTAATGAGAAGAAGGAGGTTCTCATGCAAATTGCTACCACGTATGTAAAATGATGATGCCTTCTGGCTTGAGACATATGGTTGTCTGACTACTTGAAATAATAATAAGGGTCATTTTTTCCTTCTTACGCAGTATGAGTGCTATTCATAATGGTTCCCTGATTGCTCTATAAATGCTAACTAATTAAATGCCAGACACTATTCTGTAGGACCACTACTGATGCACATTATACTATTGATACTTGTTGGTAGCAAGTCTGCACAGAAAACAATGTAATGATGCAAAACAAATCAAACTTCTGACATGCAGAGAAAAAAAAAAAAAAACAGGTATCTCTTGATTAGAGTATGCTGTTCAGATAGGGTAGATTTTGGACTGTTTAGCGTTTGTGGAACCTCAGAGAAATAGACATAAATCCTCAATAAGGAACATATTGTTTTAGTGGTTAGTATAAGTTATCCCTTCTTACCTGGAGACCATGATTATTCAAATAAAGAGTAAAGTCTTCCCCATCCTACAAGGAGCACAATAGCTTTGAGAAGAAAATAAAAGAAACTTTTAAGGAACAGAGTCTCCACGGTGGAGAACTTACTTGACTCAGGACAATCTAAGAGCATTTTGCTATGCATCAATCTTTCCTGCTGTTTCAAGGAGGAGAGATTTATATATAGATATAACCATAATGTTAACTGCTGACTTGATGATGTTTGGAAAAGAAACCAGAACGTTTCTTTGACATTGTATTCAGATAGCACTGACCCAGGGAAGTGCATGTTACTAGATGGATGGACCTCCTAGCTCCACATTTGAAGAAGTTTTGCTTAAATGTAAAAGGCATATGTTTAAAGAAATACCTTGACAGTACCACCAAAAACAAATTCAGAATTCTGAGAATTATTTACTCCTTCATATATGATAGTAGTCCAGCAATGCAGAATGGAGATGCACAAGGGTCCATTCCACAGAGAGGTAACTGAGTTGCAGTCTGCCAAAAATCATGCTTTCATACTGAAATACCTGATTTTTCAGGGTTTGGTTGAAAGACCAATAATCATTCAAGTTATGAGAATTTTTGAATGCATTCATGTAGGTAGTAAAGCTGAAATAAAATTAAACATTAATTCCTAGGCTGCTTCACCTGAAATTAAACTTCAATAAACTCACTAAAAATGAATTATTTTGAGTACGTCACAGTCTTTAACATACCTAACAAATCTGAGGAGAAATATTGTTTTTATTCCAACTGGTGTAAATTTTCCATTGACTTTTGTTGAACCTAAGAGCCAGTTCAAGGGAAAGAAGACTGTGAAGCTTTCTGCTGGGTACAGAGTTTTACCACTTTGAAAGCTGTTAATTTGGTCTAGCTGCCTGTGGCACTGCACCTCATGAAAATATGCAATATTCATGTAACAAAATTTTTTGATGGCTAAGAGTCAAGTATATTTTTTTACAATTAATTTCTGATTTTGACTTTGAGCCACTGTTTTGCCTTTTGCATTTTATTTTCCTATTGGCAATGCTTTTATGTAAATAACTATACACACCACTACAACTAACATCAGTATCAACATGCTCTACTCAGAAACTTTTGCAGACTTGTAATTCTATCCATACATTAGGAACTCATTCATAGTATAAATTTGTCCCATAAGAGAATGAAGTAAGGCTCTTCTCTTGTTTTAATGTTGGGATTAATAACACCAAAACCATAGTATCTTTAAAATTTTCAGCAGTTAGATTTTTCATTGCTTCATGTCATCTTTCAGCAAACGATGTAAGATCAGAACAATTATTACCTCTGTCACAAACCTTAATTTTAAGAAAGGAAGTTGCTTTAAAAATAAAGATAATTCCTGGAACATACTTTGTTTTTTGTTTGTTTGTTTTTTTTAAATAACAAAGGCAATCTAAATGACTCTCCAGTGTTTAAGTTTATGAAAGATAAGTTGATAAATGAGCTAAGAGGAGGGTATGTTCTCAAATTATAGTTTGTATATGAGCTTGAAACCCCTAAGGTAAAATACTTTGAATGGGAAATCTGATAGTGCATTGGACAAAATGATTCCACTGCAACCAAGCACATTTCAAGTGCACAGAAAGTAACAAGCTAGATTCCTCTGGGAAAAGTACCCCAAATACTAAGTCCAAGATTTGTAAGACAAATAGAACAGTAATGGAACTTCAGTCTGTATGTCATTAAATCTGTGTTCATCAACTTAGATCCTTGGAGAGCTTTCAGATTTTCATCTCTTTTCTGAAGAGAAAATAATATGCAGAACTAAGAGGCATGAAAGGGAACGCTTGAAGAATTAAGCAATTAAAAAAAAAAAATATTGCTCAACAAAAGCATAAACCCTACAGGCAACTTCTATTTACATACTAGTAATTTTCTTAGGACATAATCTAGGAGCGTGGCAGAAGGGTAAATGTGTTGCAAGGAAAAACCTATTTGATAAACATGGTAGATACTTTGTAAAAAAGTCTTGCTTCAGGGACGCAGGTTGTCCTGGTGAAAACCTCTGTTTAGTTGAGTGTATATAATGTCTCATCTGTTTACAATGAACCTTTCTTTTTCTTTC
>JANVCC010010406.1:33604586-33634130 GCA_025345505.1 Todiramphus chloris collaris
TTTCCCGTCTCGATGCCCATATAACTAGATACTGGAATTGAGCACTTCATCTACTAGATTGATGGTGCTGATTACATTGTTAAACTAACGGAAAGAAAAGAACAACAAAATAATTGCATTGTTTATAGGGATGAAACACCAATTTGTTACACAGTTCTTGGATTCCCTGGTTTATAAATTGCAGCTGCATTACAAAATGCTTGTCATGTCACACCTACAAGATTTTCTGTGTGAAATTCCTGTGGAATGTTAGTGACTTTGTTTGGAATTAAAATTGTGTTTTAACATGTCATTTTTAAAGTTCTTGGGAGAACATATACTCCTGTCAATTTACAAGTGATGTTAGAATCACCACTCAAAAGAGGAGATTTTTCAAGTCATTTAAAAGGGCAGAAATAGCAACTGTAGTACACAGTTTATTGCTACATCTCTTCCATCCCATCAGAGTAGATGGATTTCACATTATTATATCCTGCCTCTGGTGAGCACTGATATTGACAGAGCATTATCAAGACTAGGCAATTCCCTTGCTAGTGCTTGAATTCTGAACTTAGATACTTATCATAGAACATGCCCACTGAAGTGATACATGAACTGAGTGCAGCTGAAACATCATTCAGCTCTTTGGGGTGTCACACATTTGGTTGTAGAATGCAGAGTTTTGTCAGTTATTTAAATTACACCAGCTTTCATCACTCCTAGTACTTCAAATTAGAATGCCAGTAGCAGACAAGACAATAACAGAAGACCCATCTTTGTGGAAACAGGTGCCCTGAATGCAAGAAATGCTACTGTTTTACACTTGGCTAAGCACTAGTGTCCATATGTGCCCACACATTTCATTGGAGCTTTATGCTCGATGCTCTACAGGCAAGAAATCTGTTTTGGTGAGAAGGTATAAAAAGAAAAAAACCACCTGCATAGGCTAGGATAGGGAAGAAAAGATTAAGTTACAGCTGGAACAAAAAATAATAACAACATCCCTGCAGTTTTCTCTATCATTTGCTGAGTTGTAACAACAATCAGAATTTAACAGATTTGAACTAAGTAATTAAATAAATTATATTAAATTCATATAGAGTTTGCTTTCCAATACTACTCTAACTGTCTTTGTTAAGGACAGAGGAGACATTGCAAGCATGAAGCTGTGAGAGGAGAGGTTTTGAGTTTTAGTTATGCAATGTATAGGAAAAAGTCACATATTAAAATGTTCTGAATAAACTACAAGATTCTGATATAGCTTATATGAGATAAAGAAGAAAAATAGACAAATTAATATGATATTCAGTGTTCAGTGAAGACACAAAGTGTTGGTATTTTTTGAATTATGAGGATCATAGACAAGTGGCAGGGAAAATCAAAAGGATGATTTTGGAGCAATATTCAAGAGAGATATCAGTGATGCTGTAATTTAGAAAGCAAAGAATGGCCTTTTCAGAGCTGTAAATGTGAGTAAGGAAGTTAAATCTTGTGAAACATATGGTGAAGAATGAAAGAAGTTTTTGCTTCACTGTAATTTTTCTATTAAAAGACCCAACTTACTCGGTAGTTTTTTGCAAAGTAAACCTCTTGATTTCCTTTACCTAAGTCCACAATATATTTCACACTTCTCAAGGAGGGGGACATACCAAATGCCTGGCATTTCTCTCAGCATATAAACAGTTACTATATTCCATAATCAAGAAACTATGGAACCAACTTCCAATTAAAGATTTAAAATTTCCTGAGATGTTTAATTACCTATCTCTGTTTAAAACTAGTATATAACAGATCAAATTAATCTTATTTTACCCAGAAGCATTAATTCACCTATGTAAGCTATAACATAAACTAAGACTCTGTAGATTAGCAGATCTACTAGATTAGCTGCTGGACCTTGTATTAATGAACAAAGAAGGCCTGGTCACCGATGTGGAGGTTGGAGGCAGCCTTGGCAGTAGTGATCAGAAAATGTTAGAGTTTAGTATCATACAAGGAAGAAAGAAGACAATAAGTAAGATTGCAACCCTGGACTTCAGGAGGTCTAACTTTGTCATCTCCAAAGACCTACTTGGAGAAATCCCTTGGGCTGAGATTCTAGAAGGCAGGAGGTGTCAACAGAGCTGTTTAATACTCAAACATTAATATTCAAACATTACTTGCTCCAAACTCAAGAGAGGTGCATTCCTTTGAGTAAAAAATCAAGTAAAGGAGGCAGGAGACCAGCATGGATGAGCAAGGAGCTGCTGGAAAAACTCAAGTGGATGAATGAAGTTCACAGCATGTGGAACAAGGGACTGGTCTCTTGAGACAATTATAGGAATGCTGTCAAGGTTTGTAGGGATGCAAGAAGGAAGGCCAAGGCCCTCTTGGAATTAACTCTGGCCAACGAAGTAAAGGAGAACAAGAAGCTCTTCTTCATATACATCAATGGTAAAAGGAAGAAGAGGGAAAATGTGGGTCCACTGCTGAATGATGCAGGAGCCTTTATGTCAGAGGATGCAGAGAAGGCAGAGTTACTGAATACCTTCTTTACTTCAGTCTTCACTTCTAAGACCAGCCCTCAGGAACCCCAGACCCTGGAAGTAAGAAAGAAGCCTGGAGGGAGAAAGACTCTCCACTGGTCAATGAGGATTGGGTTAAAGAGCACTTGGGTGAACTGAATATACACAAAATCCATGGGCCCTGATGGGCTGCATCCAGAAGTGCTGAGGTTGCTGCTGATGTTGTTACTCTACCACTCTCCATCATTTCTGAAAGATCATGGAGAATGAGAGAGGTTCCTGAGGACTTGAGGAAAGCCACTGTCACTCCAGTCTTCAAAAAGGAGCAAGAAGGAAGACCTTGGTAATTACAGACCAGTCAGCCTCACTTTCATCCCTGGAAAGGTTATGATGCAGGTCATTCTGGAGGTCACCTCTAAGCACACAGAATAAAAGAAGGTTATGAAGAGTAGCCAGCATGGATTTCCTAAAGAGAATTCATGTCTGACTAATCTGACGGCCTTCTATGGTGGTGTGACTGAATGGGTAGATGCAGGGAGAGCAGTGGATGTTGTCTACCTTGACTTCATCAAGGTTTTTGACACTGTCACCCATAACATCCTTGTGGGTAAGTTCAGAAAGTATGGATTAGAAGAGTAGACAGTGAGATGGGTTGAGAACTGTTTAAACAACAGAGCTCATATGGTCATTATCAGTGGTGCAGGGTCCAGTTTCAGACCTGTAGCTAGTGGTGTTCTCCAGGGGTCAGTACTAGGTCCAGTCTTATTCAACATCTTCACCAATGACCTGGATGAAGGGACAGAGCTCGCCCTCAGCAAGTTTGCCAATGATATGAGACTGGGAGGAGTGGCTGATACACCAGGAGGCTGTGATGCCATCCAGCAAGATCTGGACTGATTGGAGCGATGGACAAAGGCAAACCAAATGAAGTTTAACAAAAATAAGTGTAGAGTCACTGAGTGAAATAATCACAGAATGTTAAGGGTTGGAAGGGACCTTGAAAGTTCATGTAGTCCAACCCCCCCCTGCCAGAGCAGGACCACCTAGAGCAGGTCACATGGGAATGTGTTCAAGTGGGTTTTGAATGTCTCCAGAGAAGGAGACTCTACAACCCTTCTGGTTGGCCTGTTCCAGTGCTCTGTCACCCTCACAGTGATGCAGCTTTTCCTTATGTTTCTGTGGAACCCCTTATGCTCCATCTTCCACACATTGCCCCTTGTCCTATCATTGGACATAACAGAGAAGAGCCTGGCTCCATCCTCCTGACACTCACCCTTTACGTATTTATAAACATTAATGAGGTCAGTCCTGTAGTGGGTTGACCCAGGCACGGCACCAGGTGCCCACCAAGCCCTTCTATCACTCCCCCCGACTCACCCCCAGGTGATGTCGGGCCAAGTCCAGGAAGCAGGGCTCCAGGAACACGTAGCAGCCGCTTGGAGGACAAAGCAGAATGCCCCCCCATCCTCCTCCTGCCCTCTCCCTTTATAGTTGAGCTGACGTCATATGGTATGGTATATCCCACTGGTCAGCTCAGGTTGGCTGTATCTTCTCCCCCATCCTGCCCCCCATCCTCTGGTGCCATGTGAGCACTGGCAGTCATAACACGGGTGTGTTATCAACACCCTCCAGCTCCCAGTGCTACAGCGTAAGGGCTGGGTGGGGAAAAGCAGCTCAGCCAGACCCACTACAATCTTCACCCCTTATTCCATACCATTTGCGTCATGCTCAGGCCCCACATACTTAAGCCATCTCTAAACCCAACCAGTACATTATCATCAACTACTATCCCCAGTCCTTTAACAGATAGTCCCTCATTCCATGAGATTCCTTCACTCGATGACTTGGGCCTCATCTGTCAAGGTGGATGTTCTGGACAGATGACTTGGGTCTCATCTGTCAAGGTGGATGTTCTGGACAGAAGCAGTATGCCTGATTGTCGGGCACCAGCACCGGCTAGATCTTGGTCCTTGCTGTACTCATCTGGTCCTTCACCAAATTCACTTTCTGTTATTCCATCTCCTTCCTACAGCATCATTTCCTGCAACATACAACTCACATTCCAGATTATCTTTCTGCCAAGGTCAAATCTCCTTGAGGTACACACTGGGTCTCACCATCCTCCCGCATTACCCACCAGGTATATCCAGGTCCTTGAGCAAAGACAATCCCACAAATGGGTTTGCCTTTTCCCAAGGGTCGAGCTATCCACACTGCCTTCCCCAACCACCTCCCAGTGTGCACTACAGGGACCTTATCTCCTCCCACAACAGGCAGGGGTTTTGTTTGGGCAGGGCCAGGACTAACAGATCCTCTGGTGTTAACTAACCAGGTGGCCTTTGCTAGAGGTTTGTCCCATTGTTTAAAGGTTCCACCCCCTAATGCTTTTAATGTGGTTTTTAACAACCCATTGTAACTTTCAATCTTCCCAGAGGCTGTGCATGATAAGGGATGTGATACACCCACTCGATGCCGTGCTCCTTGGCCCAGGCATTCACGAGACTATTTTGGAAATGAGTTCCATTATCTGATTCAATTCTTTCTGGAGTACCATGCCACCACAAAATCTGCTTTTCAAGGCCCAGGATGGTGTTCCAGGCAGCGGCATGGGGCACTGGGTACGTTTCCAGCCACCCAGTGTTTGCTTCCACCATTGTAAGTACGTGGCGCTTACCTTGGCAGGTTTGTGGGAGAGTGATGGAGTCAACCTGCCAGGCCTCTTCATATTCGTATTTTAGCCAACGTTCTCCATACCACTGGGGCTTTAACCTCTTGGCTTGTTTGATTGCAGCACGTGTTTCACATTTGTGGATGACCTCTGTGATAGCCTCCATGGTCAGATCCACCCCTCGATCTCAAGCCCACCTATAGGTTGAATCTCTTCCTTGATGACCCGAGGTGTCATGGGCCCATCACGCTATAAATAATTCACCCTTCCGCTGCCAATCCAGACCCACCTGAGCCACTGCCACCTTGTCAGCCTGGTCTGCCCGCTGGTTGTTCTGATGTTCTTCAGTGGCCCGGCTTCTGGGCACATGGGCATCCACGTGGCGCACCTTCACCACCAGGTTCTCTACCCGAGCAGCAATGTCCTGCCACAGTCCAGCGGCCCAGATGGGTTTGCCTTTGCGCTGACAGTTGCTCTGTTTCCATTGCTGCAACCACCCCCACAGGGCATTTGCCACCATCCAGGAGTCAGTGTAGACATAGAGCACTGGCCACTTTCCTCGTTCGGCAGTATCTAGGGCTAGTTGGATGGCTTTCACTTCTGCAAACTGACTGGATTCACCATGTCCTTCAGCAACTCCAATTGCAGAAAGTTAAAGGAACTGTGGTGTGTGACCCAGGCACGGCACCAGGTGCCCACCAAGCCCTTCTATCACTCCCCCCGACTCACCCCCAGGTGATGTCGGGCCAAGTCCAGGAAGCAGGGCTCCAGGAACACGTAGCAGCCGCTTGGAGGACAAAGCAGAATGCCCCCCCATCCTCCTCCTGCCCTCTCCCTTTATAGTTGAGCTGACGTCATATGGTATGGTATATCCCACTGGTCAGCTCAGGTTGGCTGTATCTTCTCCCCCATCCTGCCCCCCATCCTCTGGTGCCATGTGAGCACTGGCAGTCATAACACGGGTGTGTTATCAACACCCTCCAGCTCCCAGTGCTACAGCGTGAGGGCTGGGTGGGGAAAAGCAGCTCAGCCAGACCCACTACAATCTCTCAGCCTCCTCTTCTCCAATGTAAAGAGACCCAGCTCGCTCAGACTTTCCTCATAAGGGAGAAGCTTCACTCCCTTAATTGTCTTTGTGGCTCTGTGCTGGACTCTCTCAAGCAGTTCCCTGTCCTTCTTGAACTGAGGGGCCCAGAACTGAACCCCATTCCAGATGCAGTCTCACCAGGGCAGAGTAGAGGGGTAGGAGAACCTCTCTCTACCTACTAACCACACCCCTTCTAATCCACCCCAGGATGCCATTGGCCTTCTTGGCCACAAGGGCACATTGCTGGCTCATGGTCATCCTGCTGTCCACCAGGACCCCCAGGTCCCTGTCTCCTATGCTACTCTCTAACAAGTCAGTCCCCAACCTATACTGGTATCTGGGGTTATTCTTTCCCAGATGCAAGTGGTCTGGGGCTTCCGAGGACATAGACAGAGGCAAAGAAGGTATTCAGTAACTCCGTGTTCTCTATCCTTTGTCACCAGGGCACCCGCCTCATTTGACAGTGAGCCTACATTGACCCTAGTGTTAGTTTTGTCTGCAACATATTTGGGGAGTCCTGCACCTGGGGAGGAATAACCCCAGGCACCAGTACAGGTTAGGAGTTGACTTGCTGGAAAGCAGATCCATGGAGAAAGACCTGGGAGTCCTGATGGACAATAAGTTAACCATAAGCCAGCAATGTTCTCTTGTGGCCAAGAAGGGCATTGTTATCTTGGGATACATTTAGAAGAGTGTGGCCAGCGGGTCAAGGGAGGTCATCCTCCTCCTCTACTCTACTCTAGTGAGACCACACCAGGAGTCCTGTGTCCAGTTTTGGGATCCCCAGTTCAAGAGAGACAAAGAACCACTTGAAAGAATCCAATGGAGAGATACAAAGATGATTAAGGGACTAGAACAGCTCTCTTACGAGGAAAGGCTGAGAGCCCTGGGGCTGTTCAGTCTGAAGAAGAGAAGACTGAGAGGGGAACTTCTCAATATTTACAAATATCTGAAAAGTGGGTATCAAGTAGAAGGGGACAGTCTCTTTTCATTGGTGTCCTGTGATAGGACAAGGGGCAATGGTCACAAACTGGAACACAGGAAGTTCTATCTGAATATAAGGGAAAACTTATTTACTGTGAGGGTGACGGAGCCCTGGAACAGGCTGCCCAGAGAGGTTGTGGAGTCTCCTCTAGAGACTTTCAACATCCACCTGGATCTGTTCCTGTGTGTCCTGCCCTGCGTGATCCTGTACTGTCAGGGGGGTTGGACTCAATCTCCAGCGATTCGTGACAACTCCTACCATTTTATGATTCTATGATTCTTTTTGTACACAGCAATGTATTTTGGGCATTTCATATTATTTAAAGGCCATCAAGGGCAAAATGATTATTTCTAGAATAAATTTTGCATTTCAGTCATCCTGACAGGCATGTAAAAAACTCAGACCAAAAGAAGTGAAACAAAAAAACTAAAGGCTACAAAAGCATTGACTCTTCTAGCATATACAGGTTGCACTGGAGGAGGAGGGCAACAAAGATGATGATAGGACTAGAAGGCACAGCTTATGAAGAGTGAACAAGAATAGAAGTTGTATTCAGCTCAGTGCAGGCTGAAGGTTTTCCTCATTCCTGTCTACAACTTCTTCAAGAAGGCTATGGAGGTGCTGGTGTCCACTTTCTTCTGTCTGGTGATGGGACAAAAGGGAAAATCTTAAAGTGATGCCATGGGAAGTTTGGATTAAATATTAGGAAAAAGTTATTTATTGACAGTGTGGTTGAGCACTGGTACAACTTCTCCTGTGAAGTGGTCATGGACCCAAGCCTTTCTGCTGAAGAAGCTGTTGCACATGGTCTTAGACAAAATGCTTAACTTTTTGGTTGCCCTGTGTGTAGTTGGGAGTTGGACAAGAGTTAGACAAAATGATCCTTATGAGTTCCTTCCAACTCAGGATATACTTGCCCAGTATTCCTCTGGCCTTATTTGCCCTGAGCTTTTAATATTGAAGTAAATAGGAAATGTGTCGTTCAGTGTCATACAATGTATTTATTAAGGAAGCAGTTAGGTTTTAATTTTAAAAGCTGTAATGAAGTGGTGTTTATGGAGACAGAGGTGTTATACTTTGGGATTATTGTTCCCTTAAATTTCTTCTGACATGAGTAAAAACTAGTTATTTACATAATAACCAGCAAGCATCTGGCAGGTGTTGACAAATCAGATGCTGACAACAAAAAAAGTAGCTATAGGAATGGAACTGTCTTTTTGTTGGCTTATTCATATCTCTGTTAAGCATCCCCTAAAGTAAGTAAAGAGTAAGACATTCATCTAGAGGATAAATCATTCCTGCAAAGTGGCAAGATGAGTGCAGAACAAGAAAGGATTAGTGGAATGCTATATGGCTAGGTAAATTGGGTTTTTTGGTTTTTTTTTTGTTTTGTTTTTCTATTTTGCATTAGGTGTTAAAACATATTATGGAAATGAGATGGGATAGAGACAAGTGCTCTGCTCTTGTGTTGAATGACTTTCAGGACAGCAGTTAATTGAACTGTTTATCACATTGGAAGGTCACATGAAACATGGCTGCCAAAAGACTTCAGAATAAAGTGCACTTCATGCTAAAAATAAAAGCAGACTCCCACCTTCAATTATGGTTTTTTTTAAATTCTAATGTGGTTATTTAATCTCAAAGGAGAGATAGTCATCGTTATCATGGCAGCACTGCTGAAACCATCAAATCACCCACTATCTGCTACATTTTTCTGCTAGCAATTTTCAGTTTAACAGGGTTTTTATATAAAATAGTCTTGGGGTAAAAATTATATCAAGTGATTTTTCAGACAGAGAAGAATGCATGGAAAAATAACAGTATACTTATTTAAAATTTTCAAAGTTATTTCTAAACTGTAACAACTAATACTAATAGTAGGTGTTATTCCAAAATATTCACCGTAGGACCTGTACATGCACAAAGATGGATCTTTTGGTGATGTATGAGATAGATCAAGCTGGAGTTCCTCTGTTGTTCTTATGAGCAGGCACCATGCCCCTATTGTGACTTCTCTGCATTATGCGTAGTAGAACTATATTTCAGATATTTCACCCATTTAGGTTTTAGTGCTGGAGCTTCCAACAAGGACAGCCCTGGAGATGACAGGCTCTTACTGACAGATTCACCTGTCCAGGAGGAACTACAGTCCTGTACGCTGAGCTAATTGATATCACCTAAGGTGGAAGGCTGTCAATAAAATGAAGGCGTACCCTTTTATTTTCTTGGCATTTTCTCAATGTGCTGCCAATGCCACTATGATCATGGCAAGTATCATGCAAGTGGGACATGCTGATCAAGGACAAGAAATACTTAGCTTAGATCTTTGCCTTTCCCCCACCTAAGTAAGTGATTTCTAACTGCAATGTCTTCTCCAGTGAATTGTGCCAATGAAGAGCTGCAAAGTTTTCTCAGGGGTTGACAGTACTAAGAGAAACTTTGAGTGGGATTTATGGAAAAGGAAATACTTTGACAAACATCCCAGGCTGCGCAGAAGAAAACAGTTCCCAGAGAATATCAAACTCCTGGTGCCTGTTCTCCCTCAGTAATTCATCCAGACAATCTTTTGTCAGAAAATGGGAATTACCCTTCTTTAGTTGTTTTTACTTGTATAACCAATTTTGCCTGCAAAGCATACACATACACACATTTCTAAAATTAGGCCCTTTTGCAGTTAAGGTAGTTTTATTTCCAAAAAAAGAAATTAAGTTTTGGCATACATTTATGTATTCCCCTCCCCCCCCCCCCCCCAAGAATATTCCAATTTTTTTTTTTTTCCCTAACAAAAAAGATTGCTTTGATCTGTTCCTAGTACACTTTCCGCTGAATGTACATTGCATTCTGCATCTCTGTAGAAGAAGCCCTGAACATATCGAACTAAAGGATGATAACACTGTTGTACCTGGCCTGGTCCTTTTCACAGGAAGTTACATTTCACTGAGATTATCCTCAGAGGTAATCTTCTTGGGGTATTTTTTATTTTATTTTTAGTTAGATTAATCCACACTTGCAATTATCATCATCTTGTAACATAATGTGTTTAGTTACCTTCTGCTTTTGTCTGGTGATTTCCAAATAGCAGGTAACAATATCATGAGCCTGGAAGCCAAGTCAGTACTCTTCTTTATGACTGCTTATGAATTTAGGGACAGTCTTTCCTTGGAGTTACCTAAGAATTAATCTAAGAAAGCACAAGTCAGAAGGAGTCACAAAATCTGGGTTATGTGCAGAAGCCTCAATAAAGAAACTTTTTGCCTGCTACAGACAAGTCCTGTCACTTTTCAAATGCAGTGTCCCATTAAAGACCTAATAAACACAAAAAGCTGTTCAGAAAGAAACATTAACCCTCTGGGCCTTTACTAACTTCATCACCTTTTTTAGCTGAAATACTGTTCCTTTCTAAGTCATTTAATGATGGATCTTAATTGTAGTGCCTGGGAAACTGTTCAACCAGCACTCTGGAGAAAGGTTAGGGGAATGTGAAATAGGCAGTCCATCATGGAAAGAGAAAGAAATTTCACCTTCAAAATCCGCATTAAACCTTTACCACTTCCTAAACCTTCGCACTGATTTGTAATAAACTTTGGATCTGGTGTCCAACCTCAAACTAAAATGTACTTTTAAAAAGACTTCACAAAGAAAGATGTTTTCATCTTTCTGCTGTAAACAGTGACCCACCTGGTTCCTGCATGTCTTCAGGTGTCTTAGTTACTGCTGGGGAAAAGCCAGCCTCCACTGGACACAGTATTTTGTTTGGGTTTTTTTGGTTTGGTTTGGTTTGGTTTTTTTGGGTTTTTTGGTTAATGTTTTCTTTATAATCTAGCCAATACTTTTAATCTAACTAATATGGTAAAAAGCAACTGTCACTTATCTTTGTTGAAGACATTAGGTTTATGATTATATATATTCAGCATAGAAGAACAGAGGGAGGAAGGGCTTTTAGCTGCTAAAGGAGAAACACAGCATTTTTACATGCTACTGCGATGTAATGATTCAGATAAGGGTCAGTAATCAATTCCTTCAGATTTTGCATACATCTGTCAGATTTTGTCAGTAAATCCTTTCTTTCTAGAAAATTCTGTAAAACTTCTAAATGTTAGCTAAAAAGTACTGAATGCCTTGTACTGCCACAGAGTTCAAGCAGCTTTCTTCAAGACTGCATTCCTCCCTATGAAAACCAGCCATTGAACTCCAAGCTTCTATGCTGGGCCTGTGCCAGTGCAGTTGTGGTACTGAAATTTAAACTGAGGAGACCTTGTGTCCTCCTTTTGAGGTATTGTAGACTCTAGATACATTTACAAGAGGCCTTGTGGCCATGCAAGAAACCCTGGAATTTTCACAATGCAAGGACATGGGATATCCACAATTTCCTGGGATTTGCTGATTTAGGGAATTATTTTCCATGAATGCCTTTGGAAATTCCATAAAAAAACTTCACTGAATCCTTTAGTCAGGCAACATTCACTAGCAGGGTAGATCCAAAATCATCTAACATTGAATGAACTGAATACTGTCAAGAAAACTTCTGTATCTATTTTATAATAATGGAATTTGTGTTACTTTTAAGAATTCCCTCCCATCACTCATTTTATACATATCTCCTACCTTGTATTTCACACTCAGCATAATTTTCTTTTCTCTTTTATCTTTAACTTGTGCTATTGGATGAAAATTTTCACGGGGAGCATTTACTTTCTTTATTGCACAAGAGTAGGTTTCTATAACGCTATTATATTGTATCAATTAAGCCATTATGTTTTAATGATAGAAAAACTGGGGGGAAAAAGCACAAACCTCAGAGGATTAAAGCATGAAAGATACTGTTGGGAAGGGAAATGTTTGAGAGTCAATCATTTAAAAGCACTGCCCATCACTATACATCTCCAGAAGCCTTCCCAGTCCTTGGTTGACCTCAGCTTTGGTTCCTGCCTTCCTTCTCCAGCTACTTCATCTGTCTTCAGGTGCAACTCTGAGAGCTTTGTGACTGACAACCAGCCAGCAGCACCATGAGCAGCCTCAGAGCCTCTGTAGAACCTGGACAAAATGCCAGCAGCACTTCCTTTCCATAGCAAAAAGTCCAGGGGAGCTGCAGTGACCTGATTCTGCAATCCCACATCAAAATGAAAGCCCAGTATGCTGAAAAAGATAGAGAACAGTAGGAACTCAGAGGCTTTGCTATGCTTGTACCAATGCTGTATTAGGGCCATGGCAGAATGTCTTTACTAGCAGTGTTTCTCAGCTGTCTATATCTAAAATTTAAAAGTACATTCCCCCTCAGCAGAACATAATTCCTGTCAGTGTTACAAGTGCCTTACAAATCCTAGCACCTTCATGGTATAATAGCTAGCTGGAAAGGACATGATCTGAAGTGGTTTCAACATTGCTTGCAAAGAGGCCAAACAGGGCTAGTCTTCCATTTGAAACTCCATTATGTTCACAGTTTAATTTAACAAGTAGCAGTATTTCTGCTGTGTGCTTTCTGTCCCTCATTGCTATGTTGTTTGTTTCCAGACTGAATTGCTTTTATTGATTTTGCACTGTTTTGTCTAATGATTTTTCTTGTAAACCCCACTTAATATGATATATGACCCTCACTCCTCTGCTGCAAATCCAGTTGCAGGATGCTTACTCTAC
Organism: Todiramphus chloris collaris; assembly: GCA_025345505.1. Lineage (NCBI taxonomy): Eukaryota > Metazoa > Chordata > Aves > Coraciiformes > Alcedinidae > Todiramphus > Todiramphus chloris. The sequence goes on from JANVCC010010406.1 coordinate 33,617,444, forward strand.
CAGTAAATCAATTGTTTTAAACATTACCTCAAAGGGTCTTCTCAGCAAATTTATCCATTGCACCTTAGAAATATCCTCTGACTTTTCTTCCTATTGCCACTCCTTATTTAACATCTTTACCTCCTGATGTGCACACACTCTCCTGTGGAACATGCTTCTCACAAATAAGGATAAGCTACCTGGGGGGACTTCACTAGGATACTTTTAATATTTACCATGCAGTTGGCAGAGTTTGCTTACCCATAGCTCTGATGGTTACAAAAGCAAACCGTGGATGGTTTAAGACTCTAAGTGTTTGACTTGCCATCCACATATTGGAAACAAACAATCAAAACCCTCGCAAGGCTGTGATTTGAGCTGTGATCTCCAACCTGAGCCTAGGAAATTCAAGATGCAATGTAGTTTACCTGATTTTTGAGGCATTACTACAGAGATTATAAATTGTCTTGAAAACAGCAAGCAGGTAACTCATCCTTTCATATGCACTTCCCAAGTTTTAAAGCTAAAATGTCAAAAGAGTAAAAGAGTAACCTGGGTTGAAGGCAAAGGGATTTTTGTGACTTCAATCCAAGAAAGCTCTCATACATATCAAAAAACACAGCAAGGAAAAGAACTCTAGAGTCTCCTGGTCATGACATGTGACTGCATAAAACAAAAAAAGTTACGACACACTGAAAGTAACTTTTCCTCCCCTTATCATACCAACAAACCTTAAGAAGAAAATACAAGAAAAGGCAGAAATAATTGTTACCTTTTAAATGTATTAGACAATTCAAAGGTGATTTTTTATCTGATTACACAATCGAACGACCCAGTTTTCTCTTTCATTCAGCTTAAAAGAGTGTATACTGAAAATTTAAAATCAGTAAAAATGTTAACCAAAGGATCCAATGAAGACTTACCTGTATAATACACAAAAGTGATAATAGAGCTAGAAGAGATTTACAGAATGTATCATAACAAGGACAGGTAAATCTTATTTCCCCTTAGTTCAATGATACAGAGGTGGTTAAGAGATACTAGATATACAAATACGAGATAATAGATGTACAAATGGATTGTACAAAACATAGCCTGACTTGACAAGACTTACCTGCAAGATGCTGCCATTATAGCTGTTTATCAGTTTGCTATAAATTTTTAGCACTGGTAATTTCCTCATTTTTTCACAATTTGTAGAGGAGTAGACAAATGCAGACTAAGGACTTAGATGTATGTAGGCAATAACTCCCTTATAACTGCACCCAGATAACATAATTTCTGGTTGCAGAATTTATTTTCTCAGTCAACCTTGTATATCGTATGTCATATATTAAGTACGTGGGTAAAGTCACTGAATTTACTGTATTTCTTCAGCTTGTAAGGGGTTGGTGTATTGTCTTCTCTTCAGTAACAGTTTATCAAGTGTCTGATGCAGATTACAAAAGCTAGAATATGCCTGTGCACTGCATTCCTTTATCTGAACTGGTATCAGCATGACACTGCCCTTTGACTCAGCAGGAAGGACAACATGATACAAAACATCACCATTAAAAAGTCGTGGAGTACAGGAGAGCTGTCTGAGGACTGAAGGAAAGCTGCTGTCACTCCATTATCCAAAAAGCGCAAGAAGGAGGACACAGAAAACTGCAGGCCAGTCAGCCTAACTTCCATCCCTGGAAAGGTGGTGGAACAGCTCATTCTGGATGTCATCTCTAAGCATGTGGAGGAAAAGAAGGCTATTGGAAGTGGAAAGCATGGATTCACCAAGGGGAAAACCACGCTTGACCAATCTGACAGCCTTATATGATGCAATGACTGGCTGGGGAGAAGAGGGAAATGCAGCGTGTGTTGTCTACCTCCACTTCAGTAAGGCTCTTGATGCTGTCTCCCATTACACCCTCCCTCATAGGTAAGCTGGGTAAGAAGAGTGGGTTAGATGAGTGGCCAGTGAGGTGGATTGAGAACTGGCTGAAGGACAGAGCTCAGAGTGTTGTGAGCAAAGAGTCTAATTGGAGGCCTGGAGCCAGTAGTGTTCCCCAGGGGTGAGTGGTGGGTCCAGCCTGGTTCAAAAGGTTAATCAAGACCCTGGATGAAGGGACAGAGTGTATCCTCGGTGAGTTTGCTGATGATACAAAACTGGCAGGAGTGGCTGACACAATGGAAGGCTGTGCTGCCATTCAGCAAGATCTGGATGGACTGGAGGGCTGGGCAGAAAGGAACTTGATGAACTTCAACAAGGACAAGTGTCGAATTCTGCACCTGGGGAGGAGTAACCCCAGGCACCAGTACAGGCTAGCGGTTGACCTGCTGGGAAGTAGCTCTGTGGAGAAAGATCTGGGAGTCCTGGTGGGCAACAAGTTAACCATGAGACAGCAATGTTCTCTTGTGGCAAAGAAGGCCACTGGTATCTTGGGGTTCAGGGGTTCATTAAGAAGAGTGTGGCCAGCAAGTCGAGGGAGGTTCTTCCCCCTCCCTCCACTCTGCACTAGTAAGGACACATTTGTGTCCTAGAGACAGGAAACTACTTGAGAGAGTGCAGCGGAGGGCTATAGGGATGATTATAGTGCTGGAACATCTCTCTTATGAGGAAAGGCTGAGAGACCTGAGTCTGTTTAGTCTGCAGAAGAGAAGACAGAGGGGGTCTTACCAATGCCTATAAATATCTGAAGGGCAGGGGTCAAGAGCATGGGGTCAGACTCTTTTTGGGGATGCCCAGTGACAGGAGAAGGGGCAATGGTCACAAACAATTTGATTTTGCTTTACTATTGATTGCATTACATGGGCCCTATCTCTAGGAGGTTAACGGATATTGAATTGATCCATTGCTTGTATATCTTCGGTAGCAGGGAAATAACGGTCTTTTCCTATCTCTGTGCTACCTTTACATAATGTCCTGGGCCTTCTTGCATGGCGGAAGAACACATATGCCTGGTTCTTTTGGAAGACTGATGTACAATCTTTTTGTAAGGTAACTTCCCCTAAAAGCTGTCCACCACAACATTCATATCAGATTCCACCAAAAGATTTCACAGAGTAAATTTGACAGGGAAGAGGCAGTGCTTACCTGTAAGGGCAGAAGTGCACTAAAGGCACTCCAGGAGAGCAAATACCACTACTACAGTCATTTGTAAAAGGTATGTGACCTGCTAAGTGCACTAGCCTATCCGTAACTCTGGACCCACACACATGCCACCAAGGTCACACAGTAATAACTCCTGGGAGAACACCACACCACCATGCAACCCTCACTATAAGCATACTTCCTATTTCTGGCAGACTGCAGCTTGAGAATCACAGAAACTCCATGCTAAAATTTGGCATTTTGCTTGCCCAGGAAGTTGAGCTATTAGAAAGCCATTCAGAGATCCTTTTTCACACAACAAGAAGATGTATAAATTTAATAATCTTACACCAGGTAGGTCTTCATTCCAACAGTTCACCAATTCCTACAAGAAGCAAGTGCAAAGAAGAGACCTGTTGAGAGAGCTGACTACCTTTATCCCCAGTGGGACAAAACCAAGAAATCCCTGACCATCTAGAGTTATGATCACGAATCCCTTTGTCTTAAGAGACTATACCTTTCTAACTCACTGTAACACAGAAGTAAATTAACACTAGTAAGTTGAGGGATTTACAACAATTGAATTATCACCTCACCTGCAACTACAATTCCCTACTGTATTCAAGTGCAGTTGTTACCACAGATTTGCTGTGTGATACATGAATTGTACATGTTAATCTGCTAATTTCCTTGAGGCATCTCAGTCTCTGGTGAGTATGACATGGCCAGATCCCGAAAGACAGCATGCGTCATCGTAAGGTTACAAGTACTTTCACTTCAATCATGATGATCTTCTAATGGTGAGCTTAAGAGAGCTGAGAAATGAACCTAAGACTGACTGCCATTGAAATTTAATTGTTCCTGGTCTTCATGCAAGTAAAGGCCTCACCTTGTGTGTGCTTGCACTGGTTTTGGTAGCACCAATAAACAGAATGCTTTATCAGCTTTAGCAGTTATGTCCTGGAGCAAGGATTTAAAACAAACTAGTTAAAAGAACCAAAATAACCTAGCTGCTATTAAAAAAAAAAAAAAAAGTATTTGATATTTCTTACTCAGATATGTGTCTTCTAGGATCTGCAGTTTTTTTGTTCCCAGTACTTTTAAGTCTGCCTGGAGTAGTTCTGGAGTTTTCTTCTCCAGAGATATTTAAAAGTCACCTGGATGGAATCCTGTGCAACCTGCTCTAGGTGAACATCCTTTAGCAGGGGTGTTGGCCTATACAATGTCCAGAGGTCCCTCCAACTCCTACCACTCTGTGACTCAGCGAATCTGTGGTGAGTTTTGTTTCTTCAGCTGCCATTCTTGACTTCATGAATATGATAATTAAGAAGAATTTAGGTTTGCTGGAAAAGAACCAGAAATACACATAAAATGATGAATTTGAGAAGCTTGCCTTCTAATGCTGAATCAGATCATTTGTTATATCATTAGTTCCCAGTGAAATATTTGTGAAACTATTCCCAGTCCCAGTGAAATGAGAATAGTGAATATAAGTGAAAAGTTGTTTTTCTTTTCTCTTCTTCATTGGTGCATTATGTTGTACCACTTTTTCTTCTGCTTCATCTAACTTGCATGTTCAATGTTCCATAAGAATTAAGTCTTACTGTAATATTCAGCTCACATTTGGTAAACAGACAGAATAGTTTAAATGGTTGCCTGTTTATGACAAATAGTGGTTAATTATCACCACACATTTCTGTGGTGTTCAATGCTGTGAAACAGCTCTCTTAGTTTTGACCGAAAACAAAGCAGAAGCTGGAGCGTGAAGACACAACAAAGCTAGAGCAAGCATCAAAAGGCCTGAAATTTGTACTTCACTGATGTAGGCTTCCGTAACTGGACACTTTGCCCTTCCCTTCTTATTCTTATTTTTGCCTGACAAAGTTTTGAAAATTATAGCTTCCTTACCATAATATAAGAAAGCAAATTCTCTCCTGGCTCAGTGGAGCTGCTGAAAACCTGAGATCAAGCATTTTATTCTATTTAAGGAAGGAATTTTATCACAGTTTGTTTTGTATATGAAGTAAAGGAAGAGCTGCAGTATATTACAATACTGATGTCTTCACCAGTTAAGAGTCTAATCTAAAGTAATACAGTTTTGGTTTTTGGTTTTGTTTTACTACTATATTGAAGTTATTCTTATTTGTATATGTATATAGTAAATCAGAGCCAAATAGGTAATTGCTAGATACTTTTTACCATCCCATTCACACACCTCAAGCAGCTAGGGTAAACTACTATGTATGTGTTGATGATGATGATGATTTATACTGTTTGAAAGCATGTTGGAAATAATTTCTAAATAATTTCCCCAAGCTACATCTAACATTCAAATAGTACCATCCAGGCACGTTCATGTTAACACATTATAGCTTGCCAGATGCAGGAACTGCTGTGAAAAATCCTTGTATTATCAGAATCCAGGTCAGAGAGGTTTTATAACCTCAAAAGGAATAGTACATTGACCCAAATCCAACATCTTAGTAACAACATAGTATTCTGAATGTTTAAGACATCTTGGACTTCAGGGAGAATTAAGAGATTTCTACCAATCCTATGTATTTTCCAATTTCAAACTGTCAGAGCAAACAGTTCATTTTCCAATGGAAGAGCAAGAGTACATGTAGCAAATAATAAGAAAGACCAAAACTAGACCTTTTGCCTCAGGAGTCTGACCAGTCCCAGAAAGGGAAATTAGATAAACTATTTTTGTTAAAATCAGAGAGCTCCATTTATGATGAAGAAATTATTAAATTGAAATATCAATGACAGTGCATCAGACACCTTGCTTGTACCCCTCTATATATCTGTTACTCTTTGAAAGACAGTGTTAGGTCTGAGAATTATGTCAAATCTTCACATGGGTAGCTCAGGACAGCTAGAAAATATTATAATAAATTACATCCATGGGCTTTTTGCCCAGCTTCGGCAAAATTCAACCATTGTTTTTCAGTGACTTGGGAGCACTGCAAGTTTCCTTTTGTCTTTCACCACACAAAATGCTCAAACCAAAAAGGTGATGTGTGCTTATTTTGCACTGCTGGCTGATGGTGAAGAAGGTGGAAAAAGCATCCTGCATCATCAAGGATTTGTAACCCATAATCTCATTTACAGCCTCTGCTCCTCCGGAAGGAGCACAGCAAATGAGCAACAAAACAGAGACCACACACTGCCCACTGTGAAGCGGCAGTAAGGACTGATCTTGTATGGGTTGCACTCTGCTCTGCTATGACCCTACTGCATGGGCATCTGACATTCTGTACACCTGTTGCCATTCTCTTCTGGTATTTTATTTGGTCTAAGGGGCTTATATGTTTTTGCAATACACAGTTAACAGATGCGATAAGAGCAGGAACTATTAAGATCTAAAGCATCAGTTTTTGTATTTGGCAATCTGTTAGAGAATTCAAAATAGTGAGAATGTTCACAAAGGTTTTCTTTCTGCATCCTTTGTAGTAGTCATGTGGGGAAGGAGTCTATTTAGTTGTTACCTCTGACAAAACCAGTTCTCACTTAAGGAAAGCTATTTAGCATTTAACTGCTAACATCTTAGTTTAAAGTTTAAGCAGCTATTTGAAGATTAATCTTGCTACAGTGCTTACGTCAGTGTGTGTATACATTTGAGTCTCTGCTGTAAGCTATGTTTCTGAGAGCTACTTCCCACTTAAATAAGCTGAAGGGGATACTTCCAGGGAAAGTTGACCATTATTTTGCATAAGCTATATCCAAGCAAGTAATGCAGAGAAGATCTATTTTAACAGAGATGCCAAAAGAGAAAGAAAATATGATTACAGAGAAAGCAAACTGTTTTGATCTTTCAGTTTATAGGACATGAAACAGATTCCTGGAATACAGGATTTCTGCCATTCTTTTTCATTTTGGCCTTGGTTGTTTCTGTACCAAATAAAGCTCTCATACAACATGGTGGCATTTAACATAAGTAGAGGTGGTGCGCTCTACCCTGTATGGACATAAATCAGTGACTAATCCACATTTTTATGTATGACTACTAACTTGTGATAGCACCAAGCACAGAACATGTCCCCCAAGTTAGTACACTGAAACAGAATTAACAATGGTGCCTTGATTAAGCTGAAAAAATAAATCCACAGATAAGACTGTATTATTAGGCTGCAGATAACATCTCAGAGAATTCACCCAGTGGCAGTGTTTTTAATCAGTCTTCACTCTGATATGTTCCATCTTACACACAGAATATGTCTTTAGACTAACAAAATTGATTTTAAAACAATGCCAATTTCTGTGTTGAACAATAGCATCCATGAAGCTCTAAAATTTAAAATAACGTCTACCTAAATTTTGCAAAGCTACCCAATGTATTTATACAAAAGACTAAGGAAGTGTTTAGGTAAAAAGATATATCACACCTCATGAAAGTAGCTTTTTCAAAACAAACAAACAAACAAACAAAAGATTAAAATAAAATAATCAAGCCATTTTAAATTAAAACAGGATAAAAATTTAGATCAAATTGGTGACTGCATGGAGATTACTATTCTTTAATATTTTCAGTAAGGAAGAAAATTCAGGATCAAATATTTTCCATTTAGGTAAAGGGGGTTGCTAGATGTATCTGTGTATGGAGGTGAATGGGACATATTCACAGTAAGGCAAAATTTCCCCAGTGATGTTTAATTGACAGAAATGTTCAACATCTTTTCATGAATACAGATTTGTTTTGTCTTGTCTCTGTTGTTTGGTGTTTATCTGTTCTTTCATTTCCCTCTGAAACCTGTGCTAAATTTTCAACAGTAACCATGTTTAAACCAAGAGAGATGTGAAGATTAAGAGCTCTTTATTGCTCTATAAGGTAGTATTAATGTGCATATATAATTAAAAAAAAAGCATGGAAGCTTTTTAACTTCCTTAACACCCAGTATCACCTAAACAAAAATTTTATTAATTTCTTTGTATGTATTAGATGTTCAAAATAAGAGAACAGATAGTTTAATGATTGCAGTTATAAATAAAGGTATTTTAATGGTGTCCCTGAACTATCTTAAAAGGCAATAGGCTAAGACTTGGTTTTCATTTCAAGATGATCATTTCTATGCAAATAATAAATTTTTTTACTATTTGATCTGGTTATGTGGGATTTCTAGGTAAGTATTTAAATTGTCCATTTATGTGGAAAATATATACAAAATGATAGTAAGTAAGCCTTAGACAGAAAAGAATTCGGATTTGGGGCACTTACATCTAATAACATGGAAAAAAGGTGTATGAATTTAACATTTCCTTTTGAAAAAGGAAAATGTTTTTGTGTTCCATAAAACAAAGTAGAACAAAGTCTACTGCAGATCAAGAGTCCTGACCTATCTACATTGAGAGCAAGATTTCTGCCAGCGTTTAGAACAATAGGGTAAAATGAGGAATTCTGTCATTCCTTTAGGGTTTTGGGTTTTTTTTTTCTCAGATAAGACATTTATTTAACATGAAATACTAGTCCAGGCCATGTTACAACTCAACATGTATTCAGCCACTGAACACCATTCCAGTTCTGAAACTCTTCTAGGAAGAAGTGTTTGATGTAATTTCAAACATCAGCGGTCTTCTACAACACTCTGCAACCATGAAAAATGTAGTCAAAACTTTCCAGTGACTGGTCTTTGATTTTTGTTTTTCATTACGGATGCCCAGAATCACAATGTTGAAATATAATATATACCATCGTAAGTGAAGAAAATCATATTTTACCCACCTTTGAGGATTAAAATCTTAAATAACAGAAGATTAACATAATAATACATTATTATGTATTATTATCATTATTATGAAAGTATTAACTTTCAGTTACACCATGTTATCTGTGACATTGTAAATAAAGCCCATGACATTTACAGAAGTTTACAGCTAAGTGTTGTGGCAGCGTACTCCCCTCTTGTCCTCTTTTCTGCTTAAGCATTAGCCACCAGTGGTGGTCGTGATGGCTGCATCTGGCGGAAGAATGTACCTTAATTTTCTATCATTTCCTGTCCATTATACTCTCTCTTATGGAAAAGCAAACCCTGGGAGTTAAAGAGGTGGCCAAAACTCTAAGTGAAGAATAAAAAAATCAGTCATTGGGGCCAGCATACCCTTGTGACCTTATTATAGCTGACTGGGGTTTTGCCAAATACACTACTTACTGTAACCTGTTCCAGATTGACCCTGATGGGCCCAAAAGACTTTTGTTTTTTATCTCAGCTGCATTTAAAGAAACAGAGCAACATTACTCTGAACAGGAAAAGGGACTTTTACCATTAGTCAAAGCAGTTAAATTTCTTGAGAATATACATCAGGGACAACCTATGCAAACTAGAGGACCATTTAATTTACTTAAGGGGATTGCTCCCCAAGCAGGAGCTATGCAAAAACTCGTTATCAAAGACTGTATGCCTACCTAATAGAAGTTGACCTTAATCAAACCTTGTGGCCCATTTGCTTGGGAAGCTAGCAACAGCAGTCGTGCAGAGCAGAATTAGTGCAACGGATTTTTTCATCTTTTTAATAGGGAAACCTGTTTGGACTCTCCCTGCCAAAGCAAATCTCTAACTTCTTTTACATCACCCCACAGGTTGGCAAACAAATGTTTGTGTTATGATAAACTGAGCACAGCAACAAGTGATTTAAACAAATTAGAACAGTATTGTTTATTAGCAGTGGAACTAAACAGTGCCTTTTATCTGATATATTACCTTGGTGGGAAAGAATTGATGAGAAATACCACAAATATATTGTGGATGCACTTGATACAGTCCAAAATAGTGTTTCTCTAGCTGTTAGCTGTATCCAAGCTCAGCTGTGGGTGTAATCAATGGTAGCATCAGTTAGAAGGTTAAGAGGGCACATGACCCACTGAAATTTTAAAGCTAATTTGGGATAATGCAACTAAATTTGAAAAAGAATTCCAGTCCTGTTTATATTCAATAATTTTACTTAGGACTCCATCAACAGTTAGAACACAGCTTTTGTCTTAAAAACATACAATGCTTCAGTATATACCATATAACAAATCATTGCACTGGGTATAAAACACAATGGAGCTATACTCTATCCATTAGAACACAGAGTATGAGCCCAGGGAAATCAAAACAAATGACAAATTATTGACATTACCACATGCATTGTATGGGAACAACAAAGATTTTTTTATAAGAGTAACACCATCAAAGACCAAGACATTTGTCTTGACAATGAATAAAATACTTGTCATTTTGAAATACATCTTAATGAAACCCCTGAAACTCTACTTGTATATATATGGAATATATATGGATGTATGTATATGGAAAAGGATGTGTTTGTATAAGAACCCTTTGTGATTTTGTATTTTCAGATACCACTGATGTGAATACAAGCCACCACACAAATATTTGTGACAGTTACATTTTTTTTTACTCCTCAAGGTTGAGAGATTCCTTGCTGCAACAGATTCGTGGTAAGAGAATTGTGTGTAGGAGTTCTGAAACTTTGAAATCTTAACTAAGTGATATAAAGGCTTGAATGCACACATACAATCCTTTAGACATAAGCTGTTGACATAGTCTGGGACTAAGTCTGATCCAGCCACACCTAAACTCTTCTCTGAGAAGGATGTTGGGACACAAGTGGATCCTTTCTGGACCTCATGACCCAAGCAAAAGGTCTCCCAGACAGTTTTATCTAACTCTGTCTTGTATGCAGTAAATACTGAAGTGTACCTTGCCATCAAATCTTGTTACACACTTGATATCAAACTTTGTTAAATCACTGTTTTAAATCAGTAAACATATTGCTGTTTCTCTATTATGAGTGAGCTGCATCACTCAATCTGCAACAAGCTTTCAATATTGTCCCTTTTACCAAAGTGAGCACATACCAAGAGGCATCTGGAATTTTCAAGGCCAGGACTTTTACTATCTAGTCCAGTCTTTGAACTGAAGTACCTTATTTCTGCAAGAGAAGTTAGATGTCAAAGACATTCTCTTTGCATTTAAGAAACATTTCCTATCATTTTTAGCAGTATTTTTTAGTTCTTTCGGTTTTTAAAAATAAGGTATGCTGAGCAATGATTCTCTATGTAGGAAAGCATTATCTGCGTATGTCAACTAGGGACAAATGTTTTTAATCTGTGCAATCTCATTTTATGTGCTACAGCATAAAGTGCATTTGCTTAATTAGAATTCCTGCTATTTTTAAATGCTTTGTTATGTGCTTGCATAACAACAGTGCTTTAAAAATTAGCATCTAACTGAGACTAAGAAGCCCTGACAAGGACATTTTTATGTCCCTGACTTAATTCCATTCCTATTCAGATCCAGCTTCTGGTTCACTTTAAAGCCACAAACTGGTCCACCTGAAAAGTGTCCCTCCACCCCCTATTTCTCCCTTCCCTTCCCTTCCCTTCCCTTCCCTTCCCCATGGCCAAAGAGACAAAGGACAGCAGGCAGTGATCCCTCTTGGGGCTTTTCATGGGTACAAAGCCATGTACAACATAACCCAGCTTTATTTTTGGTGATTTGGAGTGGATAGAAATGCAGGGTGGGGAAGACTGTAGGGTTGGTACCAGCTCTCCTCTTTGCTTTTGTATGATTCTGTGGGTTGCAGCATATTGGTCTGAGGTCTCATCTGGGTTAGGAGACGTGGGATAGGAGCAAATTAATTTGAACAATGTGAGTTAGGAAAAGTGGCATAAAGTGTCTTTCACACCTCTAGGAACTAGTGCTGGCAACAAAAGCCAGAAAATGTGCAACATGTTTTTGGACACAGGCTGAAGATGAAGCTATATTGGAGGAAAACATAAATAGAAGTAAAATATAGCTTCTCACAGGGTGCTTTTCTTCTCCCTAATTCATCCTTCTGGTAAGAAAGTTGTGCTGTGGGTGGATGCTTGCAAAGCATCAGGCACTAGGAAACCAAAGGGCAGTTCAGTGACTGAGCTTAGCCATGTCCCGATGTATTTTTCCATGTAATCAGGGAATAGGATTATATATTCAGAGCTGTCTTGAGCAAGGGGGTGGGAAGAGTTTTTTGCCAAAGTATGATCTTAATAATATATCAGTAGGAATACTAGATCTCATGGGAAAAAGAAAAAAAAAAAAAACCAAACCAAAAATGTAGCTAAATCTTCTTGTAGACAAAAACTTCAAAACAAAACCTGACTTAATCATCTCACATGTGATTCACAAAGAGCATGAGACACATTTAGAAGAATGCATGCATGAGAGAAAGAAGCCAGACTGCTCCCATAGCAAAATCCAAACAGACATTAGCATATCCTCAGGTTAAGAGTAATAACATTTGAACATTATTAATAATGTTATAATTGCTACTGGCATACAATTTTTAAACTAACAACAGTTATGTTAGCAGTTAATAAATGGCATTTATAAATATAATATGTTTTTGCTCTGGATTATGTTGTTTTGGGGTTTTAAATTTTTTTAATTTTTATTTTTAATTTTCAGTTGATGGGCTTCATTTCTTATGATATCTAAATCTAAACATAAAGAACACCATTTTTGAGAAGAATTATTTATTTGGTTTGGGTTTTTTTTTTTTTTTTTGAATGGCTAGTGTAAGCAAGAGAAATCATTGTGATGGTAGTAACAAATTATAACTTTGGAACAATGGAATAAAGCAAATTGTGACTTTTACTTAATCCTTAAAGAAGGGATGGGTCAAAACAATATGCTATGAAGAATGCATTGTTCATTACTTTGGAGTGAGTTTTCCATATTTCTTCTGACATGTCATGTCTCTTACAGTTTTCCTAGGCATGTTAATCACAAAACATCACCTACAGACATCACACACTGAGTGTATCAACTACATTTACAAATACAATCAAAGACTGTGAAGGAATTAAGGCATGTCCTTGTTTTGTCTCTTGATGATATACTGAATATTTACAGACCTAAAAGAACAGTTACAGAAGACTCATAAATACATCACAGGAAATACATTGTGAGTTAAGACACATCCCGCACATCCTGCTTACTTGGGACATTAATTTCTCATGAAGTCTTATATAGAAAAGGAGAAATATTTCACAGAAATCAGACAGAAACAAACCTACAATTTAGAAAACATCTATGAAGGGGTTCAGACACATTCTTGACATTGTTTTAGTGTCTGACTTCACAAAAATGTCAACTGATTTGCAAACAGGATTAGAAACTGCGAATTACTCTTTCTAAAATCTGAGCTTGAGTCAGTGTTCTTGTATGTAGAAGGATGGGAAAACTGCAGTCTTGAGCTCTTATTAATAATTCTTTTTTCATTTCCATAGAGTTAGTGGATAGATATGCCTCTCCACAGATTGTTTTATGTTAATAACATTGGGGGGTGTTGGATTAAGTGAGTATGAAAAGACATAATGCATTAGCAGTTTTGGGATTTGATCTGAAATTCTATTATTTCTTTTTTTTTTTAATTATAAAATTACTATGATTTTATAATTTAAGATGTCAAATCTGATATAACTCTGGAAAACACAGAAATATATTTTAGATAGTAAGAAAGTTATATTTTATATCAGTCAAATTATCAAAATATCTTTGTATGAATGCTTAATCCCCAACGCGCATTGTATTGTGCTGTTCAGTGGCTCTTAAGATTAAGATAGAGGTTTAAAGGCAAACCTTTTTATTTTAGGTTGAAGCTACACCCATAAGAAAGTGCTGTTATGGTAGAATATTTTGTACAGAGGCATCTTACATTGGGAAAATGATTTGCTGGCTTGCCTGGGTGAGGTCTTTAGCAGTAATTTAGAATGAGTTTTGGTTAGTCTGCATTGTGTTTCTGCTCGAATCAGGGGTTTCCAGCTGAGATTGCTCAGGTGACACCATCTGGAACAGAAGTGGCTCTGGGTCCTTTCTTCTGTCAGACAAGCAGATGCTGAAAATCGAGGTTTATAGCTTTCTGTTAAGTAAATGAGATGATGTTTTAGGAAGTCCAGTGCTCTAGAGAGCTGTAGGCCCAGATAATAGTCACCTGAGAGACTCCACAGTCTATTTTTAAGGTCTTTATGAAAGAGAAGAAGATGACCTGTAGTCTTACCTTCACTGTAGTCTTACCTTCACTGTACCTTACCTGTAGTCTTGCCTTCACTCTTGATTTTACACCCTGTTGGAACTGCTGGGGAGCCCACAAAACAAGAAAGGTCAGGAGTTATCGGTGCGGGACTTAAAAACTCATGTGACATCTGTGATCAGATATAACATTACCGTCTTATTTTAAAAAAAAATTTCAGTTAAATCAGCTCTTTTGAAAAATACATACAGATTGTTCAGGCACTTGTATTGTACATAATCATTTACTGAGGATGGAAGCAGGAAGAGTTATGTCTCTGGAAAGCTGGTTAAACTAGTAATAGCCATGATCTGGTCTCTACTATTTTTATTTTTGTCTTCTGTTATGTATATGTCTTTCTGCTGGTTTTGGCCCCGTCAGAAAATAAGTCAGATGTACCTTTTCTGTTCGTTCTTTTTCTTCTCAGAAATAGGCATACATGTTTGGAAGAATATAAAGTTCTGCATCGTGTACATTTGTCAATATCTCATGTTTTGGGGAGAGGGTTGTTTGCATTTTCAATTTCTGCAGGGACCAGTAGTGTAAGAAATCAATCCAGAAGGTTTTGCTTCTTTCCTGAATGATAGATAAGATTCTAATTTTGAAAGCTTCTCAGCTGAAATTTGATAGGAGTCAGCAGATTGCTAATAACTCCAGATCTCTGTTTGATAAGCACATCCAGATTGAGGAGCTTTCCTCTCAAAACCATTGTAGGCTGCGTTTCCACTAGTCCCCAAACTGACCGCCAATAGTTGAGAATAAATTCAGCCTTGCAAAACTCCCCAAACTGCTTTTGCATGTGGGGACCCAAAGGGGTTAGCTGCAACAGTGCAAAGAATCCCAGCAATACTTATTATATTTTTTTGAGTTCAGAATTTGTCATTTGTATTCATTTCCTAAAACTTACTAGTTCTTTTTTCCTACCCATCCTTGTCAGGAAGTCGTGAAGGTGTATTTTGCAATCTTGGCCTCAAGTTACTAATGGAAATTAACATGGACTGTTAGCACACTTTAAAAGAGAATAAACACTAGAAAGAAAAAAACATGTAACGTGAAGAGTGTATCCAGCTCCCCTGCTTTTCCAGCTGTCTTATTATAAATGAAGTTAATTTACTCTGTTGATGACTTAAGGTTTTTTTAAATTGAATTAACTGAACTCATAATTAGGTGGTTGAACTTCATGGCATGGCTAAGGTTTCAGAAGTACAAATATATCTTAGACTTAAGACCTAAGTGGAGCGCATCACTGTATGTTTCCATAGTTTATATTGGAAAATATTCTCACCATCAGGGCTGGCAGGTAGGTCAGTTTCCACCTGTGCTGTTTATTGGTCATCCATAAGAACTGTTGCCATTCAGCTGTGTTTCTTTTTTTAATTTTTTTTTCTTTTTTTTTTTGTGTGTGTGTGTGTGTGTGTGTGTAAGTAGGGTGGGGTGGTGTGGGATGGGAAATGATGAACAGGACGGCATGTAATGCAAATTAAAGGTTAGTTCAGATCACTAATTACTCTATTCTCAAGGCCTTAAAAGTAATGGGAACAAATAAATTGCAGATCCTAGAAGACACATATCTGAGTAAGAAATATCAAATACTTTTTTTTTTTTTTAATATCAGCTAGGTTATTTTGGTTCTTTTAACTAGTTTGTTTTAAATCCTTGCTCCAGGGCATAACTGCTAAAGCTGATAAAGCATTCTGTTTATTGGTGCTACCAAAACCAGTGCAAGCACACACAAGGTGAGGCCTTTACTTGCATGAACACCAGGAACAATTAAATTTCAATGGCAGTCAGTCTTAGGTTCATTTCTCAGCCCTCTATAGCTCACTGTTAGAAGGTCATCATGACTGAAGTGAAAGTGCTTGTAACCTTACAGTGATGCATGCTGTCTTTCCAAATCTGGCCATACTCACCAGAGATTGAGATGCCTCAAGGAAATTAGCAGATTAACATGTACAATTCATGTATCACACAGCAAATCTGTGGTAACAACTGCACTTGAATACAGTAGGGAATCGTAGTTGCAGGTAAGGTGATAATTCAATTGTTATAAACCCCTCAATTTACTAGCACAGGACATTATGTAAAGACAGCAGAGATATTTGGGAAAAGACCTTTATTTCCCTGCTACTGAAGATATACAAACAATGGATCAATTTTTCAAGATCCATTAACCTTATAGAGATAGGGCCCATGTAATGCAACCAATGGTAAAGCAAAATCAAATCATTTGTGACCATTGCCCCTTCTCCTGTCACTGGGCATCCCCAAAAAGAGTCTGATCCCATGCTCTTGACCCCTGCCCTTCAGATATTTATAGGCATTGATAAGATCCCCCCTGTCTTCTCTTCTGCAGACTAAACAGACTCAGGTCTCTCAGCCTTTCCTCATAAGAGAGATGTTCCAGCACCATAATCATCCCTATAGCCCTCTGCCGCACTCTCTCAAGTAGTTTCCTGTCTCCCTTGAGCTGAGCAGCCTAGATCTGGACCAAATGTGTACTCACTAGGGCAGAGTAGAGGGGAAGAAAACTTGCCTCGACCTTCTGGCCACACTCTTCTTAATGAACCCCTGAACCCCAAGATACCAGTG
>JANVCC010010406.1:33639130-33653233 GCA_025345505.1 Todiramphus chloris collaris
CTGCATTTCCCTCTTCTCCCCAGCCAGTCATTGCATCATATAAGGCTATCAGATTGGTCAAGCGTGGTTTTCCCCTTGGTGAATCCATGCTTTCCACTTCCAATAGCCTTCTTTTCCTTCACGTGCTTAGAGACGACATCCAGAATGAGCTGTTCCATCACCTTTCCAGGAATGGAGGTGAGACAGATAGGACTGTCAGGTGCAGCGATACTTACGATTAATTGACCCACGTTTGCATTACTTTGAAAGTCTTGACACTATCACTTTTTTTCCCACACGTAAGATCCTATAGTACTTCAAATGTCTAAGATTTCCACTAGGAATCCTGCCAAGGGTTATACACTGCATTTGTATATCTTTTATAGATAAGAAAAATAGATGTTATAGTAAAATGTATAGACAGGAAATGGTACTGCAATTGAACACTTAAATATTTGTAAAACTGCACATACCTTATTTGTAATTTTGTCTTTTAAATCAATATTAAGACTGTATCTCCAGCATCTGTCCCTTTCATACAACTGAAGACTTTTTCAGTTCTAGAGATGGAATTTTTCTTACATTTTTTCCTCAGTTAAATTTTATTTATTCATGTGTAACACTAGACACAGTGCTTCAGGGGGTTTTGCTTTATTTCCAGCCTGATACATTTCAGTATCTCTGTTATCAGACTATTGCTGCAAATACAGCCAAATGTAACTGAAGGTACAGAAAATGACCTCATTTCATGTGCAGAAATGAATCTCTTCTAGCAGTGTGAAATTTTGCTGCTTACTCTGTATGCTCAGATTGTTGAAAGTGAGTGTGCTGTCTGCCTGGGTGGATTAGCATCCTGCTGCAAAGCCATGGGGGGCCAAAACTTGTTTCAGAGTATTATTGCCAAATGTGCACAAAGCTTTATGTATGGGATGAAGCTCATCACAGGACATAGAATATAAACTGGATTTCTAAAGGGTTAAAGACTGAATCCCCCTCTCAGAATATCTTTTATTTTCACTAGACATTGCCTTTAAAATGTTCAGGATATACTCCCGTGGGATTTCCCAGTGCTGATGCCCCAAACACATAGATGGTACAAAGACATAATATATATGCCAACAAAGTGAGACTTTCCTTTTCAGAGAAGACAGACAGTCTACTGGGGATATAATTTTGTGCTAAGACGTATGTATGTATACGCAATGTATGACTGAGGAAAGAGAAATTGAGTGTTTTTCCAGGAAAATATGTTGTAAAAGAATTTCAGCATGATAAAGGGGTTGTAAATAGTATTTGGGGATCTTCCTGTCCCTTATACATCGAAAAAGCTATGTTTTGTAGAACTTAATTTTCATTTCTTAGGACTGTTTAGTGCAAAATAGGAATGAAATATCAAAATGCCAGAAAGGACACTACAGACATGCAGAAGTTCAATCATCGTACTTATTTTCACTACACTTTTTCTCTATCTACTAAAAAACTACTTCTTTAATTACCATTATAAAATCTGTATTGAGTGAACCAAGTCTTCATGTGCTGTATGGCACTCACACCATACAATTTTAACACAGATCTGTGCTGAAGAACATCTCAAGCATTTATTATGTTCAAAATACCAATAACTTCCATAGACAACATTATCAATCAGATGCACTCAGAAAGGTTTGGGTTTTTTAACTCCATGGTTTTCTCTGTGGCTAATAAAATTATGCAAAATCACAGTACATCAAAAGATGCAATTACATTAAATGAAGCACTCTGCATAATACAGAAAATACCCAACTAGACAATGTTTTCTGTAATCTGTTTTGAAACATATGACAGAAAACAGGTCACTGTGAGTAGTCAGCATGCATTTATGAATTATAAAATGAGGGGGAAATGATGATTCAGGGACTCCAGGTACTTCATCAGGAGCCCAGTTCAAATGCCTTTATGCAAACACCTGCAACATGGCCGATAAACAAGAGGAGCTGGAGATGCTTGTGTGCCTGCAGTGCTACAATCTGATCAGCATCAGGAAGACATGGTGGAATGACTCCTATGATTGAAGTGTTGGATTAGAATGGTATAAACCCTTCAAGAAGGTCAGGGAGGGAGACAAGAAGGGGGTGTTGCCTTCTGTCAATGAACAGCTAGAATGCATGGAGCTCCACCTGGTGAGTGATAATGAAAAGACTGCCTGTGGGCCAGGGTGAAAGGAAGGGAAAGAGACATTACAGTGGGGGTCTGCTACAGACCACCTGACCAGGAGGACCAAGTGGATGAGGCCCTTCACAGACAGACAGGAGGTGCTGCTCTTTCACAAGTCCTAGTTCTCATGGGGTACTTTAACCACCCTGATATCAGTTGGAGAGACAACGCAGCAGGGCATAAGCAATCCAGAAGATTCCTGGAATGCATTGATGATAACTTCCTCCTCCAAGTGATAGAGGAACAAATGAGGAGAGATGTTATGCTAGACCTTGTTTCCACCAACAGGGAGGGGCTGGTGGGCAATGTTAAGCTTGTGGGCAGTCTTGGCCGCAGTGACAATGAGATGGTGGAGTTTAAGATCCTAAGGGTAGCAAAGAAAGGGTCATTCAGCAAGCTTGAAACCCTCGACTTCAGAAGAGCCGACTTTTGTGTCTTCTGGAGCCTTCCTGGTGGTGTACCATGGGATAAAGCCCTGGAGGGATTGGGAGACCAGGAAAGCTGCTTGACTTTAAAGGATCATCTCCTCCAAGCTCAAAGGCACTGCATCCCTAAAAAGACGAAATCATGCAAAGATGCCAGGAGGTCTGTGTGGATGAACAAGGAATTCCTGGACAAAATCAAACACAAAAGGGGAATGCACAAAGGGTGAAAGCAAGGACACATAACCTGGGATGACTACAAAGAGATTGTTCATGAAATCAGAAACCATGTTAGAAAAACTAAAGCCCTGATTGAGTCAAACCTGACCAGTGACATTAAAAATAACAGAAAAGGAGTCTACTAGTATGTCAGAGAAAAAAAAGAAAAACAAGAGAGAATGTGGAGCCTCTTTGGAGGGATGAAGGTGACCTGGTTAGTAAGGATATGGAGAAGGCTGAAACACTCCATGATTTTCTTGCTCCAGTCTTCACTGGTAACCACACAAGCCACAGCACCCAAGTCACAGAGGGCATTGGTTCGATCTGGGAGAGTGAAGAATCACTCAGGGTAGGAACATATCAGGTCTGGGAACACCTAGAGAAACTGAAGGAGCACATCTTCATGGGATCTGATGAGATACATCCACAGGTCCTGAAGGAACTGGCTTCTGAAGTTGCTAGTCTGCTAGCCATCATATTTGAGAAGTCATGTCAGTCTGGTGACATTCACACAGATTGGAAAAGGGGAAACATAACCCCCATTTTTAAAAAAGGACACAAAGAAAATCCAGGGAAACACAGATCAGTCAGCTTCACCCATGCGCCAGGTAAAATCATGGAGAAGATCCTCCTGGTTTCTGTACTAAGGCATTTGAAAAATAATGAAGTGAACAATGACAGTCAGCATGGCTTCACTAGGGGCAAATCATGTCTGACTAATTTGGTGGCCTTCTATGACGGAATTACAACTCTGGATGACATGGGAAGAGCAACTGACATAATCTACCCAGATCTGTGCAATGTATTTGACACTGTCACATGTGACATCCTTGTGTCTAAGATGGAGAGACATGGGCTTGATGGATGGACCACCCGCTGGATAAGGAACTGGCTAGAATGTTGCACTCAAAGAGTTCTGATCAGTGGCTTGATGTCCAGGTGGAGACCAGTGACAAGTGGAGTTCCTCAGGGATCTGTTCTGGGACCAGTGCTGTTCAACATCTTTGTCAGTGACATGGACAATGGCATCAAGTGCACCCTCAGCAAGTTTGCAGATGACACCAAGTTGTGTGGTGCAGTGGACTCACTTGAGACTTGAGAAATGGGCCGATGCAAACTGCATGAGGTTCAACAAGTCAAAGTACAAGGTCCTGAATCTGTCCTGGGCCAATTCCAGGCACAATTACAAACTGGGTACAGAGTGGGTTGAGAGTAGCCCTGACTTGGGGGTGTTGATTGACAAGAAGCTCAACATGAGCCAGCAGTGAGTTCATGTGTCTCAGAAGGCCAACCGTATCCTAGGATGCATCAAGAGGAGTGTGGCCAGCAGATTAAGAGAGGTGATTCTCCCCCTTTACTCTGCTCTTCTGAGATCCCACCTTGAATACTGAGTCTGGTTCTGGTGTCCCCACCACAAGAGAGACATAGATCTGTTGGAATGAATCCAGAGGAGGGCCACAAAGATGATCCAGTGGCTGTAGCACCTCTGCTACAAAGATAGGCTGAAGGAGCTGGGATAGTTCAGCCTGGAGAAGACTCTGAGGGGACCTTATAACTGCCTTCCAGTACCTGAAGGGATGCTACAGGAAGGCTGGAGAGGGACTCTTGACAAGAATGTCCAGCAATAGGATAAGGGGAAATGGTTTTAAACAGAGGCAAAATAGGTTTAGACTGGATCTTAGGAAAAAGTTCTTCAGCATGAGGATGGTGGGACTCCGGAATAGATTGCCCAGAGGGGTAGTGGATGTTCCCTCTTTGAAGGAGTTCAAGGCCAAGTTGTATGAGGCCTTGAGCAACCTGGTCTAGTTGAAAGGCATACCTGTCCATGGTGGGAAGGTTGGATTAGATGATCTCTAAGGTCCCTTCCAGCCTAAGCCGTTCTATGATTTAATAAAGGAGAAATCATCCCTGACCAGCCTGGTAGTCTTCTACAATGGGATGACAGGCTTGGTGGACAACAAGAGAACAGTGGAGTGGACTTTAGTAAGGCTTTTCATAGCATCCCTCATCCTGATAGATCAACCTGTGAAGCACAAACTAGACATGGGGCTGAACTGCCAAGAGTCCTATGAAGGCCATGAATAGAATTAAAAGTCTGGAGCATCTTCATATGAGAAAGTCTGAAAGAGCTGGAACTATTCAGCCTAGAGAAAAGAAGGCTTCAGAAGATCTTATATGTGTGCATAAATACCTGGTGGGAGGAATGAAAATAAGAGAACCAGATTCTACTCAGTGATACACACTGACAGGAACAGATGCACTGGCCATACAAATTGAAATACAGGAGAAGATGTTTAAACATGAGAAAACACTTTCTTACTGTGAGTATGGCTGCACACTGGTACTAGTTGTCCAGATAGGTTGTAGAGTTTGCATCTCTGGAGATATGAAGAACTCGACAGGACAGAGCCATGAGCAACCTAATGGAGCAGACCCTGTTTTAAGCAGGCAGTTGGACTACATGATATCCAGAGGCTCCTTCCAACCTCAATCACACTATGTTTCTGTGAATGCTGGTTCAAGCAGCCTATTTTTAAATAATTATTTTCCCCTCATTTTAATATTTTGAACAAGAAGAGTGTCAAGAACTATTCCTCAGGAGCAGGACATAATACAAGAAATTTTAATAAAGACAAAGACATTTCACACAGCAGCACTTTGACAGAAGAAAATAGACTTATCAGAAAGCATTACAGTCTTAAAACATACTTTGGACCACAGAACTTTATGCAATATTAAACATAATCAGAAAATAAAAGAAAAGGGTTGTGATATAAAATTTTCTTCATTTTAAGTTAATCATAATGCCTGTCCTCAGACCTGTGAGTCTGATGCTGTTTCAGTCTCTGCTCTTTCAGTCTCTGTTTACTACGGGTGAAAACACAGAACCACATAGCAATTAAATTCATAACCACACAGTCTTGTTCATCTTTTACAATATCAATGATTCTGTGACAGTAACAGTTATTCTTTGTTATACAGTGAAATATATTGACATAAAGTACAATAGCCTTCTGAAGAGTGGCTTTCTTATGACGAATTGAAAAATATATATTTACTGTTCTTTTGTACACATCATTATAGTGCTGTAATGCATATCACAGGAACCAAGGCTGAAGTGATACTTTCATTCTATCTGTCTCTTTTCAGTTTCTCCTAATTTTCCCTAATACATGCCTTTGGGGCCAACGTTTTCCATACTTGATCTCAGTTTAAAACATGAATGTTTTTCTACAATCTGAGCAAATAGCTCTTTTTAGGTATGTGGCAGTGAAAACATTTCTCCCCTTTTATAGTCCAAATAAAAATGTCATGCTCAGGCAAACCTATAACTCGAAACTAGAAACTCCAATCAAAAGGAAAGTAGCTTATTTCATAGAGACCACTGTTATCGAGGATGTAATTGTTTAAATTATCTGCTTCACCACAAACAAAAGTTTTCTTTTGTGATTCAAGGCACCTTCAGGCTCGCTGCTCACTGCTTGGACAAGCAGGAGGTATCCAGCTCCATGGATCAAATCTGACCTAACAAAATCCAGCTGAGAGACCTTAGTTTTATTGGAAGGTGGAGGGTGTAAGTCTGCCAATGACCCAGAATTTCCAGCTTTTACAAATTCTGCCAGTAGAGTTATGAGATCAAAGAGCCTTTAGCAAGCAGGAGGACTGCAAAAATAAATCAACCACCAAGCACAACACAAATTGATTTCAAACCAAAAAATAGCAAAATAATTTCCTCTCATTTTGTTTTTATTGCCTCTCTGCATTAATTTCAAAAACCTCAGAGATGTAGAGCCCAGGAAGAATTCATATATTGCTACTCTGCTGCAATACCAAGCACTCAATGAAGGCTTCCATTAGAGTTTTCAGGAAATAGTGATGATATAGGTAAGCCAAATTATTTACTGCCAGGTCACCTATTTGGCTTCAAAAGTGTTGGAAAATGCAAATCAAAAGCCAAAACAATTGAGTAGAATTTAGAGAAGCAGCATTCAGTCCAGAAGCCTGTAAATGGCTTACTATAACCTCAGAGCTAAGGTGCTACAGCCACAGAGAAGAGACATTTGGAGATAATCATTCTGATAAGGCTTCATCCTACAGTTTAAAATGGTTTAAAGTCCTGAACCTGCAAGATGGGCAAAGGGATTTTATTATTCTCTTGTGTTATAAGTGTAGAGCCAAGACTTTCAGATGGGGAAGGATTACCCACTGTGATATCATGTGAAGAATGTTCTGAGGAAATGTCAAAACATTATTTATGGGTTTTCAATGCTCTCACCTCATTGCCTAGCCTGATTTTTAGTTTATTGTCTTCAGCTTCGTTCATACCTCCTAGCTACATGAGGTGTTCTCAGATATACTTTCTGACACTCGTTTGGGAAACCTGTAATTATCTGTCATGCAGAATTAGGGACCACAGTGTAAAAGGTTAGATGTTTTTTCTTATGAGCTTTGTTTACAGCAAAATCCCAATGTGACATCAAGGAAAGAAAATGATTGATTATAAAGAAGAATAAGGCAAAATGAAAAATTGACTGTCCTATCTCCTTGAGTCTTAGATGACTCAGTGGAATTTCTAAAAAGATTCTATTAGTAAATAAATAGAAATAGGAACTTTTTTTTTTTTTTTTTTTTACATGTTAGATCCCATTTTGATTAAAAACTGCATAGCCCTGGCTCTTTGTATTAACAGTGCACCAGCACTCTCTTGCAAAAGCTGTCTAGAGAGCAATTCAAGGGAATAACTACATCACCCTATGAATTAAATCTCACCACTGCTATTCCCAGAAATTCTGACAAGAGTAAGGGGAGTTGCACTGAATTTTCAATGAAAAAGTGTGTTCACTTTCTGAGGAAACATTTTCAGCACATTTGATTCAACTCATTGTCACAGCCCCAAGAAATAAAGTCTGACAACAAAGTGAAGAAAGTTGCAATAAAAGGTAACTAAGGAAAACACAGAGACTGTCCAAAGCAAGCATGGGTATTCAATCGCTAAGCAGAGTTCAGTGTTGAGACCTCTGCTGTAAACTCATTGAAATGAGGTTGGAAAAATGAAATTCATGTTTTAATTCCAGAACACTTCAAGGTAGTAAGACAAACAGAGTCATGCTGAAATCATATATGGTATCGTGCAGACCTTGAGGCATTTTTCATATCTACAGCAGAGTTGCAAGGGCAGCTGGGCCACTCAGTGAAATTAAACATAGTAAATTAAAGACACATGTAATTGGCTCTCTGTATTTATCACTCTCTCTCTTTACAGAGATCTGAACATGCTCAGGATCAGCTTCACAAAATCTCTTTTGGAAGAATTGCTCTGTTTTTTTCTTCTATTTTCCTGTCAAAAAGTTGTTAGTGAACATTGAAAAACAAATTACAACTAGTATTAAATGAGGTATATATGCAAAATAGTTCTTCAGGTGCTCTCAGGTCCCTGTGTTACTTGTTTGCTTTTGTCCATGAGAGTCTTGGAAGATAATGAACTGATCATTCTGACCTAAACTGAATCTCTGTATTCCTTTTCATACATTTGAGGAAATATTTATTCATTTACTGACTCAGTAGAATTCGTCAATGAAATCAAATATGTACAAATGAAGACTATCTTTTCCACACCCAGACATTTATTTGACTTTATTAACCTGCCACAATCATTGGTGCCGTAATTACGATAGCAAGGTAGAAGTGTTCCTCTTTCATTTACTTCCATCTGACATATCTGTTGCCAGTATGTTCAGTGCCCAATTATCTCCTAAGTGGCAAAGTAAATGTTAACAAGATAACTGAATATTGATGCACCAAGAATCCATAAAAAAATAATGTACTGTTTTTCATCATTAGGACCTTCGCAATCTTGAGTGATCAAGTGCAATTACAGCCAACCTGCCATCCTAGGAAAAGCTGTACCACCATGCTCCTCACTTTCTCCCCTTCTTAGCCAGCATGAACGATTCAGCAGCAAACTCAGATACAAACTAAAGTCCTCAAAATTATGAGCTCCAGAGATGCCTCCGCAGAAGTTGTACTGTTCTATCAGTGCTGTTTGAAAGACGGGGCACTGAAGAGTCTGGCAATGCAGTATTAGTGTCACTGTGACATTTTTGTCTCCGGGACGGAAGCTCTCTTTTGTATTCAGGTCTGCAAGGAGCTGTTTTGAACTGCATTGCACACCATTTAACAGGCTTGCATGCAGGAAGGTGGTATGAACTCCTTCTCAGAAGCCTGGCTACACCCTTACTCAGCTGTTGTAATTTATACGGAAAGGTATAGCGAAGGGAAAGGACTCGGGCTCTAAGAGCATTTCATATGTCACAGTGACCGTGTCTCTGAAAGCAGACATGGCTCTCTAATAGGGTGGCATAAATACTGAATTAAGATAAGCCTAAAACAATTCAGCAAAACAAGCAAACAAACAAAAAACTAAACAGATAACTGAATATCCCCCCCACTTTTATCTTTTTCCTTTCTGTTCCTGCATTCTCTTAGACTTCCACTCCTTCTGTGGCCACTCTTAAAACTGTTAAAACACAAGGACTTTAAAACTGCTTTCTTTGTTCCTAGGCTGTGACACAGTGATGGTGGATGCTGCAGCTCCCTCGTGAGGAAGCATCTGTTAACCTCAAGAAAAAGTAATTCTGTGGCATATCCACAAAATCACTGTAGTCTGTCATACAGCATGATCTTAGGGGATTATATCCTGGACACTATCACACAGCGTTATAAGGACAAGGCAGTACATTGAATCTTTCACCATGTGAAAGTTAAGATAGTACCATAAACTCATCTCTGGACAGTTTTGTTTGTGAACAAGAAGTACAGAGCTTTCTCTCTCTTACTAATTTTTTAATGGGACTGCTAAAATACATTAGTTACTCCATATTGCCCTACCTTACTCCTCCAAAACCATTTCCTTCCCACTGAAAAGCTTAACACATTTTATGGTGAGCTTTGTGTACAAACCCTACCCTGCTTCTTCTTGCTAGTGCCTCTCAGCACCATATTAGCTCTTTGAATTTCAAGGAGAAAACACTTTACATAATTAACTTTGAGCTAATTATTCCAAACAGCCTCACCACACTTCACAAAGAAAGGAAGTTCTGGACATTTATAAAATAGATAGATTGAGGTTATACCAAAGTGAATCAAATGGCAAGTAAAATCATGCAGGAAGTAAAAGGCACACATCTCTGTTGTAAATATGAAGTATCTTCATTATCTTTAACTTAATGGAATATCAAAATTTACCAAACCCACCGTGTTTCTGACAGACTCACATTAATTTCTCAGTACTTGCTGCAAAGCAATCAGATATTAAAGGCTTTTTGAATTTCAGGGACTTTTTTGTTTGTTTGTTTCAATTTTTTTTTTTGTTGTTTTGTTTTTTGTTTGGTTTTTTTTGTTTGTTTTTGTTTTTAATAAGCAATTTAAAGTAATTAAAAAACTGCCTTCTTTTATAGTAAGGCTGTCCTATTTTATAATAATTTCTTCTGCTACCTTTTATTTCATTTTTCAAGTAGAAAAGATGAAAAGAAAGGCTTTAAAAATGACTGACTGCATGGGCTCCATGTGGGGGGGGAAAGTAACATGTAGCCATGTCAGGAAGACAGCATTCAAAGTAAGGCAGAGTTGCTGAATTAATTACATTGCCAGCTTTAGTTCTCATAGTTCATAATTTCCAAGAGATTGATTTAGCAATCTTTCCAGTATTTTGAAATGTAATGACTCGATGTTACATTTCCAGTGCTGCCCTCAGGGTCACTGCATAGAAGTGAAATGCTTCTTGGTCATCCCTGTCTGACTATCGTACTGTGTCCTGCACAGCTGTGCCCTGATGTGTTTCTCTTCCAAGTATAACCATGTGTGCTTCAGGCTCTTAAACTGTCAGAGGGACTGACACCCTGAATTATCAATTAATTCCCTCTCTGTCTTCCTCCCCTGCCTCCTCCTTTCTTCAAGAGCTGCTCAGTTGACCTGACAGGGTATTTCTCTTATTCCTAGGGGAAAAGGATCTAGTTTATTTTCCTATGAACCTGACAGCCTTAATTCATCTGTTTACTACAGTGCAAGTGATTTGCTGCATTTGCTTCAAATAAAGCCATTAAGCCCATTTAACTAAATCAACACAGTTCCCCAGAGAAGGACAACAGATGTGTAGAGAAAAAGCCCTCTCCCCTTCATTGTCCTCTGGCAGAAGGTTTTGCTGGAGATAGGGAGGACCATATTTACATAAGCTTGGGGCAGGAGCTAGAGCTGCATGAACACTCTTCCAACTCCCTTGATACTGAGCTAAGCCAAAGTGTTCGGTTTTTCCCTTCACAAACAAGACTGTATCTAGAGCTGAAGAGGATGGTTCCACTCTGCTAGCAGAATAAAGTTATTTCAAAACAACTGAATACAGCCACCTTTCATAAACCAGCTGTTAAAACCCATTGAAGTTAACACATGAAAGAAGAGTGCTTTTTCAGGTGGAGAAGTGTGGGAAAGGCTGGAGGAACTTTCTCTTCAGCTGTGCTCTAGCTCTAGATACCCCTGACGTTTGTGTAGCCAAAAGGTAAGGCAATCCAAGGACAGTGGCAAGAAAGGATTCCTTTGTCAACATGTCAGCGTGATTAAAGTATCTCGGTACATAACCTTAGTGAAGATTGTTGAAGATTTTCTGAGCAGTGTTACTCCCAATGCATGCCCTCAATACAATGACTGTAATTTATAGTTCTGAACAAGGGGAAAAAAAAAAAAAAAGAAGATCAGGTACATTTCTTATGGACCTGTCTATTATTAGAGATGTCATATTAGTGTTCTTATGGTCTCTCCCACACCTCAAACCCATGCATGGATTTACAACATTGAAGGCTGAATCAAAACAGAAATAAAATGGGAGTTTCCTTCACTGGGAACTAAGCATATCCCAAACTTAAGCACATCAATTTGAGCTCCACCTTTTATTTTATTTCTGGTCATATTTAATTTGCCAAGTGCTGTCCAGGTTGGAATGAAAAATTTTCCTGGTTGGAAAAGTTCTGAATAATTTTATTCCTCTTCCCCTCCCCCCACCCCAATTTCTGCCATCTTGCCTGCCTCATTCAGGGACAATCTGCAAAAAATCCTCTCTGTATGGATTCCAGACTCATATTTCTGTACATGATGCTTTATTATATTTACCATCAAATATTTTGGGAAAGAATAGTAGGGAAATAGAACATATGGTGAGGAACACAGTTTTGAGGAAAGACGGAATGCATTGGGGACATAAGGGGTATATTTAAGGGAAAATCTTATATTAGGAAATCTTTATTTCCATCTATGCATATACTGTACACTGTACAGTAAGAAAATTTGAGAAAAAAATATTCTGGCAAGAGAATTCATGCTTTTAAAAGATGAATAGTTTTTAATAAGCATATCTAGTGGAATAAAAAAGTAAAGAATAAGGTTAACTGAAAGGTACAGGACTGAGCGGGTATTTGGAATAGTTTGGGGACAGGGATGTCAGAGTGTTACTAGTGTTGTGACAGGAGACAAGGGAACAATACGTGTTTATATGAAGATTTCTTCCAGCTTCAGTGGAAACCTATTTTTAATTTTTTTTAATACAGACACTCTGTGTGATTATGCCTTAAATCGGGAGATGATTCTCTCACAGCTATTTCAGGATAACTTACCAAAGGATCATGCTAAAGAAGTCAAAAAGTCATGGAAATTGCTTTTTAAAAATATCAAAAAACACTACACCACTGCATGAAAAATAACATTTTCCCACTCAGTGCTGAGGACTGGTCTGTGGACTGCAATATAAAGGGAAAATTTAAACTTGCCCTTTGTAAGCCAAATTTAATTTCACAGTCTTTCCATAAGTTTCTCATCTGATTTGTTTTTTCATAGGGACACAGTTTTTATTGAGATCCCAGTAGCCTTACTGAAGTTGATATTTAAGGAACACATCCTCCAAGCTCAAACATATTTCATCCCATAAAGTAGGAAATCAAGCATAGGTGACACAAAGCCTTCACAGATGAGCAATAAGATCTTGACAGAACTTGGACATAGAAAGGAAGTGTACAAGAAGTAGAAGCAGCAGCAGGTGGCTGTCGTGGTTTAGGGTCAGGGCAGCCCCTTAAACCTATAACAGACGCTCTCTGTTAACCCCTCTCCCTCCCCAGAGGGGAAGAGAAAGGGAATAAGGGAGAGAGACTTAGCGATTAGAAAAGGAAACTAGAACAGCTTTAATGAAAAGGAAATTAATAATTATAAAAATGGAATATATACAAATATATACAAAACCAGTATGGAACCCAACCCCCCTGATGGTAATTCCATCACCGTCACCACTGATGCTGTGCAGGCACCGGGGGAGTCCCAGACTGGGCCCCGCAGCAGACGGGAGCTGTGTTTGGGAGCTGGATTCTGGTACCGGGTTCAGGAACACACAGATCGGATCTAAGGCAGAATGGAGAGAGTCCTCCTTGGGTGCTCCGAGGAAGGAACCGAAAGAGGACCCGAGCCAAGCCGAGCAAATGCTGGCAAAGCAGTCCAAGAGGGGAGAGAAGAGCCCAGAGACCCTTCGGGTCCCTCAGCTCTAGACCAAATATGGCATATATGGGCTGGAATCCCTCGTTGGTCAGTTTAGAGTCACCCATCCTGTCTGCTCCTCCCTGAAGGTGCAGCCTTCCACTTACTGCACCCCCAGTGTGGTACACAGGACCCAGCAGTGGCCTTGGTCTGCACACCAATCCTTGGTAGTAACTCTGAACATGGGGTGTTATCACTGCTAGAAGCAGACACTGCCTGTGAAAACAGGCTGCTAACTTCAGAAAGTGCAGTTAATTAGAAGAACTAAGCTGAAAAGTAAAATTACTGAACAGAATTAGTTCTGTTTTCACTCAAACCAGGACAGTGGCCCAGGAGGAGTATGAAGCTGCTGAGTCATCTTGCATGGATAGGGTTAGGAAAGTCAAGGATGACCTGTAGTTGCCTGAGGAAGCAGGGAATGTGAAGTGAAACAAGGAAACCTTCCACAAATAGCTAAACAGTAACAGAAAAGGAAACCCTGGGCCTGATGCTGAATGGGACAGGTGAGATGATGACAAAGGACATGAAAAAGGTCAAGGTACTCAACTTCTTTGGCTCTTGATCTTTATCAATAAAAATGGCCTTCAGGAATTGCAGACCCCTGAGACCACTAGGGAAATCAGGAAGGGAGGAAGGGAGGAAGGGAGGAAGGGAGGAAGGGAGGAAGGGAGGAAGGGAGGAAGGAAGGAAGGAAGGAAGGAAGGAAGGAAGGAAGGAAGGAAGG
>JANVCC010010406.1:33653243-33672749 GCA_025345505.1 Todiramphus chloris collaris
GGAAGGAAGGAAGGAAGGAAGGAAGGAAGGAAGGAAGGAAGGAAGGAGACAGTCTTCATAGAGGAAGAGCACTTAAAAAACTTGGACTTGCATAAGTCCATGGGGCCTGATGGGATGCACACATGGGTGCTGAGGGAGTTGTCTGGTTTCATTGCAAGGCCACTGTTTATGATCTTCAAATAATCATGGTGACTGCTACAGGTGCCCAAGGACTGTAAGGAAGCAAATATAACTCCTAACTTCAAAAAGAAAGACTCGGGGAACTACAGACTGGTCAGCCTCACCTTGATACCTGGAGAGGTGATGGTACAACTAAATGTGAAGACCATTTCCAGACCATTACCCACATGAAGAGTAAGAATGTGATTGTGAGTATTCGTCAGGGATTTGCAAGGAAGAAATTATTCTTAATGAAATAGCCTTTTACAATGAGGCACCCAGCTTGGTGTATGAGAGAAGACCAGTGGATATTTCTTACTTTGACTTTAGTAACATTTTTGACAGTATCCAACAGCTCTTTCATAGACACCATGACAAACATGATGAGATAAATAAAGAATGAGGTGGGTTGAAAACTGGCTGAAGATCTGGGCCTACAGGGTGTTGATCAATCCACAAAGTCCCATCTGTGGTATACTAGGGGTATACCTCAGGGGTTAATATTGGAGTCAACACTGTTTCACATCTTCATTAATGACCTGGATGATGATACCAAGCACACTCTAAGCAAGCTTGTAGGTGATACAAAATTGGGAGGAATAATTAATATGGCAGGTGAGTGCTACCATCTAGATGGACATTGACAGAATGAATAAATGGATGAACAAGAAACACACGAATTTCAAAAAAGGGAAATCCAAATTTCTGCTCATGGTCAGGGATAATCCCAGGCAACCATATGCACTAGGAGCAGACCAGGACTGGAAAGCAACTTTGCAGAGAAGGACCTCAGGTCCCAGTGGACAAGCAGCAGATCATTCTCATGCAGTGGGCCCATGCAGCAAAGAAAGCCAACAGCCTTCTGTGCTGCATTGAGAAGACCGCTGCCAGTAGAAAGAGGGTGATGATTCTTCCCCTCTACTCAGCACTGGGGAGACACCTCTTGTGCTGTGGGTCTAGTTCTGAGTTCCACAGAATTAGGAGGCATGGATCCACTGGTGTGAGTCCAGAGAAGGGCTACAAAGATGATTAAGAGACTGGATATAAAACTAAAACCCGAGAGATCTTGGAGTGTTGAGCCTGGAGAAGAAAAGGCTCACAGGGATCTTATCCATGTGTATAAATATTTGTTGAGGGGGAATAAAGAACGTAGATGAGACAGACTCTTTTCAGTGGTTCCTAAAAACAGAACAGGAGGCAAAAAACAAAATGAAAAAAAAACCAAAACCCACAAACAACCAAACTACAAAATTCAATCCAGACACAAGAGAACTTTTTTTTTTTTTTTTTTTTTTTTTTACCATGAGGCTGGTGAAACACTGGAATAGGTTGCCCATGGAGATATGGAGGTTGTGTTTGGAGATACTCAAAATACAACTAGACAGAGCCCTGAGTTACCTGCTCTGTGCAACCCTGCTTTGAGCATAGGGTGGTAGATGAGACAATCTCTAGAGGTTCCTTCCAGCATCAACAACTGTGTGATTGTGTGAAACTGCAAGTGTAAGACTATGGTTGTAGGACTGGCCATTCATATGGTTCACATCAGCTTCACTCATCAACTTAGCCACTTTTCATATAATTAACTATCAGTATCACATATACTAACAAAATAAATTGGAAATCTCAGTTATTAATAATGCAAGTCCAGGTTTAGTTATCCTCATGTGATATCAAAAATTTGAAATAAACTGTGATAAAAGTTATATAGAATTAAGGCAGAGAATACAGTTTTCTCCATTAAGAAAATAGTGGTTTGGATTTTCATTTCAACAAGGCCAAGACATGTACAGTGACAGTGAATATTGTGAGATCCCCAGAATCTTCCTGGAACATGCAAAGGTGTAGCTTCAGGATAGAGTAGCAGACCTTGTGTGCATTTTATTTCTTGGCTTGCTGGAATGGAAATGTTAATGCCATATGGAGCTTGTTTTGATTGATTTTTTTTTTTTTTAATTTATAGGTGTAATTGCTTTAGAAGCAGTAGTTTTACTTGTAGCAAATTGCAATGTAATTTTTGTTCCCTTTGAAAAAAAAAAATTCCACCAGAGAGTGTGGAAAGAAATAACAAAAGAAATGAAATTAAAGGCACTGAATACTTCCCATGATGGCATATTTATACTCTTACAAAACAGACAGCAGGGTGATTTTCATTTTGAGCCTATCATGCAGTTTTGAGGGAAAAAAAACGTGACCACATGGAGGGATTGTACAGACCACAAAAAATTGTGTGTAGCCTAGGAGATCATCTGTTCTTCACCTGAACAAAACCTTAGTTTTCCATTTAATAATTCCTTTTGTCCTGACATGCTGCTTACCCAGAGACAGGTAAGTGGCAACAAAAGCTTAGAAACTAATAAATAAATACATAACTAAATGAACTCCTGACATCAGTTCTACATTTTGTGTCCTTTCTTTTCTAGAATACTTACTCTGTATTGGTAAAGCTAAGCAGCTCACTGACTGCTGCATCTTCTATTTATTCATCAGAGTGCTTGTGTTTTGGGAAAAGAAAAAGAAACTCAAACTAATTTACATTTCCAAAGAGCTTCCTGATTTTTTTAATCTAAAAATAGGTTGCATGCCCAGCCTCTCCCAATTTTGCAAGCTAAACTACACCATCAATTGTTTCATCCTCTTGGAAGGCAGGTAATGACAGAGGAGCTTGGTAGTTCCTCCTCTTGCCCCATTCTCTGTCTTCATAAAGCAAACACTAGTAGTGCCCAGTAAGACCAAACTGGATAGAGATGTTCCACCACTGCTACCCAACTGAAATGCCATGGGCAGACAGTAAATTACTTACAAGAGCACATAATTGCTCAGACTCAGAGCACAATGGCATGGATATTAGCATTTCAGATTGGTTTTTTATCATCAGTCTCTACTCAGCAAATGGGTATCCTAGTGTCATCAAAGTAATGGCAGCTGCTTATGTCTCTTTCTTGGAAATCCATCTCAAAACTCTCTCAGTCAATTACAGGAGCATTTTACACAGATTCTGGGCATGAAACTGAGATTAAGGCATGCCAGCTGTATAAGCCAGAGAGAGGAATAAATTTTAAAGGAAGGATAAAGAGATGAGGCATTAGGGTAGAATTTAGATGCATAGCTATCATAATTCTAGTGCTGTTTAAGGGATCTGTTTCTGATTAATTAATATACTAAGCAGCTGCATATTTAAGACACTTTTAAACCATTCTTTCAACCATATAGGTCGCACCTCTTTAGCAGCCTAAGGGAAAAACCTTCTTTTCATCTAGCACATAGCATATTTAATAATATATTACATATCCTGAAGCAGTTCAAAATGATGTACATCAATTATTTTATAAAACACTGATTTGCTGCTCTGTATAATTAAGTGGCACATCACATTACATATTAATATATATGAGTTTGCATCACAAGCAATAGGCATTATGAATTAGAATATAGAGACTTTCACTATATTCCAAATCTCTCCTTTTATGCTTCAAGCTAGTGGGACATGCAAAGTGAGTTTAACTCTGGGTAGCTGCTCAGGTACTGTTGTGACAGCACTTCATAGAAGGAAAGAAGGGAAGGGTGAGGTCTCACTGTTACATGTAGAATATAAATGTCTTCCTTGAAATAAGGCAGAAAGTCACTGATTGGAAGCCAAATCATTGTCTGGAGAAAAGACAAAAGGAGGAAGGAAATAAGAAAGGAAATCAAAGCAATGGGAAATAGGACATTAGCATATACTTGACAGAATAGATGACTTGGAAAAAGACAGAACAAATGAAATCTGTATCTTCAAAAACAAGCATAATGAAAAAGTTAAGAGAAGTTTGAGTATGAATCAGTTAAGACCTTTGGATGTTTTGAGGTTTTGATGTCCCTTTAGCCTATTATCATCAAGCTTTCAAAATAGAAGGTGTGAATGCAGATTAAACAGTGATAAATGACAACCTAGAAAAACTGTTGAGTGTTGGCTGTGAAATGAATACAGGATCAGGCTGTGTTTCAGTTAGCATAATTTGTATTAAAACACCTGTTCCAGATCTTGAATTAATATTAGAGCCTTCCCTGGAGTGGTTTTGGTGTCTTAAATAATTCTCCTTCAAGAAAACAGAACAACAGACAGGTGAGATTGGCTCTGATCAACATGAGTGATGTCTAAATGCATTGCTCTGCGTAGCAGCAGCAGAAGCATCCAACAATGTTTCTTCTCCAAGCACACTGAGATTAGGTTGTGTGGATGCCAGCATTGTAAAGGGAAGAAAACCAGGTTATTATTTCCTTCTGAAATCACTAAAATTGTACAAAGTGGAAGGAATAGAGAAACACATTCATTTTAATGTTGGGTTTGGTTTTTTTGTTGGTGGTGTGGATTTTTTTGTTGGTTGGTTGGTTTTAGTGTTTTTTTGTTGTCTGTTTTTGGGTTTTGAGGGTTTGTGTGTGTGTTTGGTCTTGTTCTGTTGGGGGTTTTTTTTGTTTGTTTGTTTTTATGTTTGTTTGTTTGTTTTTTTCTGGTCGGTGAATTATTATTATAGTGAAAATTCAGGTAGCTCACCAAACATCATTTATCCTTGCAGGTTTTCATTTAGGATCTTTTCAAAGGGAAACATTTTAACAGAGATAACTTTCCTTAAAGCAGTGCTCAGAGGAGTGATCCATCTACACAAAAATGCCCAGCAGCTGAATTCAGTTTCCTTTAAAGAACATTTTATTATGTCAAATAAAGATCGAAGGGCAAGATACCTGATACAGTTGTGCTATCAAAATATTTGTGCAAGTTTTTCATTAAGAATTATGTACCATACATTTAACTTGTAAAATACCAGACATTAATTTCTGTGCATAAAATTCCTCAGACAGCTCCTCCAGTCCTTTGTTGTGACCTTCTGGATACCCACCAAGAGCTCTCAGACATCTCTTTAGCCCTGACCACTGGACCCTCAACAGAAACCACAGAAGTACATCCTAGTCCATAAATCAGTTATGAAATTCAGTGTACTGCCAACTTCAGTAACAACACAGAGGAGC
The DNA here is from genome assembly GCA_025345505.1 of Todiramphus chloris collaris. Lineage (NCBI taxonomy): Eukaryota > Metazoa > Chordata > Aves > Coraciiformes > Alcedinidae > Todiramphus > Todiramphus chloris. The sequence goes on from JANVCC010010406.1 coordinate 33,658,407, forward strand.
ATCCAGTTCCCTTGGGGCAATAACCATGGGCTTTCCCTCCGTAAGAGGAATAATGCTGCTTAAGTGAGGACTACATGGTGGCATATTCCTCACTCTTGGGGGGTTTCAGACAGAAACTTTGTAAAGTTTCCTGGAGCTCTGAACAATGTTGTGAAGATGGGCAAATATAGGATAGCCAGTTTCTGTATTTCTTCTAAAAGCTGTTCATCACATTGTACCACTTTTAAAAATATTAGGAGAATGAATACTATGAATAACTAGCATCTTGTCTTTCTATAATTAATGAGCAACTGTAGTATCTTTCCTCTGCTCTACTGTCACTTAACATTCCTTTTATATTTATTTTATCTAATTTTTCCTGAGTCATCCTTGCACTCCAGAGAGCATTGGGAACCATCCATGACATGATAGTCAGGCCTGTGAATCCCACAGTTCATATCCTTTGCAGCCCATATCTCTTTTGCAGTCCTTAAGTAATTAACTGACAGAACCTGAGGCTGTAGTGGTAATGAAGATGTGCTGGACTTAGGCACTGATTTGATGTGAATCCACCAACAGCTGGGGTTGATTTGTCTTATTCCTATTTGTCTATATTGTATATAGTGGATTTTGCTTCTGATACTTCTCAGAAGGTATAAGTGATACTTTATTTCAGAATGTGAATGAAGATGAATCAAGGTACAAAAGCCAGTGCCTTCCGTGCCTTGTCAAGATTTTGCTCCTTTCCTCATTCTACATCAGTCAACCTGCAGTAGTATCATGGCTGCCTTTTGCAGAGCAAGGCATGCCAAAAGAAGAGTTTCCCTTTCTCCAGCCCCGAACATCATCCCCAGGACCTCAGAGAATTTGATTGACCTTTGCTCATTGCCAAACTGGTACATGTCACGGGACTGTTGTTGTATGCTGAACTGTCCCTCTTTTTTTCTCTTTTTTTTTAATTCTTCAATTTCTTTTAACCTAGCTCTCTTCTCTGTCTCTCTTTGCCAGAGATGGTAGCATAATTATCTCAAATACTCAAAGCTGCACAAGCTGTTTGCCTGAAACTTATTTCCTTCAGATAAGATAGGAAAGGCTTGTGAGCTTAGCTGATGTTCAAGTGAGGGAATATGAGTAAACCAGACAGAAAATCACTGCACACACATGGTAATTCCTCAAGATTCTGCATATTTTATTGGTAAGTTCCAAAATTGTCATCCTCACTGTATAAGCAGAATAACTATGGAAAGTTTTGGATTCTTTGCATGTCTTTCTGTTGATCTAAGCTTTAATGTTAGACTGCTTTGCCTCACTGTAGCCTCACAGTAGTGAATAATGTAAGCAAAGAGTATTAATATTTTGCAGACATCTGAACCAATTTTTTTTTTTCCAATATTAATGTCTTCTAGTAATTTCAGTGCTCTCTCTTCCTTACGATTACATATTATATGAAACCACGACTGTGAAAATAGTACATCTAGAAATCTTGTGTCGTATCTCTGGCCAGAGCAGCTGCAAAACAAAACTAACTCATCTTAGGTTGGAATCAGTTTTGACAGATTTTGAGAGCTTGTGAAAATTGTGTCATCATGAGAATATCATATCATCAGTGATAGATACAAATGGCCTCTGATGTGTACCCAGAAAAATATAATAACTTTTTAATGAGAATTGAATCTGCTAAGATGCTTCATTCAAAAATATGTATCATCCAGTATTTGCTGCTCTTTCTCATGGGACTGTTCAATTTTAATAATTTATTATTGGAATCATCACTTTTCTGGCACATTTCTGCTTACACTGAGTAGTTAAAACTCAGGGATATTACAAAACATTTACCATTTTACTTCAGTGTGTATTCAGTGAATTTCATAAGCCTATCTTCATAAACAAATAAATTATTCAGTTACTTTGCCATTTAACTGAATCTTTTACACTGAGAAAGAAAAATGCTTTAAAATATGAAATGACAGTCTTAAAAAAACAGTCACATGAACCCACATCATCTTTTGCACGATTCAAAGAGAGTACAGCATCTGAACTAAGCCACTTGTCATCCCTTTAAGCATAAAGATTTCATTATAAAGATTCACCTGGAATTCTGAAATAATGTTACCCCTCCTTCCCATATTTATAGTGATAATTTCAGAGCTATTGAACTATAAAGCACTTCACTCTCACCTGTCTGCTTGCTCCAGCAGTGGGTGCTGGATATGATTCAGTGCTTCATCACAACCTGGAGACTACATCACTTTATCTCACTGAGCATTTTTGGTGACTTGGGAATTTAGGATATTGTGACAGACTAAAAAATGTTTCTGAATTTTCTTAACAAATTGGCAAAGCTAACAAATGTGTGTATGATATTCTGGATTAAAAGTTCTTCATGTATTGAAGAGCAGGGCACTAGGACTCTTGAAAGCTCTAGAAAGTACTTTGAACATACATTATGAGGCCTCTGAACACTCTTTTTTTCTTCTGCTGTGTTTACTTCAAAAATCATGTGTGGCAATGAATTCTTTAAGGAAAAGTATTGATAGGCTCCATTCAAAGGGACTGGCATTTGTCAGCATGCTAACAGACTCCCCCACCAAAAAAATGCCTTTAAGAAGAAGTAGAGGGTTTTTTTGTTGTTGTTACAATATCCAAATGATTATTATTCCAGCACAAATGATTAGGATGAATAGGTGACATTATCCTCTTTTAGTCAAAACGATTGGAGTAGATTAGCACTTGCCTAGAAACACCATAACATTTCTTTCTCCTTGTGTAGATAAAGTATAAATGCTTTCCCTTCAATGATTTTTAAACACAAAGCTTTCAAAGCCCTATCTGTAGATACGTCTGATATTAGTTATAAAGCAACACACAATTTAATGAAAGGAAGATACGTAACATTTGAGAACTGAAATTACCTACAAATGTCTAACTCAATGATATAAATAAATTTGGGGTACTTGTTAATATTCTTTTTCAGGATTCTGATTATGTTTCCTAGCTGTAAAGGTATGGCCAGCAGCTGGGGAATAATGTTTAAAATAATTCTGTGCAGGTCGAGTTTTACACCTGACCTGATACTAATATAAAGGATTCGAACAATGGAAACATACTGTTTTAAAATCACTGTCATCATAATATTGTCATATTATTTTGAATTGGTACATCTTTTGTCTGGGGCTTATATTTCATTATTCTTTTTCTTTTTTTTTCCAAAATATGGGAAAGACAAAAAACCAAAACAAACCACAAATTTAAAATAGATAATGTATAACGTAGTACTTCCTAGTATTTTGGAAAACACAGGAAGCACCACTTCAGGTCCAGCTGTCCTGTAATTTGAGAGCACTCACTGGCAATCACTCTGTTCTTCATTCCTGTTTCCACTCGTCTTAATTTTAATTTTGCTTATAGCACAAGAAAATCTGCATGCAAGGAAAACCAGTGTGTGTCACATCTTAAAGATAAATAAATCATAGAATGTTAAGGGCTGGAAGGGACTTCGAGAGATCGTCTAGTCCAACCCCCCTGCCAGAGCAGGATCACCTAGACCAGGTCACACAGGAACGCGTCCAGATGGGTCTTGAATATCTCCAGAGAGGGAGACTCCACAACCCGCCCCAGACAGCCTGTTCCAGTGTTCCGTCACCCTCACTGTGAAAAAAGTTTTCCTTATGTTTACATGAAACTTCCTGTGCCTCAGCTTCAACCCATTACCCCTTGTCCTATCATTGGGCATCACCGAAAAGAGCCTGGCTCCATCTTCCCGGCACTCACCCTTCATATTTTTATAAACATTGATTAAATCACCCCTTAGTCTTCTTTTCTCTAAGCTAAAAAGACCCAGCTCCCTCAGTCTATCCTCATAAGAGAGATGTTCCACTCCCTTAATCATCTTTGTAGCCCTGCGCTGGACCCTCTCCAGCAGTTCCATGTCCTTCTTAAACTGGGGGGCCCAGAACTGGACACAGTATTCCAGATGTGGCCTCACTAGGGCAGAGTAGAGGGGCAGGAGAACCTCTCTCGACCTACTAGCTACACCCCTTCTAATACACCCCAGGATGGCACTGGCCCTCTTGGCCACAAGAGCACACTGCTGGCTCATGGTCAGCCTCCCATCAACCAGGACCTCCAGGTCCTTTTCCCCTTCACTGACTTCCAACAGCTCAGTCCCCAACCTATACTGATCCCTGGGGTTGTTCTTTCCCAGGTGCAGGACTCTGCACTTGCCCTTACTGAATTTCATCAAATTTCTTCCTGCCCAGCCCTCCAGCCTGTCCAGGTCTCACTGAATGGCAGCACAGCCTGCTGGGGTGTCGGACACTCCACCCAGCTTGGTATCATCAGCAAACTCGCTGACAGTGCTCTCTGTGCCCTCATCCAGGTCACTGATGAACAGGTTAAACAGAACTGGTCCCAGCACCGACCCCTGTGGAACCCCACTGGTTACAGGCCTCCAGCTGGACTCCATCCCATTGACCACAGCTCTCTGGCTTCTTTCTTTCAACCAGTTCCCGATCCACCTCACTACCTGACCAAGCAGACCACACTGCCTCAGTTTAGCCAGAAGGATGCTGTGGGAGACAGTGTCAAATGCCTTAGAGAAATCAAGAAAAACCACATCCACTGCTCTACCATCATCTATCCACCTGGTTATGTCCTCGTAAAAGGTTATCAGGTTGGTCAAACATGACCTCCCCTTGATAAAACCGTGTTGATTGCTCCTGATGACCCTCTTGTCCTTGACATGCCTAAGGATAGTGTCAAGGATAAGTTGCTCCATTATCTTTCCAGGGATGGAGGTGAGGCTGACCGGTCTAGTTACCAGGGTCCTCCTTCTTGCCCCTTTTGAAGATTGGAGTGATGTTTGCCCAACTCCAGTCCCCAGGCACCTCTCCTGTGTGCCATGACTTACTACAGATAATGTAGAGTGGTCTGGCAATGACCTGTGCCAGCTCCCTCAGCACCCTTGGATGCATGCCGTCAGGACCCATGGACTTATGGATGTCCAGATTACTCAGCTGTTCTTTAACCCAGTCCTCATCAACCTGGGAAGAGTCCTTAGTCATGCTATCCTCTGGTGCCTCAGTAATCATACAATGCATTTCTGGGCAAATAAAACAACCCAGTAGTGGCACAGAAAGGCAGGTGCATAAACTAAATGGCTCAGAAATGTATTACCTAGCCAATGCAAAAGCTTCATGTCTGTCACGCACTTCTATTTCACACTTTACTATGTTTCTTTACATAGAAATTAATTAATGATTAACAGACTAAAAGTGTGTGAGAGAAAGGACAGTGAACCCCATTTCCACAACACATTGTTGTAGAGTGTTGTTATGATGGGAAACCCATGACAGTGACACCTTGATTTAGCATTCCCAGCTAGTTCTGGTGCTGAGGAAACCAAACCTGGAGTATCCTGTGGTTCATCTGTAGGTGGTGAGAGTTTGTGTATGAAAATCTACCATGAAAATTTACTAGTTAAATATCATAAGCACATGTCTTCATTGTCTGATCCAGAGCAATTTCCTTCATGTTTTCTTCATGTTAAGCATTTTCCTTCATGTTTTCTACATCTTCAGGGAAATCAGGACCTGTTATTTGCCAGACAATTGGTATTGTCCTACCTGAAGCATTATACAGAAGTGTTTTTTACAGCATAAGTATGAACACGTTCTGGAGAGCCTTAAGGCTGTAAATGTTTCCATTTGATGTAACTTACATGATATATGAGAAGTAAGTAGAAACACACAGTTTTTTCTCAATGTAAAAGAATGATCATACATTCCTCATCGGTAAACTGAGTTCACCAAAAACCTAAAGAAATTGATGTTCATCTGTTGTTTCTCCAGTCATACTCCATTGAATAGAACAATAGAAATGTAACTAGTTTCAAGCAGTACAAGTACGTCTGTGAAGTTGTATCCTTTTGTTAGTCACTTTATTTATTGTCTACTACTAAGCATTGGTGCTGAGGCTAATTTAGGATCTTCTTGGTGATATAGGATGTAGTTACAGGAGGCACTGATTGGATCTGATTTTTGCAGTGAACTATTATCTTTACTTTCTACTCATGGTTCTAAATAATTTCTTACAGTCCCTGTGAATGTTCATATTTCTGATTTCAGAGAAATTAAGGTAATGAAATACAGCAAAGCAGAATGATGCCGTAAGATTTACTGCCCAGAAATTATAAGTCATTCAGGATAAAATCTCTTCTTGGGAGATTCTCTGACCAAATTCACAACCAAAGAACTTTGATAATAATCTAAACTTCAGGGCACTTCATCTAAATTAGAAACCTTACATCTGCCCTTCACTAATCTGTATAAGTAATTCTGCTTTGACAGAGCCATTTAAGCAGATCTGGATAACTAAAAAAACCTCACTAAATCAAGGAAGGATGAGGGTTTACAAAATTTCAGCAGTTTTCTAAGAAATGAGATGACAAGATCTTCAACATGCCTACAAGATTTTTCAGCCATCTCATATGGGCTGAAAGACTGTAGACTGTGTTGAACTTTAGAAATAGAAGCTATCAAATTGACAGTAATTAGGACTGTATTACTTTTGGCTCGTTTTCCTATCAACCATAATTGAGCAAGTGGGTCCCATTACAATAGAAATAATAAGCGCTATTGTTTTCAGGGTCTATGACTTGAAGAAGCTATACATGCGCTGCTGTTCTTTTAATCTTTTCCTTTGTGATATTCTTCAACTGGATTTGGAAATTCAGTTTTTTCTGCTCTGAAAAGTGTTGTGCTGTCTCAGGATACAGCCTGAGTGTCCTGGTTTGAGTGAGAAAATAACTAATTCTGCTCAGTGATTTTACTTTTCAGCTCAGTTCTTTGAACTAACTGCACTGTCTGAAGTTAGCAGCCTGTTCTCACTGACAGCGTCTGTTTCTAGCAGTGATAACACCCCATGTTTAGAGTTAGTACCGGGAACTGATGTGAAGTCCAAGGCCACTGCTGGATTGTGTGTACCACACTGGGGGCTGCAGAGAGTAAAAGGCTGCAGCTGCAGGGAGAAGGGGACAGTATAGGTGACCCTAAACTGACCAATGAGTGATTCCATCCCATGTATGTCATATTCAGTATAAAGCTGAGGGATTATGACTGTCTTCTTCAATGTCTGGCATCTAGGGAGGACTCTGGCCATTCTGCCTTCCATCCTGAATTTTATGTTCCTGAATCCAGTACCAGAATCCAGCTCCTGAACACAGTTCCTGTCGGCTTCTGGACATAGCCTGGGACTTTTCCAGTGCCTGCTCTACAGCATTAGTAGTGACAGTGGTGTAATTGCCATCAGGGGGGTGGCTGGGTTCAATACTGTTTTTCTATATATTTGTACATATTCCATTTTCATTATTATCAATTTCATTAAAGATGTTCTAATTTCCTTTTCTAATTGGTGTCTCTCTCTCTCTTATTCCCTTTCTTTTACACTTTGGGGAATGAGGGGGGTTAACAGAGAGAGTCTGTTATACCTCTAAATGTTTCCTGTTTTCTCCAGAATTATTTCAGTAGGGGTTTCAAGTGTTCAAAGGATGAGTATGAATTTTGAGCTGCATTATCTTGTTCTTTTCTAGTCCTAAAAATGAATCCAGCATTGTTTATAAATGTGACCATCACTGGAATTCAGTAAGACCATGCATGACATAGGGCATCCCAAAAACCTTTTTTGTTTTTTATCTCCAGGAAATCTAGCATTCTGGAAGTGCACTATAGGGAAAAGCATGAAGGCTGAGCCATGAGGGTTACTCTAGTCATACAAAGAAGTGTGCTGACGAGTACATGGAGGGCTAGTCCGCCTTCAAAATGTTTTTCTTAAAATGAAGAGGGACTGTGGACTTTAGCAACAAGGGCAACTCTGGAAGCACATGTTCTGTCATCCTTTGTCCTTCTCATTTCAGGCTACATGTTTTTATCCTTTATCTGGAAATACTGCATTTTCCCCAGACTCTCTAGTATGTGCTGACTGCTAAATACATTCCTTCGTGACAAAACAATTGCATAGGCTTCCTCACAGCATTCCTGTCAAAGTAGAAGAGACCAGGGATATATCAATCTAGTTTGCAAATGAATGCTCTTGACACTTTTTCTTATGCTCTTATTAACTGGAAAATTACATATTCAAAGGCTTTAATACAATTACAGTCAAACTCCTAAAATGGAAAAAGGTAACTTTAAATTTGCCAAACTGTAAGGATTTGTCATGACATTCTGAATTTTAAAGAGACAATTATGTCTCTATTTTTAACCTAGTTTCCATTACAAGGAGCTCTGAACCGTCCCCTCGAGGAGGTCAGTGGAAGTACCATACTGGAAATGCTACATGCCTAAATGAATCTGGTAATTCATTGTGTGAGTAAAATACATGGTATTATCACTTAGGACCAGCATATGAATGCACCAGCATAAGTCCAGAAGTAGTTACAAAGTGATCACAGAAGAAGTATGTTGAAGGTATCACCTCCACACTTACACCTCTGAGGAACTGGTTTTTTAACTATTCAAAATGCTATCAGACATTAACAGCCAACTTACATACACTACAATGCTGTAATCACTTTCTTTTCAGGAGACACTTCTTGTAAACACAGTGGCTGTCAAATTGAGGGGGAATATGCAAACACTAAAAATGCCATCACTAATTACTATGGCAACTCCGAAAATTCTGGTGTTAAAATTAAAGACTTTGGTTTACATGTCCCCTTTTCTCTGGAGGAAAAAAAATCAACTTAATAACATTTCATATATCTTACTTATAATTAAAATATTTAAAGGTATGTATATTCTTTCCATAGAAAATTTTTAAATACCAATCCCAGCTGCAAGCTGATTCAGATTTGAAATCCACAGATGATTGTAATTAAGAAGTGAAAATATTCTACCGGTATGTTTTGCAGTTATAATTGAGCAATACAGTTTGGAGAGTAGACAGCAATTGCCTTCAACTCACCAGTTATTAAAATGCTTTCTTTTCAAAATAGGAAACTGTAACATTCTCTGCAGAGAAGTAAAAGCTTGTAAAATGTCATCCATTGAAACAACCAGACGAATGTCAAGGTTGCATTTAAGATGAACAGAACATGTTCTTTGATGGCCTAGAATTAAAAAAAAAAAAAAAAAAAAAAAAAAATCTGAGATTTGTCTTGGGAAGGAGGGGCTAAAAATTTACAATCAAATGGAAAAATATACACTGAGATTCCCACCTTGATATTAAGACTCCAGCTGAAACTGCTATGGTTTAAACTAAAATCTTGAGTTATTCTAATACCTAAGAGGGAATGTAAAAATAATAGAACTAGAAAACCTTTTCAATGTTAGCCACTCTTGGACAGCTTTCTCCTCTGCTTTAAATGAATGCTGAAAGGAAGGCTGAGAAAGCATCAAGGAACACAAGATAGAGCAGAGGGCACCAGTGTTGCTGCCAGCTGTGACTGCTGTGTTCACAGAGGCAGCAAGGTGGCCAGTAGAAAGTGCAGCCCTCCACTCAGTATTTGCTTTTCCTTGCACACATCACAGTCTGAGCAGGTACCTGGAGGGACCCTCTCAGCCTGCCCCATGGCTCCCCCAATCCACTGGTAGGTGAGGGTGGAAGGGGAATCACTGCGCACATGAATCTTATTTGCGCTGGGATGTGGGAGAGGGCTTCAATGTTGTTCCAGAGCTAAGAGATGCTTCAAAGGCCCAGAGAGTAAGATAGGTCAGAATCAAACCTAAAATAAATTTTGAAGAACACTGAATTCAATAGAAATTCTCTCTGCTTCACCTGGTCTAGGTACGTGATTCAAGTCCCAATACTGTATTGCTAACTTTCAGATATACTCCTCCCAGAATCTGAATGTCTTTTAGTAGGGCCAGAGCATACACATCTCTTGACAAAGAATTTCTGACAAAAAGAGATGAACATGTGACAAAAAAGAAGCTCCCTCATTTTCATGTGGCCAGATACTGCTCAACAAACAGTTAACTCCAGTGCTACAATGGTGAGGGATTTTATGCCTTTGTTCTCTTACAACTAACCAGCAATCAAAGACAACTACATTTAACAGGCTTCTAACACCACTGCAGGAACACTGAGAAAGCTGGGGGAAAGTTACTGATTCATGCAAATAAAGTTGAACATTGTAGTTCATCAGTTTTTATAATGAAAACAAATCCGAGTTTCTGGTTGCTTACAGTGTCCCAGAACTACAACACAAAGATTATATGCTACCCTGCAGTATCTGTGAGATTCCTTCACTTCACAAGCATGGAAAATGTGTGGGAGATGAAACAAAGACAGGACGCTTGACAGAGCAGGGAGATGTGCTAGGTAACGGGTTTTCCCTTCCCCCTCTCACTTTGTCACAGTTGTCAGCTCATCTCAGATTATGGAAATGCTTTCAATCTTCCATTCTGCATTAGCCTGTTATTAAATTTACACTTTGTTCTTTCAACAGTGGCTCTTAATTACTGTAATTTTGTTCTACAGTCTTTGATAAACTCATGCAGTGTCCCCTTTTCACACTTTCATCCTATTGAATTGAAGGCGATGACTCCAGCAGTTGTGAATGGAGTTAACACAAGACTAAAATACCCCACCACACACAAATGATTAGCAACCCACATCATGCCTTCTGCTTTTGTGCAGTTATTTCAGGTGATAAGGCTTTGGTGTGAATTAAAGAAAAGCCAGTGTCCAGCACATGTGGAAGAGAAGGAGAACAAAACAAATTTCATTACGTTTTATCTGGACTTGGTTGTGGCTTCATTCCCATTTCCTGGATGGTACTCTGCTGCTTGCTTCTGAGAAGGCATCAGATGTCCCTGCCTGCTTGCCAGTGCCAGCAACTGGCAGGAATAGGCTTTAGCTGTATAACACTTAAAGTGATGAACTGAAGGTGATGAACTTTACTCACTCCCATTTGACAAAAATGAAATGCCTAACAGAGTTATAAACACAAAAACTATCCCAAGGCCAGGAAGCTGACAGCTTGAGAATAAGTATGTTCAAAGGCAGGGTGACCCTAAGTAAAGACAACCTTTATAAAACAAGAGTGTTTCATTTTTTTTAATATTTTTTTTTTATGATCCATGAAGGCAAATTCTGTCTTACTGGCACAGTCCCTTCTTTTTCAGGCAAGAGGCATCAAAGACAAAAGAATGTAAAGTTTTATATGACCAAATTAATTTACTCTTGAGCTTGATAGAGGGGCACCTAAAGTGGGAGATCTGTGCAGTGGTAGGGGTAAGCTTCTGTAAGCAGACACAGAGAACAGTTTTCTGGAACATACCTTTTTTCTAGCCACTGAATGCTCTAGCTATACACTTGTAAACCCAGGACCATTCAATCGCACTTTGAGTTGCAAGGAGACTTAGCTGCAGAATTCATTGATCTGAATGCGAATCACACAGCTAAAAAACATGTTTTTTGGCAAATGTATGTATAGCTCTTCAGTCATTTTTTGGTTTTATTTATTTAGTATTTCTACTTACTGAAACATTAATACATGAAGTAAAGTGATTGGAAGCTACTATAACAGAAATTTATGTAATATTTCTATCTATGTCAAGAGAGGAAGGGAACAAAATGAAGACGTATTAGTCAGCAATGGCGAGCAGAATCCACTCCAGACACCTGTGTAAGATGCTTGTTTAACAAAAGTAACAACATTTTAGCAGCAGTATCTTACGCTGACAATGAAAGAGAGGTGGTGTGCATGGAGGTGACCTCTGCTGCCAAAGTGCAGAGAAGCAACATTTATTTTAGGGGATACAGAAGATGTTTGACTGGCATGGTGCTGAGTTCCTTACTTGTGTTTACTCAAAGTACATTATGAAAAAAATATTATTACATCCCTGTGTTTTGCCTGGGTTTCTTATGTTACTCCTAACTTTGAGTTCTAGCACGGCTTCCACTGAATTTGTTAAGCTTGTGAAGGAAAAAAATAAGTACATTGTCAGATTTTTCTTCACAGAATGTATAGAATTGCCCTTGTCAAAAATGCACACTTCATGTGAGTTGCAATCTCTTTAATAAAACTTCAGGAAACTGCATTATGCAAAATGAAGCATGCGTTGCCAATCAGTCAAAGGTTACTCAAGACAGAGAGGTACACTCCACGAACCATTACTGTTAATTGAAACTGATAATGCTGAAACTGGGATGATTTCTAAAGGGTCAATAGTGATGGTGATCATGATGTTTAATGGCATCTTATTTCTAGAAAGGGCATCTTGATCTCATAGATTTTAGCAGGTTGTCAAATTGCATTGCTTTGATTAAACTTTGAGCTGCAAATCGATTGTTCCCATGATCAAAAATATTCTAGTTGACAAAGCTAGTCACATCTGATTCCATTGGCGTTTGTTCAAGAACAACTCCTGTGACTGGAGAAGTTTTCCACTGGCTTCTGCCAGCAAGGTCCTCTAAGCCAGTTCAGCTCTGACAGCATGCGCTTTATCAAACAGTTTCCTACCTTCAGTGATGTTTGTATCCTCATCTTTTCTGTGAACAAGTTAGCATCCTGTTTTCCAGGGAAAGCACTGAATTTTTTCCTGATTTCTCATTCTTATTTATATAATGGCATGTAGGTGGTCTAGGCACAGGCTCCATGGAGGAAGGCACTATGTGCACCCTGTCATTATGCTTCTCCAGCCACTGGGAATTTCATCTCAAAACTCACCTCCAGCATCTTTTTCACTCTGCTTTTATTCTTGCACTTCCTGATGTGCTAGCCTGAAAGCTAGACCATCCTTTTTTCATTTGACTTTTGTCCATATCAGATAACTTTTCTTCTCTTGGTAAAGGAAGAGGTGGCATAACACCTTCACAGAACCTTTTTCTTTTTGTCACACTGTGCTTCCTCAAGATGTCCTGTGTTTCCCTCAAGGCCAGGAAGCACTAGTTGCCTATTTGCAAATGTAGAGGCATAGCTGCCTGAGGGATATCTACAGCAGAAGTAGTGACTATCAGTTAATCTATTTGTGACCCAACCATCCCCAGCACAAATTAGAACAGGTGTAGTGTTACTGCAGTATATGTTTGCCAGATGTGTGAGACTAGCACAGCCACCCTTCCTCAATGTCTTAATAGGGTTTTGCTAACTCTATCCCATTCAGGAAAAATGGAATAACCTCTCACAGCCCCACTGTGGGCTGTTGACAGCCATTGTTCCTGTTCTCTACTCTGCAGACACATGCACTATCAGTCTCACTTTCCCATTCTCAAAACTTTTAAGGTGTGGACTGTAGTTGCAGTAATGAAGCTTACATGAATTGATAGTTCACAGTCCTTCTCTTCCAACAGCTGCAGGAATCTTGCTGCCTCCAAATGTGTTCAGTTCAAGCAACCTGTCTCCCCATTTCCTGAAGCTGGGGTGAAGCTTTTTGTAACCTCAACAGTCACCACCCCCTTACCAGGGCTGAAGCTTTATAAAGAGTGATAGGGCTCAAAAGAAAATTGGCTTTAAACTTATTTCAGCTTTCAATATATTTTTGTATAGTAATCTCAATTACTTTGCATTCATCATCATCTGCTTTCTCTTAGATGATGTTTTTTACACCAGTTTTCCAAAGGCTGATGTTACCCTTACCACAACAGCAAAGATGCCTCGGAGTTTCTGAGGCAATTTAGGAGTTTCAAATAATGCTTAGTGTAGCTTTAATCAACCAAAAAATGCCATCCAAATGACATTCATCTTTCATTCTATTCTCCTTCCCTGCAGAATTCCATTTTACTGAAAAAACTCCCTGCAGAAAATCTTTTAAATCCTCCATCTATGTCTTCTGTAAAGATGGGTTCATCTATAAATGGCCCTTAAAATAATAGAAATTCCTTCTGTCTTACTCTCAAAGTGAGGGCAGATGAAGACGCAACTCATATGGATGAATGAAAGTGGTACGGATTTCAAAAATCCTTTCTAAAGGTTAATTTATTAAAAAAAAATTGATACATTGCATCACTAAAAGATGGTTTATATAGAATATGGTCTACTTCAATCTGTCTTATCAGTCTGATTTATGAATTTTATCTTGGTGCAAAAAGCACTATCTGAATTGCTTCACTTTTATACAGTCATTTGCTACAGAAGTTCACTTGTGTATCAAAATAGAATAAACATATCCTGCTCTGGAGTCCTGTTTTTCAGTTTCTCAGGAACTGAGAGAGCTTTTAGAAAAGGCAAGTAATTCAGCTAGCTTGTGTCTCCCCACGCCCTACCAAACTCATCCATTCAAGGTGGGTGAGAACAAATAGGAAACTGGTTCACATCAAGTTTTGCTGGAGGACAAGATGGCAGCAAAATACTAAATAATGATTAATTGCTGTTTAAAACTGTTTTAAAAAATATTAATAAAAAAAAAAAAAAAAAATGTA